>WFKH01011925.1:18829294-18841755 GCA_016163765.1 Magallana hongkongensis | reverse complement strand
TACCCTGGGTTTGTTAATCACTATACACAGGAAATGATCGCGACTTATAATTAATATACACAATAAAGGAAATGTGTACAAAAATAGTTTGCATTTGAATTTTTTAAAAGTAATTCGAGATGGATGCATTTAATAAGATGTACGATTTCCCATGTTGTTTTGTTATGTAAAGTTCTACCTCATTCCATTTCTTGTAAAGAATAACACCTTAAATAATCGAGTTAAAGACAGCAGTGATATAACAAGCATATCAGGTTACTGAACAACACTTATTAATTTAATATTATCAATCTAACTCTGATGTTAACCTGAAAAATATCCTCGCGACCTTAAATTGCCATAAACTGCTTTGCGAATATTCTTATATAAAAAGTAACTGTTTTCCAGATCGTGTATTATATCACTTGTACAGAAAACCTTGCCCATGAACAAGTTGATTAAGTACATAAAATACACACAAAATACAAATATAATCAATACATGTAAATGTGTACTTATTGTTTTCTAGAATACGATTGCAAACTGGTTGAAAGTTTGTTGAAACTCGATCGCACGGACATATATAGATCGGCAAAAGCATTTCATCAATTCAATTTACCCGGTATGCAGTTTACGTAGATTAAATAGAAAAGGTTCAATACATAAGACTCAATAACAAAAAAAGAAGAAATAATCCGACTGCCAAGCATACTTATCAATTTTTGAATAGGCTATGTCAATTTCAATGGATTGTAAAAATACATCGTCAAGTATTTAAATGAAGAAGCATTGATGAATGATTTTAAACACACTCTATAAATTTAACACTTTAAAAATATATATCGTATGTTATTTTAGATAGTTCCATTAAATAAAATGATATATAAATGTAGTATCGTGTAGCTGTCAATTATTTTTTAGTCGAGGGAGATAACTCGCGTTTCAGTTCGATACTTTTGTTCACCTGTAATTTATCGTCAAGACCGCGGCGGTGTTGATTTGCTGGACAACTCTACCGCGGGAGTACGCGGTTTTACCTGAGACACCTGTTTTAAACCGCGTTGCAATTTGGACCGCGGGGGTGCGCGGAAAATACGGGATCCGCGTTGACGGTACTGTACATGTAAGTATATATGCTATATTGTCCATAGTATTGGTTCATGCGCGAATTAAAAAAAAATAACTTAATAATTATTATCAAGTAAATTTTAAAAACATGGTAAAGTCATTATAAAAACCAACACAATACCTCAAGTGTTTTTTTTAGGAGCTATTATATTATTGAATCGCATCACACATAGTATAAGGATAAGGAAATGATCAATAGCCAACAGACAGACAGTGTAGAGTATAGCAATGAATGGGTTTTTTTACGTCATCTTGTCAATAACTGCCGGCAGGTGAGCAGACAAATTGAATAACGCGCTTTATACAATTTGTCTAATCATTATTGACACGACGACGTCAAAAATTAATCATTTAATGCTTATATTTACATTACCTTAATGATCGATGAAATCGGTATAAATTGCATATCACAGAAGAAATATATTAGCAACAATAATGAGCAATCTTTCGGTTCTTCCAAAGATACTCTAACATACTATAAAACAGAGAGTTATCCCGGGCAATATTGCATAAACAGACAGCCGGACTCGTAGGCAACGTGATAAGTTGAATGTTTTGAATTTAAAATTTATTTTAAAAAATTATAAAAAAACATTTTTTCATGTACAGATTCAGAACACAGAGTTATGCATGTGCATGTGTGCATGCATATTTTGTCAAGCCTTATAATTAATGAACTAATTAAATATATTAAGTTTTATGCATTCCATGACACAATGTTCAACTTTGACTACATAAAATAATAAATCGGTAAAACGAAACTCAACCTGTACAGATAAATGCAGGTATATGCAACTTGGGGGTGTATACAAACATTTATTTTAATACTTACTAGGTTTCCATAGATAGTTTTATAAAATCTGAACTAAAACTACAGGGGGAAAGACTGCTATATAGCCAGTTTTCCGGGAAGGGGGGACCTACTAATGGGGAAAAGCTGCTATACAAGCACAGGATTAAACTGGTTATCGCATAGACTGTAAAGATGAGCCTTGAAAAAAACTCTTGAAAATCTACTTTTAACAATATAATCAACTTCTTTGTTGAATATTTGTAAAACATGATGTTTTAACACCATGTATGAGCTATATTTTAAACTGATAACTTAGAAATCCATGTTTGGGAACTACTTATGTAAATCACATTTAAAATCACACGCAGTGATTTGGTTGTTGCATATAGATGCATTTAACGATCAAAAAATTTAATTTAAAAAAAACCCAGCAGAATGCAAATATAAAGATTTCAATTCCGATCGAAGCTACAACGGATTGAAGAAACCATAAAATGTTTTGGTTTGACGCAAAGAGTTATTACATGTAGCTTGTGTTTAACTGTGATGGCATAAAAAATATTACATTTTAAAGAAATGATTTTTAGTGAATGGATATACGTATTCGTAGCAGGTTAGTTTAGTGATGAACTTTAAAATCAAATCCTCAGAGAAATAAAGTTATGGTTTTTTTTTTAACTTGTACAAGTAGGTCTTTCATCAACACTTTATCAATAAAACTTAAAATCTTTTTTTTTTAACAGATCATTCCTACTATAATTTAAACAGTTTTAAAGCACCTTTTACCAAGTTTTAGAAGTTAATTTTATCAAATCATAATGGTTTTGATTAAAAGAGTATTTTAGCTGTATTGTATGATTTGTACTTTTTTTCACAATGATTTGCATAGGATATAAAACTTATCATATTTTTATAACAATCGCTAAAAGTTCGTTCACGGTTAAGTATAAAATTATAAAATTAAGATGACAATACGAGAAAAAAAGTTTTTTAATAGGATTGTGCTGATAGAAAAAAATGTGTTTAAGCTTATTAACACATTCCAATAAACGAATCAAAAACGTAATATAAATTCATATCATTTAAATAAAACGTTAATTTTTAGAGTTCCATTTAAGACTTTTCTGGCCGTCAAGTAAAATAGTGCATGATCCAAGAAATGTTGCAATTATTTTTTTTTCTTAATCCAGTCATTTTAAGACGCACAGATTCGCTATATATAAGCGATTGGTATCCTATTGAAGCCCAAAAAACAAGTCCCGTAACAATTCCACATCCATTACAAGACAAACCCGCCAGAGTAGAGGTACAGGTCAAAGTTCAAGAAAACGGAAGTGATGTCATATTTCCTGCGTCGGGGTCAGCACAGCGCGACGATGACTCAGACAATTATTACGGGGGTGTTGTTTACTTTTACAACGAACACCACGTCAAGATCTTCGTTCCTGTTCTTGGCTCAGGTGCATATTATACAAATAAAGGAGGCATTATCTACTCAGGTAAACACACAGTTATATGATGAAGCAAAATTTTTATAAAGATAATTGTAATTATAAACAGAATCATAAACCTTAAGGAGGCTGTGTGGCCAAATTAGCCATCAGATCTTCCTTAAATTTTTACATATTATGTCTTTAGCTATAAACTATTATTTAGTAAAGAAAAAGTCCACATATTTTACCTTTTAAACTTGGGCATTTTCCTATATTCTTATATAGAGCTCTACTTTTAAAAGACAAGAAAATGGCCACGACCATCGAGCCCTCATAAAAAAGCGTACTGTTGTTTCATTGACTGTTTGAAAAATCATGTAACATTGCAACGCAGTTCAAAGATGTATAAATTCGTTGAAGGGTTTGAAGATTCTATAGGTTTTTAAAAGGACCTAGACATGATTTGTGATAAAAATTTGATTCATAATTTTTATGCATAAAATGGTTACTTGTGCATTTGAATGTTAGAAGTCAATTTACAAGCGAGATACAGAGCAAAGAAGTTGTTATGTAAACAAAGTTAGAGTCTAATATTTGTTTACAAATAAAGTAAAGAAATGAAATAACCATTTCTTTAACAAAACACTTATGGCAACAAGATAAACTGATTCAATGTGTTCATAAATAACTTTATCAACAACAGCAAAACGCAACCTTAGATTGAAACTTATACAAATATAACATATATGTAAACAATAGCGGGACTCAAATTTTGTTTACAAAACAAAGAATTCTAACCTCTGTAACGCGCTTGTAACTCGATATTTGTCCATCAAATTTCGATAAAGTATTAAAAACATATGGACCATTCTAGACATTAAAAATGGAAAAATAAATTTTGAAAAATTTGAGGTCAAATCGTGTCCAAGTCCCTTTAAACAGTGGGACGGACAACTATGAAATGGGCAACTTTCCGGGGTTGTACAAACCTTACATTCAAACTATCTATATAGCTACCTTGATTTACCAACATATAACGCCGTTGCGCTGTCACAAGTTCAATGTATTAGCACGATGGCTTGTAACAGTTGTGCGACGGTGCGTTGTGTGAAGTTGTGTTAGCAGAACAGCCTGTTGTGTGACAGCTTGCGAGACAATGTGTTGCAAAGTAGTATTAGCGTAATGGTGTGTTATGGAAGCTGCTTCCGTGCGATGGCGCGTTTTACGAAATTGTGTTTGCTCGACGGCGTGTTGTTACAAGTTGTATTAACGGTGTAGCGTGTTGTGTGACAGCGCGACGGCATGGTATTTTTTCCCTAAAAGCTTCCGAGCTTTTGCAAATGACCTTACTCGAATAAAATAGCTTGTTGGTAATAAATAGTGTTTTGACATAATGAAACCTATCATAAGTATTTGCACTTAATAGGAGGGAGTTCATTTGCCGGACCATTTCCTGCTCACTACGTAAAGGCTGAGATCAGAGTGAAAGTTTGGGGCATATGTGATCTTCCACAAGCTAATTTTACTTCGTCAGGAGATTTCTTAATTTCATCAAGTAAGTGTAAGAACAATGAGCTCTGCATTTTGCTCATAACTCTACGAATGACACTGAAATTTTAATTGACTTTTAGAAATGCCTAACGGAAGCATGTATACATTAAAAACGGAAAAATAAATCTTGACTTAAATCGTGACCATGCCCCTTAAACAAGTTCATATAATTATCAATTCTAACAAGTTCATACCATTATCAATTCTAACAAGAAATGAGACTTCATTTAATTGACATTTTGTTTGCATGGGTTCTCACTTTTTCATCTTGAAAGTATTTATACATTATAATGTGAATATACTGTACACACAAAATATTTTCATTTATGATAGGAACAAGATCTAGATGAATTTTCGAACAGAAGAATATACACTGTACAATAATAATGCTTCAATTGTATCTTAAAATGGTTTTTTTTTCTTGAATATTCCTAGGTTCAAATCTAAAATTTAAATCATAGATGTTTCAATTAGAAATAGAAACTTCGTACCCTGTCAAGCAGTTTATAAATACCCACAAGAACAAATCATTTTCATTCAATTTTATCAGGATATGGATCATAATGACCGTGAAATTGAAAGTCAACAAAGAGGCCCATGGGCCACATCGCTCACCTTAGCAACGACAGCCATGATAAAATCAGCTATATGGAATCATATACAAAATATCTGAACAATGCAGTAAAATCGATCCTGTATAAAAAGATTTTCTCCATATATTCTTATGTTAAACATTGAGTCCATTTTGTAACTGGATGATTACATAGTCATATTACATACTGAGCATTGCAGTTATCAAGAAAATCCAGATCAAGAAGATCAGGAAGATCAACTGTTCATATAAATATAAACCTACATCAAATTTTGAACCCCTAAAGTTGCCCCAGAATTGTCCAGGGGCCACAGTCTTACAATTGAGAATCAACAAATGTTGATACTTGCATACAAGTAATACTATATGTTAAAACATTTCAGTTTTTCAGAATAATCAAATTTATTTACTATGTTAAAATTCGACCCCCCCCCCCTTGTGACCTAAATCTTCTCCCGGGGATCATGATTTTAAAAAAAAACTTGAATCTACAATACCTAAGGATGCTTCCACACAAGGTACAGCTTTTCTGGCCAATTGGTTTTTTGAGAAGAAGATTTTTAAAAGATTTTTCTCTTTATATTATTATGTAAAAATTCCATCATCCCCCTATTGTGGCCCCACCCTAACCCCGGGGATCATGATTTAAACAACTTGAATCTAAACTACCTAAGGATGCTTCCACACAAGTTGTAGCTTTTCTGGCCAATTGGTTTTTGAGAAGAAGATTTTTAAAGATTTAAATGTAAAAATTTGACCCTCCCATTGTGGCCTCATCCTACCTCCGGAGATCATGATTTGAACAAAGTTGAATCTACACTACCTGCGGATGCATCCAAACGAGTTACAGCTTGTCTGGCTGATTGGTTTTTGAGGAGAAATTTTTTGAAAAATACCAACAAATTCTCAATAAATCTAAATGGTATCTCTTTAAAGGAGACCTGGTTCTTTATTTGCACAAACTGGATGCTTTGTGTCAAGTTTGGTTGAAATTGGCCCAATGGTTCTGGAAAAGAAGATGAAAATGTGATAAGTTTACGACGACAACGATGACAGACAACAGACAAATTTTGATTAGAAAAGCTCAAAATTTTTAAATTTTATTTTTCCATTTTAAGTATCTTGAATACAAGCAAGATACAGAGTTTGAAATTCTTTGTTGTGTAAACAAAGCTCAAGTATTGTTATTATTTACATATGTGTAATATTGGGATGAG
Source organism: Magallana hongkongensis (assembly GCA_016163765.1). Taxonomy (NCBI): domain Eukaryota; kingdom Metazoa; phylum Mollusca; class Bivalvia; order Ostreida; family Ostreidae; genus Magallana; species Magallana hongkongensis. The sequence goes on along the minus strand of WFKH01011925.1, from coordinate 18,835,062 downwards.
GTTCAATCAAATGTGGCTTTTTTGATGATATTATTTATGAACACAATGAATCAGTTTATCTTGTTTGTCACGAGTCATTTTGTCAAAGAAATGGTGATACTGTTCATTATTTGTAACAACTATTCAACTCGAGCTTTGTTTACATAACAATGATTTCTTATCTCTGTATCTCGCTTGTAACTTGACTTCTAACATTCAATTTTTTGTCAATCATTCAAAATGCACAAATAAACAATTTTATACATAAAAAAAAATCTTAATCTTAAATCGTGTCTAAGTCCCTTTAATAACACTTATTTGATCATATCAAAATTGGTTTTATATTTTATACAAAAGAATGATTATCAAAGAACATTTTACAGTTAATGTGATATTACAAGAAAGTGCTTTTAAGTATAATTAAAAAATCAAAACAAGTTACTGTTTTAAAAACAACACATTGTACATGTAATTTAAAAAAAAACAAATTGGATTTTTATAAAAGATTAAACAGGCATGAATTAGTCACGATTTGAGGTGAAAATTTATAAAGTTTATATTTCCAATTTTAATGTTAAGAATTGTCATTGAGATATTTTAAATGGTCAACCAAACTTCTAGTGTCAGTCATTGAGTTATAAACGAGATACAGAGCTCACTTCTCTTTACGATGATATCAAAGCTCATTTATCAAATTTCATGTCATGTTTTTACTTGCATATTGAATGCTTACATGTAATAGAAAATAGAAGGTTTCAAACACATTTGAATGTGACAAACTTTATAAACTGTTTTTGGGTACATAACAAACTTGCAAGTAGAACAAAATCTGTTTGAAACAGAACTTTTACTAGTTCGTTTTAACAAATGTTACGAAAAAAGGCACGAGCCTTGTTTACATAAAGCCCCTTTCACAATTGGCGCACGAGTATTTTACAACACTTTGCGATCGGAATTGTTTGGCTTCGCACGAGCAATCGCATACGTTGCACGAGCTCTCGCATTCGTTGCATGCGTTTTTGTGGTCGCATCAAGTCTCCTCAAAATAGTGGACATGCACACTATTCAGACGCGACCGAATGCGATCTAAATTATTGCAATGCAACGCACTAACATTAATACGAACGTTTTACAATGTTTTGTGTAATCGCAAGAGCTATGCACGATTTTTAAAGATCGTAAGATATCTATCAGCTGTTTATGCATGTGTTGTGCGACCATGAGACTGTTACTGAACGTGTCTCATGTAATCTTGCAACGTTTTACTATCATTGCAAGATTTATCGGTTTCAGTTTCCATGCTTTGCCACTAGTATATACTGGATACAGGGTTATTTTCTACTAACGGATTTGCCTCGTCTCTTGAATTCGCCCCAGCAATGTTGTGGTAAAAAAAGATAATGTGAGACATTGGAATTCGCCAAGTCTTAATCCGCTAACTGACAAAAAGAGCGAAATGAGCGAAAATAAAACGGGTGCGAATAGTGTTCACTGTATAAGCATATCTGTTTCAGGCCACAATTGACCTTGATTTTTTGGCTGTTGCTTTTGTCATCTTCTTGTGCGGTATCTTCTCTTGCATTCAGCTATGTCTACTGAAGAGCGTCGGAAATGGGCGGTATATATACCCCCTCTGACTCGTACGTGCATTCGTACGATGAAACGCATGATCGGACGAGCACCGCTCATCCAATCGCATTGGCGCACGTTCAATCGTCCGATCATCTGGTCTTTCGTGCGATCCTATCGCATTATCTTACAACACTCGCTTTCATTGTACAACAGTGGCATATAGACGCAAGATATATCGCAAGATTCAATGCGTTTACATCGCACAACAGTTGCTCTGAATCGTGCGAGTTTCGTACGAGTACTTTTTCATATGCGATTATTTTGGCAACAGTTTACGAACAATATCTAGTTTTTTTCGGTCGCACGAATATTTTGTCGCTTCTGCTCGTGCGCCAATTGTGAAAGGGGCTTAACAAAGAACGGCAAGATCTGTATAATGTATATACTTGTAACTCAATAACTGATGTTTTAAATTAATGGTTTTCCTAAACATTCCAATTACACCATGATCAGTGAATTCATGTAAAAATTTAAAGAAAAAACCTCAAAATTTGAAAATTTTCACCTGCCAGCTTAAACGTAAAAAGGGTTTTGAATTGAAAAATTCTTTTAATTTTTTTTTCTTTAAAGGTCTTAATTTCAAGACAATTAGCCATGGACTTGGAACACTACCCGATCTGGTGGTGGTGCAAGTGGTGATGAGCAATGGTTACATTTCGGAGGCGGGAGGTATAAGTCAATGTGGTCAATGTAATAAATAGTTACATATCGAAAGCGGGAAGTATAAGTCAAAATAGTCACTGTTATAAATGGTTACATAACGGAAGCAGAAGGAAGCGATTAATAGAGTAAATAAAATAAATGGTTACATATTAGAGAGGAAGGTATAAATCAATGTAGTCGATGTTATAAATGGTTACATATCAGACCAGGATGTTAATTATAGTCAATGTCGTCATTGTTATAAATAGTTACTTATTAGAAGTCGGAGGGTTATCCAATTTAATTAATTAAATTAAAAGTAATACATCGGAGGCGAGGGCATAAGTCAAAGTAGTTAATGTAATGAATAGTTACATATCAGCGGCAAAAGATATACATATAAGTACAAGTATAACACGTATAAGTATTTATAAATAGTTATATATAGGAGGCGGGAGGTATAAGGCTACGTAGTCAATGTTATAAAAAGTTTTATATCGGTGGCAGGAATTATAAGTCCATGTTGTCAATGTTTTAAATGGTAACATATCGGAGGCGGGAGCTAGAATTCAATGTAGTCAAATAAAGTAATGGTTACATATCGGAGGTGGAAGGCAGTAGTCAATCTTGTCATTGTTACAAATGGTTACATATCTGAGACAGGATGTACATGTAAAATGTACATATAATGTTTTATAGTTTTAATTAAGTTAGTCAATTTTATAAATAGTTACTATAATAACTGCTTATAAAATTGACTAAAAGTCTAAAACAAAATACTCTTGCAAACCATAACAGTAAAATATTTTGTTCATGGTGTACAGGTATATAAGTTCTATTGTGACGTTACAATATTGCACATGTTAAAACCGGTATTTTGTATTGATTATTTACTTTTTGTACCTACTGGATGTATGACTAGTTTCATTTGCCGTATATGTTAAATTGTCGGTTTCAGTATTCTAATTTCTTCAATTTTAAAAATAATTTTTTTAAAGTTAATTTTAATAGATGGAAGACTAAAGTAATCTTTATTTGCATTTACTTATATAAATACGTATCAAGATTGTTCCTGTCATACAAACACGTGTTTTAGCAATTTTTAAAGAAAGGTGTTTTGAAAATTTGTGCAGTACCAAAATGTATACCTTACAATATTGATACTTTTTAAATTGATGTTTTTGTAGGTGTTACCTTCAATTCAGAGCTTGATAAATTTCAGTCTGTTTGTGGAACAATATTTGCCTTTAATCACCAGGAAATTAGGGTCTGGGCTATGTCTGGTGAGATTTTTTCTCTTATGTATGTTTGAATATACCTTTAAGAAGGAACAATTTGCATATTTAGCATAGAGTAAATTATACATTATGTAACAATATTTTGACTGTTTTCCGTGGATAATTTTTAACCAATATGCAATAATTCTTGTCTTGATATGTACAATTAATGGTACTCTCCCGAATTCTCCATATATCATATAATTGGCGTAGAAGACTTAGGACGAAAAAGCAGTTTACAAAATTTAAAATGTATTCTTTCTATTATATCATTATTACCATATTACCATACTTCACAGCCATATAACAATATAGGAACTACGATCTTATCATTGACAAAAAATGTAACTGATCGTCTAGAGAAAGATGCAATTCATTACCTTTTTTCAGAATCTCATACATAGCTTTAGTAGCTCTTTCAGTTGCATATTTTTTGTCTGAATAAAGGAACCCAATGATGAAAAAATACCTCCAGGGTATTTAAAGTTTTTAACAATCTTAATATCTTTACCATTGTAATAAAAACATTATTTTTCATCCGTCCCTTTGTAAAAATAACTTTTTTTGTTTTTTCAATATTAAAGTTTCCATTTTTGACAATATATTAATAGGAAACTATAAAGTTGGTTTTGAAGATCTTCAGGTGTTTCTGAGAGTAAAACCGTATCATCAGCATAACTATAAAAAAATCAACAGTTTTAACAATATCCCAAGCACATGTTCAATTTCATATGATGTTGTAGAAAAACCAATATTGTTAGATGTTATGAAAAGGATTCTACATCATCAAGGAATAAAGCAAACAAAAATGGCAATAGATTTTCCCCTTGTCGTACTCCTATTTTGCGTGGAAAATATGCAGAAAAATTATTATTTACAGCAATTCTCGACTTACATACGAAGGAAGATAAAATAATGCAGATTTAATTCTTGTAATTAACGTTTCATTAATGATGAAAAGATTTTATAAAAACCCATAATTCCCCTTTCGTTCTCGAATACCGTCACATTAACTCTCTTTTCTATTGTTATGCGTATTATAAAAGGGTGAATTCACTTTTCATGCCTCATCGCATTCGGGTATTTCATTCAACCAACGTATAAAAGACGCAAAAATAGTTAAAACTCGTTTTGAGGAAATGAAGTAATGTATTCTGATATATAGCAATAGATAACACTAATAAAAAAAATGCTAAAATCAAAACGTGCATATTTCAAACGGCATCTTTAGAACTCTTCGCACATGCGCTAAACATATACTGAATTACCTCGAGCAGTGACAGCGTGGACCTTAAATAGGAGTATTCATTTCGGAGTAACTGATAAAAAATGATCACAATACTTATACATGGGTTTGATATTGCGTATTTACTATGCTGGAAATAATGTAAGAGTATACGATGGAATGCAAATGTTATGCAATCTATTGCAACCGCACGCGTTGTTGATGTGCACGCGAAATAAAGCAACCATTTTTGTGCTTAATTTGTACTTAAATTGGATTTTTTCCCAGATAGAGAAATACTTGAATGATAATCTTCATAATCTCCAAAATCAAATTAATATAAATATTTTTATATAGATCTACATGTATTCATTTATTCAATCGATAGCTTTTATTTTAAACTTTAAATACTGTAATATACATATATAAATATGAAATAATTTCATTCCACATGAGCACATTTACACCTAGATCATACTCCCATTTCCTTAGAATTTAAGCCGAGCTAAAAATTATAAAACAGACTACTCAAATATATTTCTGTATCTCATGGTTTAAAGAATTAATTCGGGAATCACGTCTGAACAAGCTATTTTTCCTGCTACAATTCATATGTGTGATATGTCAAACCATTTTACTGTTTATTCACACAAGACATGCACGGACCTGGGTTTTTTTTAATATTTGATTGTCATTTGTTGATATTAATTTTAAGAATTACTGAAATTATAACCTACAGTTGACTTAAAGCTAGATTAATTCATTCTATATACAACTAATTTACTAGAGTTTTCAGCAGCTTTCTTTCTTTCTAGCAATTCTTTACTAGTCTTTACACAGAGTTCCCCGCCAAGTGCGCAAACAACACGAGTTGACAAAATTTATGTTTCATATTGGACGGTTAAAATAAACTAACACAAATATCGCCAGTCTATACATGTTCTATGGCGTCTTGACCAGCGATCACTCTCTCTCTCTCTCTCTCTCTCTCTCTCTCTCTCTCTCTCTCTCTC
>WFKH01011925.1:18764360-18784456 GCA_016163765.1 Magallana hongkongensis | reverse complement strand
TACGCGGACTCTCGCTTCAGGAATTTGGAGCCCAAAATCTGGAGAATGCATGGATCAATTTAAAAACAAATTAGATATTCTGTATAAATAAAAGCGTCTCTATCAACTATTAAAAAATGATTGAAAAATATCAAAAATCAAAAAAGTTGAAAAAAATACGTTTTTTTGTTAGCATCCGGTGACGACCGGAAGTGACGGCGGACATTTGGATATGCTAGAGACACTGCGGCTAAAGACTCTCTACCATCACTGAAAATTTGAAGGTTTTATCTTTGATACTTTTTGAGAAAAACCGTGAACAAGCAAAAACATAAAATCTTAAATATCTCGGGACCGGAAATGACGACCAAAAAATAGATCGATAAATTTCTTACAAATTATGTGCTGAGTAAGATCTGAAAGTTTTATCAAAATCAGCTAAAGAGTATTTGAGAAAACGTCAAAGAAAAAAAAAATATAATAATAGTAGGGGAACGGAATACCTTAATAAGAAACTGTACGAAAACTATAAGGTCTTCCGTTGGAAACGGAAGACCTTAAAAACCATTCATTTTATTCTCTTATAATAAATATTGATCTGTCCGTATTCAAATACATAACTAGGCATGTTTGTATTATAAATAAATTTGTTATACAAAACATAATTTTAAGAACATAACAACATATGAATGAAAACATAACAACATATGAATAAAAACCATTCATTTTATTCTCTTATAATAAATATTGATTTGTCCGTATTCAAATACAGAACTAGGCATAGACTTTTTCACAAATTTTATAAAATAATGACATACATGTTATATCAAAACTTCAAGCTTGTCTCGGGTATTTCTTGGATTGAACACAGATTAACATATTCTTTAACAATATTAACTATTCTAAAAGACCAATTTAATTATCTTTTTTTAAAAAAAATAGCAGAACGAATTATTATCTTTTATGAGTATCGTGAGATTGCATCTCGTCAAAAAACGGTATCCTAGTTTAGTTATGTACCTGTCATATTTTTAAACATTTAGCCTCCAATATCACAGGCACCTGACGTTATAATTTCTCTCATAATAAAAATATAAACCCTATACCTAAAATAACACTACACTAGATGCATTTAGCCGCCATCTTGGTTTTATTTAAAACCCTTAGCCACACATGTGCCACACTCATATTCTCACTTTTTACATGCATTTAATATTTTCATTCAGTTTCATATAAAAGTTTATTTCAATATTTCAAATGAACATGAGGAGGATTTTATAGCTCTAAAATTTCTTTAATTTAGAAAACTGTGTGAATTTGTGTAATATAAGGTCTTATATTTTTATTCTGTTTATTTCTAAAATCAATGTTTTTAAAAGAGCGAGATTCCTAAACTATTTTGTATAGCCAAGACACGTGTACTAAGCAAATTGTCATTGGTCAGCTTTTCAAGAACTATTTTTTTTTTTTTACGACAGGCGGGAGTTGGGCTATGCGCGTCACTTACTCGATTGCGCTCTTTTGATAAATACATATATTCATCACCCACTCTCTTCCTCTTTTTTAAGCTTCACAGATACAAGCAATTTCAGATATTTTATGGGGGTTCACCGTTTTGCGCCAACATTGGCTATTTATGGAGACACTGGAATGATACCTAACCAATTCAGACGATGGATATATATGATACGATTTTGAAATAGAGTGTTGTCCTTTGACAAGGAGCAAATTACAAGAATTGTATTTGAATTTGATTTTAATAGATGTAGAAATAACTGGTGCTGTGACTTAAAAGAAGTTTTTCATATTTTAGAATTAGATAATTACTTTGAATCAAAGTTGATGGTGGATATAGATTTAGTTCAATCAAAAATACACACTTACTATTCAAACTATTGGAGTAATGAAATACTTAACATCTCTAAATTACTTATTTTTAGATATGCCTAAGTATTTACGATCAACTTTGGCTAAATTTAGATGTGGTATTATACCAATAAGAATTGAAACTGGAAGATTTCAAGGGGAACCTATTGAAGAAAGAATTTGTGTTTTTTGTTCCAATAGAAGTGTAGAAGATGAATTTCATTTTTTTATTACATTGTTCTTTATATAACGATTATCGTAAAAAAAAACTATTTGAAAATATTAGTCTTAATCAGTCAGAAGAAATTTCAGATGATGAATTATTACGTTTGCTCATTGTCAATTATCCTCGTCAGGATGCCAAATATTTATACTCCTCTATTAAGAGAAGACAATCAATTGTATTTAAGTAATGAGATGTAAGCAAATATATAAAAATAATACTTATACCCACTGATATCCCAAAACTCCTTAAAGATTTATTTGTTGTATTATATATTTAAACATGTATTTTTTGCTTTTTTGTCCTTTTGGGGTTTTTTCCCCATTTTGCATTGCGTTCTTTCTTTATGTATTCTGTACATTTTTGTGTACATTATTGTGTTTAAAGTGAGATATAGGCCCGACGGGCCGGGTGTTGACCTTTTCGAGTTTTTCGTTTTGTCAATTTTATAATGTACTGTAAATAGACATGTCACTATAAAAATAAATTACTTACTTATATTCATCACCCACTCTCTGCCTGTTTTTCAAGCTTCACAGATACAAGCTATTTCGGATCGTCCAAAGAAGAAGATAGTGTCTCCGAAAGGATAAGGTATACGATATATTCACCCAAACCGTGTAAGACACATGCATATATGCTACCGAGTACTCGTTTTAAAAAAAATACCGTAATGGTAAATTATAATTAAAAATCTATTAAATTACTAATAAACCATTAGTTTTAGTGGGATATCTTATTGTAAATGTTAAAAAAAAAGTGGGGATAACACTCAAAGGAGCCAAAATCAGCTTAAAATGCAAACATGAGTCACTCTGACTGGTCAATTTACGGACTATGGTATCCATGTGACCGTCCATCGATGCCTGTGAGCCTCTTGTCTCGCTAGATGAATTTTTAAAACGACACTGTATTCATATTGTCATATTGTACATTGATTAAGGTTTATAAAAGACAACAGCTGAACACCAACTGGCGTTTTTGGTCATAGCTTATTTATTGAAATTGAACATGCATTTTAACAACCGACCTGCTACCCAATTGGTGAGCAGGTATATGGCTGCACAATCAATCAATCAATCAATCAATCAACACATCAACAATCATTTGTTCAATCAATAAATATAAATCAATCACATCAGCAATAGGATTGTTCAATCAATCAACCAATCCATAAATCAATTAATCCATAAATCAATCAATCAAATTGTTTGATCAATCAGTATAAATCAATTATATTAGTAACAGGATTATTAAATCAATCAATCCATAATCAATCAATCTATCAATCAATATCAATCATCATTGTCAATTGATGAATTGAGTCAATGAATAATCAACGGATCAAATAGTAGATAAATAGCGCTTTGCTTAAAGCGAGTTAATGGCTAGGCTAGGTAGACCCTGGGCACAGTTGACCAACTATTCCCAAGCTTTGAGCAGGCCCTGGGAACAGTTGCCTACATCAAAGACCTGAGAAACCTTGCCATGTTGCAAATTCCAAAAACAAACAATTTTCTAAAGTTTGAATGGAACCACAAATGGAGCACAGGAAGAAGTAGATGCGAAATAAGCCATGACGAAAATGGATATCGTGGTAGATGTATGTACGCACTGAGCACAAAATGAAGTCCACGATAGGAATTATTGTCCTGGTAGTTGGCGATTGTAAGTCACATGTTCACACTGTTCCAGTGTGAATTGTATCCCATGTTGAGAATGGTTATCGTGATAGTTGGTAATATGAAGTTGTGTGATGATGCCAAACATGAGGTGAATCCCAAGGTGAAACAGGAATCCTGGTAATTGATAATAGCAAGTCCTGCCTAAATTGTTGACTGGAACATAAAACAAAGAGCACAGCAGTATCTGATATACTTCAATTAATATCCAAGTAATGAACATGATTGAATAATTGATGGCAATGATTAAATTTGATTATAGCTATTCAATCATGAATCAAAAGAAATAATTTCAAATTGTAACCATATGCACGATAACAACCACATGTGGTAATTTGGCTGCAAACAAATTAAACTCAATGAACTGACAAGACAATAATTAAGTAACATAAACATGGCAGTCGTTCAAATTAATGCCATCATGACACAATTCAAAAAGTGTGGGAGGGTTTGGGTGTAATTTTGTCTGATGATCCGGCATCATGGAAGAAGTTGATGAAAAAGGATGCCGAACCCGATATCAATTGCGGACACCAAACCCGTTGAATCAGCTAAAACTAACCTGATCCTTATTAGGATCACGACTAAAGATAACGTTGCTGTTGCTTGTATAAATGAATTTATCCTTAGGGATAAATTCCACTATAAAAGACAACAGCTGAACACCATCTGGCGTTTTTGGTCATGGCTGATTTATTGAAATTGGACATTTTAACAACCGACCTGCTACCCAATTGGTGAGCAGGTATATGGCTGCACAATCAATCAATCAATCAATCAATCAACACATCAACAATCATTTGTTCAATCAATAAATATAAATCAATCACATCAGCAATAGGATTGTTCAATCAATCAATCAATCCATAAATCAATCAATCCATAAATCAATCAATCAAATTGTTTGATCAATCAGTATAAATCAATTATATTAGTAACAGGATTATTAAATCAATCAATCCATAATCAATCAATCTATCAATCAATATCAATCATCATTGTCAATTGATGAATTGAGTCAATAAATAATCAATGGATCAAATAGTAGATAAATAGCGCTTTGCTTAAAGCGGGTTAATGGCTAGGCTAGGTAGATCGGGCACAGTTGACCACCTCTTCCCAAGCTTTGAGCAGGCCCTGGGAACAGTTGCCTACATCAAAGACCTGAGAAACCTTGCCATGTTGCAAATTCCGCCATACAAACAGCTTAGCTAATTGCCTACATCAAAGACCTGAGAAACCTTGCCATGTTGCAAATTCTGCCATACAAACAGCTTAGCTAAGGTGTTTGTCCGCCAGACTATTTGCAACCCAAAACCCTTTGAAGGGGCGAGCACAGGGATGAGGGCAAGTTTAAGGGTAAGCCATGACCAGAAATTGAGAATGGGGGGGGGGGTACAGGGGCAACTGGGAGCATGGGCCAGAACTAGTTTTGACTAAATCAGAAAACCAATGAACGTTATATCAACTTGCAGCTGGGATATTAACTTATTGTAAGCTTAACATGTTTAAAATTGGATAATAGATAATGATAAAATTTTGTCAAAGTTTTAAATCCATGAAGCCATAAAAGTTAAATGGATGTAATATCAACAAGGCATTGTATAGCAAGTCAGCGAGAAGAGTATTGAATGTAAATGATTTGGTTATATATACAAGTTGGCCTAATCTCATACCAATTGTTATTCAGTGTATTCAAGCTCAAAGGCAGAAAGACCCTTTGTATTGTATTCATCACATGTTTAAGATAAGGGTCAATTATAGATATGCATAAATCATGACTTGTAAGTGCGTATGTGATAGGATTGAAGCTAGCAATGGTTAGTACAACCATAATCTGAAATAAAGGTTGATTGTCATATCATAGCATAGCATACAACATGATTTTAACTCGGTATTAAATGCTTTTATTTAAAAATAATGAATGTTCTCATCGAAGATTAGTGGTTAACTTTAGTTTCTTATCATTTTCCTTCGAAATGTTCGGAACTCTTCTGTGTATGGAGGCGTTTTTGGTCAAGTCTCATAGCATACCATAGCATAGCACATCATTAAGTCTTTCATTTCAATTTCTCATAGCATAGCATACAAAAAGCATAGCATTGCATTGAAATCGCATAGCATATCATTAAAATTGCATAACATAAAATTGTAAAGACATGCATGAAATGACTGTAGATATTATGATGGAAGAAGTATATAAACCAAACAGGTTAAATAATTTGCAATTTGGATATAGAAATTTATTTTCAAAATTTTGATTTCGTAAAAATTAACAAAATTCCCAATCGGATTCGAACTCATAATAGGCAGTTCACAAGCCAGATACTTGAACAACTACCAACCAATTGGATTGATACAGTTTAACGAACATTTAAATTGCCAGCTCGTGACAATGTGTCTTGAAAAGTACAAGTCTAGGTGAGTGATGTACCTTAACTTGCTGTCCCCAAACAATTAGACTAAATTTGTAATTGAGATGATGCAACTTAAAAGTTCATGTGAAAGGTGAAGTATGAATAAACTGCGGACAGGTGTAATGTGGTAGTTAAGTAGATAAGCGACTGGCGTTTGCAGGTGGCCATGCCTGAAATTATTTGTTAAAACTTGTGTCAAATAGCAGAATCCACCTGGCTGGGTGGAGAAGTAGTTGCCTTACCAACTTGATTATTTGTGGAATTCAGGAGTGATTGTACTGAGGTACATGATTAAAGCCTGAATTCCTGGCAATGAGATGCATAATGTGATGTTTTTACTCGTAAGAAACAAGGTTAAGCTTGAAGGTGAGTCGAGATGAACAATGCAGCTTGTAAATAAGGGAATACTTAAGTTATTGCATGTTGGAAGTGCTGCAATAAGTCTATGGGTGACACGAGGAAAACATCTTATGGGTAATGAGTGATATTTAAGAAGTTGATAAGATCGATGCTGTATCATTGCCAGGATTTGAGATGATGATAAAATAGCTGACGTGGGACAATAAATTTTAGATGAGGTTCACAAAGTGGTAGATTAAGCTAGAACTTAATGCTACTTCCGGACAACTGGGATAAATATTTAAATTTGTAAAATGCATACTGGTACTTATGATCATTGCGATGGTAGACTATATTGAACCCTGCCTGCCTGCAGAAGGCCCTAGTTGTTTATAGTTGATTGATGCTAAGTATGCATATGAGCTAAAGAAAAATCTGTACCCTCCGCAAGCAGAATTTGGTCAAGTACGCTAAGTCCCTCTGTTTCTACAACACACTACGTTCAGTCATGGTCATTTGCCTCTGACTGAATTTATAAAACAGACTTAAGTTAATTGCAATGGGAGATGTTGGTAAAATTGATATATCCTGTGTTTGGATCATATGTAAGCCCGGTCCCTTGGAATTAAACACAGGTGGTTTTAATCAACATGTATAAAGAATTTGACATCTGTGCATAAAGACCATGTTTTACCACAAAAGTGACATGGGTTAAATGAATGCATCAAATGAGAAATACGGGTGGTCGTGACAATAAAGTTGACCGCTTGGCATTTTACTGAATGTGTAAAGATATATGCAAGGTGCAAATTGATTACTGGTGCAATTGTAATGCAAGTGAAGATATGTTGTTACTGATATATGACTATAGAGATTAGAAATACTGGTGGGACATGGTGGGGCACTGGATTTATTCCTCTCCCTAGTAAGTGATTAAACATGTTATCTGCAGCGATGAACACACCCAAATCTGTAGAACTTGAACGACAAACCAACACTAGGATGGACTATTCACTCAATAATTTAAGGTCAACAGTTGGCAAACAAGACATCATGAAGATAATGACAAAGATTCTACTAAGTATTAATTAGGAAGTGTGAATAATAAGACAAAATGCAATGTATAAAGGTTAAAATTTGTCTAATAACATGCGGAAATTATGATAACTGTTGATTTTTAATTTAATTCTTAAATATCGAAGAATATACTGCACAACTGATGTTGGGGAATTTTAAGAGCACGTGAGCACGTGTTGAAATGACGTGATACCGGAGTTTAAGCTTGTTATGAACAAACTACGACATTTGGGAATAAATTGGGTTAAAAGGCAATACTTACCGTACCTGAGCGTATACTTAACCAATGTATTTTCGATCGATGGTTACTCTAGTTGTCAGATAGTATGGATTTACAACCTGTAATTTTGTCAGATGATCCGGCATCATGGAAGAAGTTGATGAAAAAGGATGCCGAACCCGATATCAATTGCGGACACCAAACCCGTTGATTAAGCTAAAACTAACCTGATCCTTATTAGGATCACGACTAAAGATAACGTTGCTGTTGCTTGTATAAATGAATTTATCCTTAGGGATAAATTCCAATATCTAACTGCCTAAATCACTAGCGATTTACTTAACTAATCACCATTATTAACTTCCAAGGTTCAATTTGGTATCTAGCTATTACAATAAACATGTAATTAACTCCTAAGTTAAGTGTTAAACAAGAATTAATAACTTGTTGCAAGTTTTTTTCTTATTTTTATTGGGGGGGGGGGGGGTCAACGAATATTTTAAAATATGGCAAATCTTGATTTAGGGTCAGTGAGTATAAGAGGTCTCAATTCCCTTTTCACAGCGGTTAGCTCTTATCACTCTTTTATTTAAGAAAGAGAAAAAAATAACCTTAAAAATTACAGACCACTATGCCCATTTCACAATTGGCGCACGAGCAGAAACGACAAAATATTCGTGCGACCGAAGAAATTCGAAATGATTCGTAAACTGTTGCCAAAATAATCGCATATGAAAAAGTACTCGTACGAAACTCGCAATATTCAGAGCGACCGTTGTGCGATGTAAAGGCATTAAATCTTGTGATATATCTTGCGTCTATATGCGACTGTTGTACAATGAAAGCGAGTGTTGTAAGATAATGCGATAGGATCGCATGATAGACCAGATGATAGGACGATTGAACATGCGCCAATGCGACAGGACGAGCGACGCTCGTCCGATCATGCGTTTCATCGTACGAATGCTTGTACGAGTCAAAGGGGGTATATATACCGCCCGTTTCCGATGCTCTTCAGTAGTAATAGTTGAATGCAAGAGAAGATACCGCCCAGGAAGATGACAAAAGCAACAGCCAAAATCGAGATCAATTGTAGCCTGAAACAGATATACAGTGTATACTGTATAAGGGAACTATTTGCCCCCGTTTTATTTTAGCTCATTTCGCTCTTTTTGTCAGTTAGAGGATTAAGACTTGGCAAATTCAAATGTCTCATATCATCTCTCTTTTACTATGACATTGTTGGGGCGAATTCAAGACAAGGCAAAACCGTAAGTAGAAGCGAAAATATCACGCGGCGAAATAACCCTGTATCTAGTATATACTAGTGGCAAAGCATGAAAACTGAAACCGATAAATCTTGCAATGATAGTAAAACGTTGCAAGATTTCATTTGTCACGTTGAGCAACAGTCTCATGGTCGCACAACACACGAATAAACAGCTGCGGTTTATCTTACGATCTTTAAAAATCGTGCATCGCTCTTGCGAGTACACAAAACGTTGCAAAACGTTCGTACTAATGTTCGTGCGTTGCAATAATTTGGATCGCATTTGGTCGCGTCTGAAAAGTGTGAATGTCCACTATTTTGAGGAGACTTAATGCGACCACAAAAACGCATGCAGCGAATGCGAGAGCTCTTGCAACGTATGCGATAGCTCGTGCGAAGCCAAAAAATATCCGATCGCAAAGTGTTGTAAAGTGCTTGTGCGCCAATTGTTAAAGGGGCTTAAGTGTAACAAATACAGACTATAAAATTTTAGCTTTTGTTCTTGCCAAAAAATTATAAACAGTTATTGATAAACTAATTAGCAATGAACAATCAGCGTATATAAAAGGGCGTTTTATAGGCATAAATGCAAGATTAATTTTAGACATCTATGAATACTGCATGGAAAACGATATTGAGGGTTTATTGCTATTTTTAGATTTTGAAAAAGCATTCTATTCAGTAGAGTGGAATTTTCTTTTTCAAGTTTTAAAACAATTCAATTTCGGTGAAAATTTTATTTTATGGGTCAAAATTCTTCACATAAATCCAATTTTCAGAGTTAAAAACAATGGATGGATTTCTAAAACTTGCAAAATGAATAGATGTATAAGACAAGGGTGTCAGCACTTTTATATATGTTTGTTGCGGAAATAATGGCTTATAAATTAAAAGACAATTCGGAAATTCAAGGAATAAGTATATCGAACATGATAGACGATATAACAACTGTTCAACATGCGGACGATTCCACTTTAACCTTGAAAAATATTTCCTCTTTATTGTTGCAATAAAGACTGTTGAAGAGTTCTGTAAACATGCTGGATCAAAAGTAAATATAAACAAAACGCAATGCATGATTCTTGGTAGTCTAAAAGACAGATATAATAATATAAGCGGCATCGATGTAATTAATGATACTGTCAGATGTTTGGGTATTTACATTGGACATAATAAAAATCAGTGCTATGAATTTAATTGGTTACACTCTTTTCAAAATATGGAAAAAACTTTTCGAGTCTTGGAAAAAAAAGAAAATTAACTATATTTGCAAAAGCATGTATTTTTAATAATTATTCACTAGCTATATCTAAAATAATTTATGTAGGTTCTATTTTACCTTTGCCTGACCCTGATTATATTAAACGACTGAAAAGTAACATATTTAATTTCATTTGGAATAAAAGAGATAGAATAAAAAGAGATATTGTGATTGGAAGACAAGATGATGTATAGGTATAGAAGTTGTTGATACTGAGTCGAAATTTATGGCCTTAAAAGCTGCATGTGTAGAATCTTTATTGACAAAACATGCATAATTAACAAAATAGTTGATAGTTATTTAAGAGTTTTAAATGTGGATATCAATTATGTATTAAACGTATCTGAGACTAATAGCTCTAATTTTAAAATCATTCCTAAACTCCAATTTTTTTATTAGGAAGTATTTTGTAGTTTCAACGATTATAAAAAAAAAAACATTGATAATACTAAATAATCTTATATAAATTTTGCTAAACAGCCAATTTGAATCAATAATTTGTTTCAATTTGATAATAAAACAATTGATGGTCAATTCAAAACACTTCAAGAATTGTCATATACTCTAAAACAACAAGCTAACTGGATGTGTGAATATAGAATAGTTAGAAATGCAATATATAAAAAAACCCACTTAGATTTAATATGAAATGTTGTCAATATATACAAAAAGTATCAACTGGTGATTCTCTTTTTATTAATGGTTTACATTGTATTGAAGACAAAAAATTTAAATTTGTAAATAAAAATGTAAATTTTTCTAAGAAAATTTGTTGTACAAAAACTTTAAGCCTCCTTGTCACCAGGCATTGTTTAAAAGACTATTTTCAGAGGGAAAAGAATTTTGGAACGACATATACAAAAACAAAGTAAAAGATATATTTGACAAACGAATATGTGAATTTAATTACAAATTACTGAATAATACAGAGTGCTGTAACAGCTTTTTTTTAAAAATGCAAATATAGGTCTTCTGCTTCTTGTAAAATGTGTAGCGAAATTGAAGATGTAAAACATTTGATTTTTGAGTGTGAACATGTTAAGAT
Organism: Magallana hongkongensis; assembly: GCA_016163765.1. Taxonomy (NCBI): domain Eukaryota; kingdom Metazoa; phylum Mollusca; class Bivalvia; order Ostreida; family Ostreidae; genus Magallana; species Magallana hongkongensis. The sequence continues at coordinate 18,773,077 of WFKH01011925.1, read as the reverse complement.
GATATGGTCAACTTTAAGCTTAGATATAGGATTTGATATACAGTGGAAAAATGTAATTTTGGGCTTTTACTTTGAACGAAGTGCAAAAATACGATTTTTGAATACTATTGTGTCTTTGATAGCCTACAAGATATTTAAGGTATCCGACCCATATTAGGACCAAATTTTTCTAACCCTGAATATCCATCATGGATTAAATACTCTGATATTAATTCAAAGCTTTTTAGAGAAGAAAAAGATTTACCGAGAGACTTTTTCAAAAATATTACTAACTAAGCAGTAATTAATTAATGAAAATTGCATTAAGGTCTATGGGGACAAGCACATTTTTTAAAACAAAAAATAAAATACTGAGAATATCAAATAATGCTTTGGTGAAAAGATGAATTTAATTCTTAGGAGTACAAAAACTATTTTAAATAAATTTTATACCGTATATATTTATTTTAAATTGATTTTTATAGATTAAAATCAAAGGGGAGCAACTCTTCGAGAACAGGAAAAGGTCATTAATTAGGACACATTCCACTCCTACATACTGATACTTAAACATGAAAATTATGTCCAAGTATACTGAGTATAAAGCCCATACATATATGTTATGCATCCAGATTCTTTGAATCTGGGGCTCTTATGGATCGGATACCTTAAATATAAAATGTGATGTAGATCTCAAAACAAAACAGAGACATATAATGCATTGATTTTATATTTGAAAAACAACATAACATACAATATTAATGTACGTATGTGCTTGTAAATATTTCAAAAATACAAATGTTTAGAATTAATATTGTGAAATTTGCAGATATGCTGTAATTGTTATAATACATATCGTATTAATTTATTACTAACTATCCTGGCCCGAGATAGTTTGATATTGTTAAATAAATAAATAAAAATAAATAAAAGAAAAACTTGTTGCAACAAGGTATTTGACTGTTTTTGTCAACTCATTTTGATATATGATTTAAATTTGCTAATACAAACAAAAACTCGTGCTTTATTTACAGCTAGTCTTGATTAAAATTGAATGATTAGGGGCATATGAACATTGATTAAAATCAATGTTTTCTCTTCGAAAAAAAGGAAGCAATTAAAAGTTTTATATTCATACAAACTCTTGAAATCATCACTAATAAAAAACGTCCGACAACTTTTGGACAAAATAGACCAGTATTTTAGTGAAAGAAAACATTGCAATAGTTATCTATAATTAATTGTATAAAGTAAGTCTTTTATTCTAAATATATATAATGAATGAATTTTTCGATTATATGACATTAAAACACATTCAAATAAAAAGATACCTTCGATGAATTTAATAAACATCCACTGATCCCTGTTCTTTGTTGTTAAGCCTTCATATGCCTCAAACTTTGATTTAGAGCTGCAATTAGGAGTTTAAACAAACCAATATGATAACATACACCTAACAGATAAATAGATATGTAAACTTTATAACTTTCTATTAAATTTACAAGACTTGATAACGCCATTTTAATGTTTACATGCACCCGGCATTTACTTTAGCTATCATTATACACAAAAAAACATACACAATCATGTGATTCATTTTAGAATAAGGTAATCAGATTATCAAGCGCATGTAGATACACATTATTTTATTCATATTTGATACATCAATTGATAATCGTTAGATAAGAGGCATTAGCTTAATTCTTTCTGATCTGAAATATTTATTTCCTATTCTTCTCTATTTGATATAATTAATAGTAATTGATGTTAATGTTAATGAGTCGTCAGAAAATATTAACATAACTGCATAATTCCCGTCCTGTCGGGAGACAGCCATACAAAGTGCGGTCAGACGATACGATTTTCCATCAGATTTTTCATCAGATTTTCTCATCCGATTCGCTTTCGACTAAAATCGTACCGTGTGACCACCTGAGTCGAAAGTCGAAAACAAAGTCTGAAGTCGATTGAAAATCTGAAATGCGTCCGATATTTAATCGACTCACTGGTGAGAATTCTGACGTCACAATGAATTTTTCCCGTATAACAAAAATATTGAATAGGTTTTATTTTTCGAAAATCGATTGTAAAATCGTATCGTGTGACCACCTCAAAAATCGACTAACCTGAGCAAGTCGATTGAAAATCTGATGGAAAATTGCATCGTGTGATCGCACCAATATACTAAAATGCAGATCCGTTCACACCATGTGACTATTATTGCGACGTCATTAATTTTAATTTATATGAAGCTTATTCCAATGGTAAAGCTCAAACACATATCCTCACATACCAGTATTTGTATTCACAAAGACATTTACATTGTACAATAAATATTGTTTCTATTAAATTTAAGAATTTATGAGAGTGCTTGTATTGCATTAGTTTTATATTTAGATACCAACCTACGATGAAGCCAATAAAGGTTCTTTTGCATTAAAACTTTATTAGAAATACTCTTTAACCATACATACACCAGCGTTAATGTACGTACTTTCAAAATTCTCTACCGTCTGGTACATAGGTGGGACAATCTAAAATTATATATACTTTTATTTCGTGTACCCTGAGGTCCACGCAGAAAATATACAAGCGAGGCTATACCGGATGTTTAGGGAAAATTTAGCTTGCGCATGAGCTAGCCTAGTTCTTGTGCGGGATTATGGGTCGCCCGTAATGGAACCTAATGTCATCTGCACAGGTTCAAAGACGCGGTAATTGTAAAGTTGTAGGTAAACAGTACAGAAACAAAGTATTCCTTTTCAAAAAATGATCGGCATGTAATATGAACTGTCAACACCATGGAATAAGTTTAAAAAAAAAAGCATAAATCGCGATGTTTTGTTGTTTTCCGAAAAAAAATTAACTTTACTTTTTAGTAGACGAGGCTAGCTACTGTACTTCTCGTCTAAATTTTCTTTTACACATTTAAGCATGGTTGAATAATCATGTCACTGTAAAAAGTTAAAATCTAAACGGATCAAAATATAAAACTTATTTACAAGAAGCTATCGTCACTGCATTGTTAACAATGTTGTGCGATGTTTATTATTTGCGCAAAAAACAGGCACGCAGCTACGCAGCATCTTTTTTGAAAATTGGGGAGGGGGGGGGGGGACAAACTCATCAAAACAAAATTTGTACAAGCAAAAAAAAAGACAATTTCCAGAAATCTTGAAAATTCTAATTGGTTGGGGGGGAGGGGGGGCGGGGGGGGGGGTGCAAATTATAGCGTACCTTTAACTTAATAAAACATCAATTTCACTGTTATTGTCCTCTCCTTCCGTTCCATTTTTACATGATTATAAAAAATTGGGAGGGGGCAACTCCAGGCTTATTTACTTCTTTATATGTATTTTTTTTTACTTATGCTGTAAGAAAAGTGCGGGGGAGGGGGGAAGCTCGCGGTCCCCCTGATGCTACGTGCCTGAAAAGTGAAATTCGCCAAATGCTAAATATTATACATGTAATCTTCATTGAAATAATTCACAATTATGTTATGAGCACATGCATGAACCTTTTTTAAAGGTAAAAGGTCCCCGTTAGGTGAAATATAAAAGCAGAGACCCAGAGTCGCTAGAATTTCTGATAATCATAGGGGTTTTACCTTTCTGTTAGAAACAAAGTCATATGGTCCACCTATTGCAGTTCTTTTTTTAAAGTACAGCACCTTGTTTTAGGATTACATGTGTACAGGAGATATCAATGTTTCGCACTTCATAGCTTGTAATTAAATGTTTATAACATGTACAGATATCTCATTGTGTAATAAGGAACTAATAATCATATTATTTACTACAGTATAAGAAATACCACAGTCCACAATATGGATTTTAATAGAGTCATCTCAAATATAAAAATTACCCTGAAGGTAGCATAGTTTGGTGTGTAAACTTTTTAAAGTGTTCAACTTTTAAACATATTTTTTTTTTTAATTTAATATCAATTCTTATAACGTACTTGTACAAAGCATAATTCATAGTAACGTCGTAAATGCACAATGCAACGGGAAAAAAGTATATAGAAAATGAGATTTTATTGATAATCTAACCTTTTTTATGCGCTAAGCGTACGCAGTTCGCAAAGCGTTTAATGGCATTGCAATATGGGGATGCCGCTTCCGATTAAACGCCATCTATATTCAGTTAAAAAAGACTGATGACTCGATCTCTAATAATAGAACGCAGAGAAGTGGAGCGCAGGCGGTATCGGTGTTAAGGCAAAATAATTACAACTATACTGCAGTAGCACATCAAAGATTCACAATAAAAGTGTACATAAAAATCATTTGTGCTGTATTTAGATTAGACATCTTTTTTATGGTTCCATTTCTGTCTTTATATCGTTTTAGTTTGTCACGTATTTTTGGTGTATAATATACTGTGCAATTATAACATTTTAAAAAACGAAAATCCCGATAATCCTTCATTCCATACATTTGCTCTGTACCATATTATTACCTCTTGTTAACAGACAAAACATATTAATTTTCTATGAGTTTCAATGAAAAACTTTGTGTCTAACTACATTGTCTTTTTTTGTTTTTTTCTACTTACGTTCGAAAAACACATGACCTGCAGGCAGTGAGAATTAATGTAAATCAGAAACATACACGGCTACCATTTTTTTTTTAGAGTTCAAGCTATGCTCGGCAGTCATATTTTAGTGGCCTTGTATATTTCAAATCTGCGCTGCCTGTATCTATACGCACAAAATAGTCTATGCACATCAAATTTATTCATGCAAACATAAGTGTAACTTTTGTATATGTATAATGATATATTTTTACATAAAAATACGTAAACAATTTAATAAAATTTGTACAACTTAAAACAATTAAATTGAATAGGAATCAAAGCAGGTGAATATAATTTGCTTCAATTAAATCCTAAACCATGGTTATCGACTACATTTCTATCTCAAGACCATGCTGGATTAATATATTCACTGTAACTTGCAATCTAATTAAAATTAGATATTTGATCCGCTCCTAATAGATAGCTACAGAAAGATCTAACGAAAACCCTTTCATAGGTCAAATCCAGTGACCTTTACTTCATGCATATTCATTGTTCAGTTCAGCCAATCAGAGAGCTCTTTTTATACGCAGTTCGAGAAAAAGTAATAATGGCATCCGACATAGAAATAGAGAAAGCAATCGAGAAAATTTTACAAGATTTTAGGATAGACACGTTAAAAGAGGAACAAAGAGAAATTACAGTGGCAGCTTTGAAGAATAAAGACTGCATGGGAATTTTACCGACCGGGTATGGAAAGTCATTACCGTATCAAATGTTGATACCGTTGAGAAGAGAGCTACAGATTCCAGGTGCAGACCCAACCAATGTTGGCAAAATTGTGTGTTCGCCTATAATTGCATTAATGCAAGACCAAGTGGACAGATTGAACTCTACTCCAAACGTGAAAGCACTATACAAAGGTAGGTACTATTTTGTGTGCAATACATTCATAGAGATGGAGGAAGCGGAGATAAAACGAAAATGCCAATGCAGCCCCCCCCCCCCCTTAATTTTTGCTATTAGGCTTACGTCTATATCAGTTATGCATCTAAATTACTAAGATTATACTACATGTTTACAACTATTACAGGTGAGAGTATAGACAGTGAGCAGATTAGTTCGACTATCTAATTGCATCAGCAGTGTCTTCCGGCAAACACTTTAAGGATTTAAAGTAGATACAATTGTGGTAGATGAATGCCACACTATGTACACATGGTAAGAAACCTGATTTGTTTTTCAATCTAATAAATCCCTCTTGATGTCATTGTGCATTGATTTTCATTTAATATTTCTGTCATTTTTAACTTTTAACACAATACCATGGACCTGGCTAAATTTACATTTGTTTGCTTCTGACATTGTATTTATACTTTTGTAGTATACATGTCGATATACATGTGTTGTGCAATTTTACTTGCAGGGGAGGATTAGGGGATGACGAGCACTTGGCCTTTAGAAAATGGTTCCGGCACATAGGGGAACTGAGGTCCATGTTTCCCTCTGCAAATTTATTGGCCGTCAGTGCAACTTGCAGAAAAGAAATTCGTCGAACAGTTATGAAGGAACTTGGGTTACAAAAAGAATGTACCACATTGATTATAAGATCACCAGATAAATCAAATATTAAATATTATGTTAAAAAAATTGACAGCTCCATAGAAATGTCTATGCAGTGGTTACTGGATTCTCTGGAATTGGAGGCTTTTCCACCGACAATTATATATGCTACAAGTGTTAAGCTGGTGTCAGATTTGTACAATTATTTATGTAGTGAAAACACAACGTTAGTTAATATAGTAGACATGTTCCATTCCGAGACGTCCGATGAAAAGAAAAGTGACATTATTAAAAAGCTTCAGGATGGTGACAGTGAAATAAAAGTTGTTATAGCAACTTGTGCCCTTGGAATGGGCATAGATATTGTTAACTGTAATTCAGTGATTTTATATGGTATACCATCTTACATACCTTAGTACTGGAATTAGGAAGATTTGACAGGGATGGCAAGGAGTTCATTGCATTGTTGTTGTACAATAAATATCACCTGCAACATGTACATACGAGTGTTGTCCAAAAAGTTCGTGGACACATGTAATTTTATTCAAAATGACGGCTTCACTACCAGGAAAGTATTATAATATTTTAATTTAGAGTATAATAATGTATATGTATAAAAATCAGAGCAATGTACATTTTTGTATTGGAGTTATTATAATATATACATTGCCTATACAGACCGCACTGCCCAGTCTGACGTTGACTTATAACGACGTTTCTATAACGTCGTAGTCCTGGGTTTACCTGAGAGTAATATGCCGCATTCACCGTTTGGTCAGAGGGTACAATGACATAATCCATCAAAATACGCTTGTGCCACTTGGATAGGTAAACTCGAGCTTTTTTATGATTTTCCTGTTTCCTCCATCGTTTGTTTTGTTTCTGTCCGTGTTTTACCTCAGTCAACACAAATCTTATGATAGCGCGCTGTTCCGTGCGGTCAGCTGACGTCGCTTTTTCAGGCGTTTTAAAGACATGTTTTTGCCGTAATATCTTTTGAAAGTCCTCTGCTAGTTTGAAAATAGCTTCAAACGACACAGGAAAATGGCGTACACCATACAGACTACATCATTATAGAAGATTATGATGTTTTGAAATGTTTTATAAAAACTGTAAATATTCATATCTAAAAACTCATTTACAAAGTTTGGACAATTTTTACGCCGGACCGTGCGTACTTTCCGCGACCCTTTGGTAGATTAATATTTTAGTTTATTTCTATGGAAAACATTCAAAACCACTTTAGTTTGACTTGAAATTTTAGTACAAAAATATAGATATACAATATGTATATATAAACCCATTTAAAATGACAAAAACGTGATTGTCCACGAACTTTTTGGACAACCCTCGTATTAGTACAAAGCACATTTACACCACTCAGACATGTCGAAGAGCTTCCATTGTGTAAGAATTCCTTACAACATCCCAATTAGATTCTTTAACAACCGGAAATCACAGTTGTTGCGATATTTGTGAATTGGCCTGTACTTGTCAAAACTGCAAACAGTTACCACTGCAGCAGTATTTTCTTGGACTGTGTGAATCAGAAGACTCTGGTAGTGTTAGTAGAGGGGAAGTGGATACATCTGATGCTGAGTAACAGAATCATAAACTAAATAGAAATATCAATAAATATCATATAGAATGCAAGTTGTTATTAAATCTGGTGTTTGATTTTTTCTTACATTGTATATTTAGATTTCTTGGGGGCTTTCAGTGGGGAATTGAATTGATTAAAATTCATTTTAAAATAAGTGCTTTTTGGTATCATGTGTCCAATGCAGTAAAATAAAGCAGATCACTATGGAATTAAAAGTAAAATTTAATGTGCAGCCTCAAAAGTAAAATCTGTTCATAACATATATGATTCTCATTTATAACTATTTACACAATATTTTATACATTGGTCATGAAAATCCATGCACATTTGATGCACATATGAACATATGTTCAAATACGGGGATTGTGCAGACGGCGAAAGGGAAATGACGGTCGATGGCGATGTATCATGGCAGATAATCCTTGATAAGCATTGTTGAATGGATTCCTTTCTGTGGTTAGTCCTTTACACTTCAATAAGCGCTTAGGGTATGTTCTAAAATGTTAATCTCCTGGAGATCCTTTAGAACCTTTCTGACATCCTGTTTGTAGGATGGAAGGTGATGGAATCCCTTCTTACCCTTAATGTCACTTATAACGTCATAATGTTTTGCAATGTAAACAATGTGTGGATACTCTTTGGAATGTTGGATGATACTGTCTTCTGTTTGTAACCAGAACAAGCTTCTTTGCTGTCTCTATTTAACATCTCGACAAATTCTTCCAGAGCAATGTTGTGGTTGCAGCCACCTTGTAAATTTAAGAATCTGTTAGCTTTTAATCGCTCCTCTTGGGTGGCGGGAAGCAAGCCGGATGTCAGAGCTGTACGATGAATTGATCCAATACTGTATTTTGTCTTATTGGTCTTGTTGTATATTGGCAGTTCATACTTTGTGGATCTTACAGATCGCTCTCCATCTCCCATGTCCACAGCACTGTCAAGATTCTTATGTAGCATCACATGTTTAAAGAGTAATAAATAGTAGTCCTGAAGTTGATCTGCATTAGTATCTTTCTGTTTAGATACTTTTGACTGTTTTCCTATGGTGATGTTAT
>WFKH01011925.1:18726407-18746612 GCA_016163765.1 Magallana hongkongensis | reverse complement strand
ACACACACACACACACACACACGCACACACACACACACCACGATGGGTACGCTCAATATTTCTAAATAGTTACCATCTAAAGCTACCCCTCCTACTTTTGTTTTATTTTTTGAGTGTGGTATCCCAGATTTTTTTAACATTATATTCTAAATGAAATATTGTTTAAGTATTGTGTAAATAAATTTGACCTATTCTTACCGCACATGACAATTCATTGACTAGCTCATTATTGTTAACGGAGATTCAGGACAAAACTCGGTATTTAAAGTGATAAGCCTGATACTTCATATTGAAAGGAGTTCAAAAATTGCACTTCATTTTGAGAAAGAAAAAAAAATCCAAGAAACATGAAATCTTATTCACTTTCTTTTAATTAACTTCAGTGCTTTAAAACACAATTCTTTGTCATCTATGCTTTTCATTTTCCTCTTTCTTTGCTTCTAAGGTATCATTTGACCTTACATGATTTTGTCTGCTTCCTACATATATTATTCTTTTCAACGATCTTGGAATAGATATTTTGTCAAAGAAAAAAAAAGAAATAACAGCAATTTTATGAAATTTATTATTTTACGGATGTGAACAATTTTCTTATAGCTAACAAATTAATGTACTTAATCAAAACAAACCTAATCATTATCTCCATTTAACTTAATAGGAGGCAATCCACTGAATTAAAAATTAACACAGATCTCGAGATTTTGAACACATATTAACGCGCTTGTCTATGTATATGTGTGTGAACAGATATAGAACAAGTAAAATTTACACTGACACTAAAACAATAGCCATTTTCACACTTGAAATCATTTATATGAGGACATTTTTATTCGAGGATAGTTTCAATAATATGACATCACCACATAAGTTCTGGGTTTTTTCTTTTAAATACATTGTTTTATATGAACATGTTCAAACTGCAAACTGATCATTATCTGAAGACGTAAATAAGAAATACTAAATAAAAAAAATTATTACATGTACACAATACTATTTCATTATGGATCCACACGGGAATAAATTAACAATGAAAAATAAAAAAAACCTTTTTATTCGTGTATTGTTTGAGGTTTGTACTGTCTAACACGATAGCAAATACCGCAAATTGCCAAAACTACTCCCGCCAATGTCAATACATTCAATGACAATGATAAAATAACGAATATCCTGCCTTCATATTCTGAGCTAAAAAGTAAAAATAATAATGTTACTTTATCACCTTGGGGAAAAATATCAAATTAATAAACTTATCCCATTAAATTTTACTAAATTCAAAAAACAAGAAATCTGCTTTAAAAACAATTAAAAAGCAGTCTAGAGCATCATTTCCTAAAACTCTCTTTTTTTTTTATAGTAGGAGATTTTCGAAAAGGTACTGTATTTATTGTATGTACAATTTGATTCAGACTACTTACATGTACACATCACGTTTTGTAGACAAAGCACTTGCTTGGTAAATGACAGTGGTCGACTTTAAAGTTGACTCTCGGTCCTCTGTTACTATAAATGCTTTTTTAGTCAAGTTATAGCAACCTGGATCTTAATTTAAAATAAAAAGTTGTTATGTCTATATATGAACAAATATTTTCAGGTAGCAATGCCTGTCAACGTGAACATATAAATATATGCATGGAACAAGACAATTTCCTTGATTAAAATTATCCTTATCTCAATTTATGTACAGATTTAGTCACGAATGTTATAAAGGAGATATAGGAAACTCGAAATAACAAGATCTGATGCAATCTTTACATTAAAAGACAATATGTAGACATGTTGCACATATTTTATTGTATTGTTGTACATATTGTACATATGTTTCAATATTTTTCTTTAGATTAACCAGAATGAAATGTAAAACGAGCTTGACCTAATGAAATGGTTTAGATAACTAGTAAAACACAAATTGGTGATGGTATTAACTCCATGAATAGAGTTTTATTCTGTTATGTTGACTTGAACATAATCTAATCTGTCACGTTATCACATTCGTTATCAGATAACTTAAAAAGTATCACTTAGGCTAATTTGATAACGCAAAAACAATACATCTAATCATGATCATTATATCTGATATTGACATCTGCGAAAGATACATACAATAGAGTAACAAAATAGTTAAACAATTAAGCAACAATATTGCAATTATTTTGACATTTTTATATTAAAAGTTCAAGTCGCTTCCTACATTACAACATTTATAAAAAGAAAATTAAGGTTGCAGAACAAAACTGACATTTTAGAGAGGTTAAGCATTTGAACGTGTACGTCTACGAGTAACTGGGAAGATACAAGTATGCAGATGTTTACATATACACGTACTAATATTAGGGTTCTGTTTAATAAACTGTACGTTTAAGCGAATGTGTAAAATAATAATTCAACATTTTCAACATATTCAGTATGCTCTCACAGTTTATAAAATAAATTTATGAATTTGATGAAACTAAAAGCTCATTCGTCCTTAATTTTTCGTCTGCTTTATATATAGCAACGTTCGATATACAAAAAGTCTATATGTTTATTTGAAAATGCTACAAGTTTTCATCTCCGTGTACTTTTGATTCTACATGTTTTGTACAACTTGTAGAATTACGCGGTATGCAGAATTTATGATGTAATACACATAAAATTAACAGATTCTCCTAGTTACACGTACTCCTACACGTACACGTTCAAATGCCTATCCCAGGAACTACCATGAAAGTAATTCCAACATACGCTTTGTTTGCATTACACATATTATACATTGATGACGTCATGGCTGAAAGTGGACTGCGTGTAAATTTTATTGGAAAGCATTTTAAACAGATTCAAAAGACAAGAAATCGAAGAACTCTAAATAACATTTTTTGGGGTGATGTAATATAAGAATTGAACAAGAAAATATTGGAACAAGTGTTAACTTTATTAAATATTCGGTAAAAGGAATGTCATAATGCTTTTGTACTATAGCTTGGCATGTTTTCTATTGTTAAAAGTGTTGGTTATCTGTACATACCCCACGCTTTTTTCAAACTCAGCCCACTATCTCAGGTAAAAACAACATCAAAAATGTTGTTTTCTAACAAGTCCATGATACTGTTCCTCAAAATCAAAATTGCCAATAACTCAACACGGAAAACTGACTTAAACTAAGTTCGTCGAATAAATCTCATTTGTGGCTAGAGACAAAACAATATCGGCAACGGCTTGTCGGAAAGACTCTATTTTAGTATTTCCCCCATGTGTGCGAACAAGTAGAGAAACACGTGTAAGATGATATAGGGGTATCATGTAAACTTGTTTTGTGGACATAGTGAATAGCGGCGGCCAATAGGATTTGACATTTATAATTCATGGTTTTGCAACACACATTTCTCAAAAAAAATTTTTTTGCTTATTGATTTTATATATATATATATATATATATATATATATATATATATATATATATGACCATCTAATTAAAATGTTCCCCGACGGGTTCTTTAATTTTCTTAGTTTTGATGGTGGAGCGATGATTATTGATGCGCCTGCGGAGGTCTCTTGTTTCCCCTACGTATTGTTTCTGACAAAATTTACAATTGATAGGTATATACAATTGTCAGTATGACAAGAAGTATTTTCGAAAATTTTGTAATTACGGCCAGTAATGGGGCTAGAAAAGTCGTCCGCATCAGGGCTGTGTTTACACAACAGACATCTGGTGTCAGAACAAGTTTTAAAGCCACCATTAGGTAGAGGGTTCTTTAGTTTGGTTCTTACCACCATGTCCTTAAGGTTTCTAGGGCGCTTGAAAGCTGCCATTGGGTTTTTTTTAAAACCTCAACCATTTTATCATTGCTGTAAAGGATTGGCAGGTTCTTCTTTAGAACTGCATTTAAACCCCGAAGGACAGGGTGGTAAGTGGTGACAAATGGGACTTTGTTGTCTTCGTTTTTAGGTTTGTATTTCAAAAGGGATAATCGATCCTCTTTAGCTAAATCATCAATTGCATTTTGTACAGAGTGCGAGCTGTAGCCCCTGGCACATAAGTGGGAGTTTAGGAGTTTACTATGCTCAGAGTATAGTTCTTGAGTTGAACAAATAGGCTAGGCCTTTGGTATGTCTCTAAACGTATGAGGTGGGTGGCAGCTAAACGTCATTAAATAGAGGTGGGAATCTGAAGGTTTAGTATGAAGATTGAAATCGAGTTTACCATCGACTAAAGTTGAAGTAGTGTCAAGAAACGTATTGTTGAATGAGAAAATTTCAGTCGTAAATTTGATCGAATGATGGAAAGAATTGACAAAGGTAATAAAATCATCGAGGTTGTTTCTGTTGTCAACCCACTTCATTTCGATGTCGTCTATGAAGCGCAACCAACTAAGAGGTTTGAAAGGTGACTGTGTCTAAATTCGGAGTGGAGAACTTCATGAAAATCTTGTTCACTAACTACTGTTTCAAGCTCCATTCGGTTATCGGAACTCCCTGTCGACCCCTTGACAGGTTTTCTGCCAACACATTCTTTTCCCCTGGTATGTGGGAAGCTCTGATTACTATATTTCTGGATTTGCTTCATTTAAATATCTCCCAAACCAAGCAACACAGTTGAAAGGACTTCGTCCCCCCTTCCCTGTTGAAATATTACACCACTGTCGAGTTGTCGCATCTCAACAGAACTCTGCTCTTCAGCAGTAGCTGAACAGCCCTCATTTCTAACCAGTTTATGTTAAAAGTGATCTCCTCGGAACTACAGATGCCTGAAATCTGAATATCGTTCAGATGGGTTCCCCTGCCTTGTGATGAAACATCTGTCCTCTGGTCACATTGTGTGGCTGTTTCTCTTGTAGTAACACCCCGGAAAATGTTTTCCGGTCGTTTTCACCATTCCAAGTGTCAGAGTAATGTTTCCTTCACTTACAGAGATTGCTTCAAACTGTCTTTGTATGGACGCCAAAAAAACAACAGGTAAAACTGTATTGGGCGCATATGTAATCTGGCCAAAGGGGTTAAATCGATAACTGAAGTAACAAACCCAAGAAACGTAAAATTTTCTGAGCTACAACACTCTTCGTTTCTGATATTATAGTAATCTCTTCTACAATTTTCTTGTATTTCTCCTCTGAAGGAAAAACAAGGCCCCTTCGTGTGTTGAACACTGATCCCAGATAGAGTACCACTTGTGATGGGTTCATGTTCGACTTCTGAACGTTGACCATTAGACCTAACTTCTGAATTAAATGAAAGACTTCATCTAACTGCCTCAACAGTAATGTCCTGTCTTGACTCTTAATCAGCCAATCGTCCAAAGACATGAAAACTTGAATCTGCCTCTTCCTGAGGTAACTATAGATAATTGCCATCAGGTTGGTGAAAATTCTTGGCGCTATGGCCAACCCGAATGGCATTGCCTTGAATTGGTAATTCTGACCTTGCCTACAAAATCTGTGGTGTGCAGGACACATAGCTATGTGAAGGTAAGCATCCTTCAGATCTAGAGAAGGTGCCCAAGTGCCCAATCTCTTGGATCTATGGCTCGCACTTTACTTCTTAATGTCTCCATTTTGAAACGGGCACATCTAGGTAAGTATTCAGAACTCTGAGGTTCATTCTTGGTCGAAATCCTTCATCCTTCTTGGGAACTAGGAAGAAAGTGCTGTAAAATCCCTGATCTATTTGGTCAGACAGGACTGGTTCTATAGCATTTTTTTCTGATAAGCTTTGAACCTCTTCTGATATAAATTATTGCTTCTTTGAATCTTCTATTATTGTAGTTCTTGTTCCGCTGTCTGCCGGCAAACTTTTGAACTGAAGATGTACTCCTTCTTTGGATTATGTTTAGATTCCATTTGTCGTTGGTAATTCTTTTCCAACTGTCTATAAAATTCACTAATCTTGCCCCAACCTGGGGAAATTCTGATGCCTTGGCAAACTTCCTGTCTTGCCTGCAAGACTCCTCTACCAAAGGATCTACACTTAGTACTTGGGGGCTCGTAACCCAAACTATCAGACGTCTTTAAATATGCAACAGTCTTTTCCTGATAATTAATTCTCTTCTTGAAGCTCCAGTTAGCAGTACCCTTACTGACTTCCCTCTTAGGAACTTTGGATGCACTCGCTTCACTTCCTCTTGCATCACCTCTAGAAGACTGAACATACTTCCGCTTTTTGGAAGCTAGATCACTATCTTTACCCCTTCAATGTTGGGTTTCTTTTGCGTCTTCTGCACTTGCATGCAATTTCTCAAAGTACTTCTCGAGAAACAGATCAGAACCGATTGTTTACAAATTTTGTAACTTAAACTCAGAAGCCTTATTCTTGAAGGCCATGTCTTGCAAATACAAACTTCGTCTTCCTCCTACAGCCGTCACAATGACTCTAGATGATACATCTGCAATTGAATTGATCAACATGTAAAGCTTGTAAAGCTTCGGTTTTATCATCGTCTGACTGAACTGTATCCAAATGAGACGTGATCATAGACCCATAGGAGATCTGTCTTAATAACAGTCTTACACTCAATGACATATCTATCTTCCGAAATAATGAGTTTAAGGTAGCACTGTATTGGTTACTAAATCTAAAACGACCTTTTTCATTTCCAACCGACCCTTTACAAGACCGAGAATTACTGTATGTAATGCCCTCATTGATATAAGAGTACAGGTGATGCACTTAACAAAACTTTGTGAAATGATCAGACGAGACTCCATATCGTTCATCATTTCTTGCTTTAAAACCACGGAATTTGCCCCTTGTTTGCCATTCTTTGTCAACATTAATGAAGGCTTAAATGGATGATCCCTCCAAAGGAGGTCTAATTTTATTGGACTTTTTGTTGCATTGTAAATGTTCAGAAATATAAGAGGCCTACTCTTGTTCTGGCTTATCATCCTCTAAGGGAACTTTCAATTCTGAAGCCAACTTAGTTATGAAATTCTTCCAAGAACCTCTTACTTCCATAGATGCAATAGTAGTCTTTGTCTCATCACATTTATCATTGTCCTGAGATCTAGAATCATCCAAGAATTTAACATCATCCTCAACAAATTCAATACCATAAGCATCTGCCAGGTAAAAAATGTCAGAGCTAACAGACCTTGTTTCTCTTTCAAATATATTAAACCGTCTGTTAACTGCTTGTATATTTTATTTATAGTCGGCACTGAGGATACTGAGGAAGCCCTGAGAGACCTTAAAGTCGGCACTGAGGGTACTGAGGAAACCCTGAGAAACCCTGAGGTCGGCATTTAATACGAAAAATTTAAAATTACTTCAAGTATTTAATGTTTAGCGTCATTTTCAATAAATATAAATATGACTAACATAATGATAGGTATAAATTTACTTTATTGCTGCAATTGTATATGATCAGAATAGTGCTCATTTTAACCGCATATTTAATAAATTGTATTAAGTTAAAATTAAGGGGAAATCCAGAAACACAGATAAAAAGTATACATCCTCTACTTACATGTACATTGTACATGTATACTAGTTTTACATGCGACAAGCAAGGGCCACATGTTTTACTAAATTTATTTTTTTCAAAATTCACCATGAGCCGTTAACATTTAAAGTATTCTTCCGATATGAAATTTTAGAAGTCGGTCGTAAAATGTAATGTTTTTAAAACAAATAATCATGTTCATATCATTTTAGTTGCCCTAACAAAAGATATTTGATTAATGCGTATTCAAAGATTTCAATTACACATATATTTCTAATTTTAAACAAGCGAAATCTTTTGTTTTTGATTTATCATATGGTATACTCTTGTACCGTATGAAAAAACAATAACCAATTGTGACAATCTATTTTAGCACGAGCATGGTAATTTAACCAATTGATAATATTGTCCATACATAAAAATTCATATCTTGTGCGCACATAGATGGGTAAGCTATTCTAAAACGCTTAGACAATGAAACGATGTAAGGTTATAAAAATCCATGTGCTCTCTCTCTCTCTCTCTCTCTCTCTCTCTCTCTCTCTCTCTCTCAGTTTATAAGGGAAATGAAACAGAACAATATATAAAAAAAAATTCATTTTTAAGCCATGAATAAATGAAGTTATTCGATTTTGATCTCTTTACATAATTGCTTAATCCCGATTTTGAGCGATCACTTTAATGTATGTATGTTGTCCTTGTTAAGTAATCATAAACTTTAATAGGTTTTAATTTTCATGCCGGGCGTAATCACTTTTTTTTAAAATTAAAATAAAAAAGCTAAACTCTTTTGTTTTGCGGTGTATTTCCCGGCCTTTTGCAGCTGTTTATTTTGATGCTACACAAAATATACACAGGTGGCCAATTTTCACACCTTGCCGCGGTCACTCTGTCGCGTGTATAGTCTGTGCCTTATCTGTTAGTTCCGAGGTTTTTCTTGATCCCAGACAAACAAAAGAATGTGTTATGTACTTGTACACAGAGGAGACATTGCATCGTCTATCATACACATAACTTTTTTAGCATGGACTTCGAATCAGAAACAAGACAATCAATGATCAAAGAAAATTAAAATGTGTGTACTCTTTTCGAAATTAGAAATAAATACATTATTTTAAGCACCGGCCATATCACCGCATACTAGTAGTTTTAAACAAGTATAAATTAGTTGTACAGTGTATGTGTGAGAGAGCAATGAAGAGAGATAGAGAGAGAGAAAGAGAAAAGAGAAATAGTGATACACAGGGTGAGAGAGAGAGAGAGAGAGAGACTATTTTTCGAAATTAGATATAAATACATGATTTTAAACACTAGCCATATTATTGCATACTAGTATTTATAAACACGTATAAAGTATTTGTACATGAGAGAAAGAGAGAGAGAGAGAGAGAGAGAGAGAGAGAGAGAGAGAGAGAGAGAGAGAGAGAGAGATGAATTTCGAGTTTAAAATAAAATATTAGTTAACGTTTAGAGTTTTTTACATAAAGATGTTCAGTCTGTTACATTATTCAAACAAGAATTCGCTGTCTTATCTCATGTGAGGTTTTGTTCTCGTCAATTAACAAAGGCAACAAAAGCTACAGACGTAATTATTTAACAGTGACCTTTTATTAAAATTATACAATTTTATACAGACCTCGGAATTCCCTCCACCCTCTCTCGGCATACCCAGTGACAAGAAATATCAAATCAAGTGAAAAATATTTCTAAATTCGGGAATTTCAACATTTTGAAAAGAAAAAAAAACTTAATTTCTACTAGCATGGACCTTAAAAAGCATTGCCGATTTTAATAATTGACGCTAGATGTAATATAGAGAGAGGCTGTTTATCTTATTTAATAGGAACTAGGGTCAGACAAGTGGCATTGATTTTGAAATTGGGGGGGGGGGGGACAGACTCATCAAAATATCTAATGACAGGGAAGGAAGAGCGGGGCGGGGGGGGGGGGGGGGAGGAGGGGAGGGATAAAAAAACTTCGCAAAATCGTACAGCTCCTTAACCTAGGGGAGGGGGGTTGGTTGGTTGGTTGGTTATTATTACATGTATTATATTTTTCACTTTAATTTTTTACATGCTCCCAAAAAGTAGGGGAGACTCCATTTTTTTCCCACTTTTTTATATGTAATTTCCAAAAAAAAAAAAGTTTGCTGCAAGAAAAAGTGTGGGGGGTGATGTAAGGCCTCCCCTGCCTCCTAACCCCCCATCCCCGAAGCTACATGCCTGGGTCGAGTTTTACTAAAGGTGTACGTGTTTAAGCATGCATAGGAATGAATAATGAAAATTTGGAGCCTTTGTTAATGCTTAAGCTAGAAAGTACAAGTCAAAAACTTGTTAGCATGAAACAGTGTTTTAAACTTGCTAACAATACATGTAGATTTTCTACAACATTGCACTACACAAACATCTTTCTTAGACTGAAATTGACACACTGACACTCATGCAATAGGTACAAGTTATTTCGCCTGTAAGATTAAGTTTTGTGATGTGATATAGAGGAGGCATGTTCTTTAGTTACATGTACTTGTCAAACCAAAGGGCGGTATCTTAAAACCATTGAAATACATGTACCGGTATGTTTTTTTTTTAATTGGTTTAACTCTGTCAATTAAAAGATCTCTCAAACTGACATTTCTAATTTTAAAATAGGGATACTGATTTACAAAATATATAATTATAAAGTAACCCCATCGCTAATCTACTTTTTGAAGCTAGATAATCCTAATCTAACAAACATAATTTAGTGAATCAACTTCATTAAATTTGTATTTTAATACATGTAACTAAATGCATATAAAAGAAATTAACTACGTCTTATTTCAAAATTGTGAAATTATCAAACATTGTCTCGGGTACATGTTCCTGTTACACTACATGTAACAACCTGTTAATTGTGTTAAAATCTTTGATATTGTTTGCTACGTTCTAGTTTTTCTACAATGAAATTTCTACATATATACACAACAGAGGTTTTTAGTTGAAGCAATTCGCGACAATTTTACAACTGTAATATATTTTCAATATTGCCTAGGGCACCTGTTCATTACATGCAGCAAACTCGCGTGTGTATATCTTTTATATTTTGTGTTAGTTCCAGTGTTTTTCTGATCATGGGAAACATTAATATACACAACGAAAGTTTTAGTAGAAGATAATATGCAGCATTTAAGAAAAAAAAGTACAGTAGAAATTAAATTTTAATTGTCATTGATTAAATTAGATATGATCTTTTTCAATAACAAATTCCTTATGTTTATTTTAAAAGAAAAAAAAAATTCGGTGTCGTTTTAACAAAGCATTAAGCGATCTATTTGAAAATAGAACCTTAATATAATCAGGCAATATAATGTGGTTAATACCCGAACATGCTTTCTTTTCCTTACGTAAAGCTCAGAGTTACTAAAATAATATTTAGTCAAGTTAAAATCAAAATAACTATTATAAAAATTAATTACCTTTACTTAGCATTTATAATTTTATTTTAATCACATAACTTAGTTTGTTTTTCTATTAAAAGTGACCTCAGGGTCTCTCAGGGTTTTCTCAGTAACCTCAGCGCCGACCTCAGGGCCACTCAGGGCTTTTTCAGTACCCTCAGTGCAAACCTCAGGGTCTCTCAGGGTTTCCTCAGTATCCTCAGTGCAAACCTCAGGGTCTCTCAGGATTTCCTCAGTACCCTCAGTGCCGACCTCAGGGCTTCTCAGGGTTTTCTCAGTGCCACTCAGGGTTTCCTCAAGGTTTTTTGATAGTCTCAGGGTTTTTTCATTACAGTAGTGTTAACTCATGAATATTCATATCCCACGTAACGCTTCATAAATTCATATTTATGCATGCCTTCCGACTGATATTTTATAATCGTGTTCAAAGATCCAGACATGTAATCTTGTAGTCGTGTTGGTGTGTGAGCCTGAATATGAATGTGTGTTATTCTGATCGTGTCAACTAGAAAACTCGGGCATAAACACTTTGAAATTCGACACAGTTCCTTCGTATGCAGATGCATATTTTGTAGCTTTATTGTTTTTGTTGTAGTTATATAATTTAACCTTCAACTTTGCACACTTTCAATCCGTAGTTTCTGCATTTGTATCTTCATGCTCGGAAATAGCACATCTGGCATGATACAAATTGACAAATGTAGAGTCTGCAAGTTTGTCGAATTTTGACATGACCGTATATGACAACTGCCTTGCTGCGGGAAAAAGCATGCTGTAATCGTCGGAACGGACGATAATAAACAATATTCAGTAAATTTAAGCTTTAAATGAACGACACTATTTTTTGGATCGAAAATATTTTTTTTAGAAAAATTATTAAGGTATGATGGAAACTGGACCAAACAGTTTTGAAACTAGATCTTTTATAAACTCTACAGTTTTTACCGGAAACCCTTCTGAAACAGAAAGAGAAATTATGTTGTGCTTTCATTGATTTTAAGCAAGCATTTGACACTATTTGGAGAAGTGGTTTTTGGTATAAAATGTCAAAAATGGTATTACCGGAAAATGTTTTGTTTATTTTAAAAACATGTATCAGGGTATTAAATCTCTTATTAGTATGAATGGCATCACATCTGATTTTATAAGTTATAATGTTGGAGTTCGCCAAGGGGAAAATCTATCACCATTTTTGTTTTCATTGTATTAGTGATTTAGAGAATTTCTTATTAGATAAAAACATTGAAGGTCTTAAGAGTATTGCTGATGCTATAGAGAACGAATTATTTCTGTATTTGAAGCTTTTTATCGTTTTTTATGCTGATGATACTGTAATTATGGCCGAGACTGCCGAAGACCTTCAAAATGCACTGAATGGATTTAATCTATATTGTAGTCAATGGAATTCAATACTGATAAAACAAAAAAATTGATTTTTTTCAAAATGCCCTCTGCCAAAAAAAGTATTTTATTACAATAAGGTTGCTATAGAAAATGTCAAAGATTTTAAATAGCTGGGTATATTTTTTTCCAGAACAGGATCAATTTCTAAAGGTAAAAAAAAATTGTGTGATCAGGCACAGAAAGCAATGTACTATGTTATTATAAAAATAAGACAATAAAATTTACCATTCGGTTGTCAGTTTGACTTATTTGATAAAATTGTAGTTCCTGTGTTATTGTATGGGTGTGAAATTTGGGGTTACAAAAATACAGACGTTCTTGAACGTGTACATTAAAAATTCTTAAAGTATGTTTTTAACTTAAAAAGAAGTACACCATCCCACATGGTTTACGGGGAGGCAGGTCGTTTCCCTTTATGTATCAATGTATATACCAGAATGATTTCCTACTGGTCAAAATTATTTAAAAACTCTGAAAGCAAAATTGTATCTGTTTTATATGAGTTTTTGGTTTGCAATATCAAAGGGGAAATATGTCAATTTCTTGGATTGCAGGTGTTAAAAATATTCTAGATATGTGTGGTTTTTTAAATATTTAGTCTGAACAAAATGTTGTAAATGTAAAGTGGATATCTGCAATTGTAAAACAAAGGTTACAAGACCAATATATCCCAAAAATGGTCTAATGAAATTTAGGACTCGTCAATAGGGCAAATATATAAGATTTTTTTTTAAAAGTCTTAGTTATGAAAATTATATTAATATATTGTCACATAAGCTTTGAGATTTTTATGAAATTTAGAACATCAAACCACCATCTCCCAGTGGAGACTGGGAGATGGTACAGCATTTCTTTAAATCAAAGTGTATGTAAACTGTAATTCGGGTCAAATTGGTGACGAATTTCATTATTTTTTTGAATGTAAAAAGTTATTGACGTTTAGACAAAAAATTCTTGATGTTAAATACTGTACAGCACCAAATACTATTAATTTTGTGAACTTATGTTTTGTACTAATGTTACAAATCTGAAAAAAATATGTTATTTCATTATCAAAATTTACAGTCTGATATAATAGTCTTTCCTCCATAATTCTACTTCATCCTATTTTCATTGTATATATTGTATATTCATGCTTATTAACTTTTTTATTGACTACCTATCTATTTATTTATAAAATGTACCTCTGACTTTTGAGCTGTATATACTGATTGACCTCATGTACCATTTTATGGTTTGAGTGAATAAACTGAATTGAATTGGATGCCATACTTATATCCTGTAATAATTGCTTTGAATCAAAACGTTTGCCAATTTTCACCTGATAAGCTTCTTTTTCTATATATTATCGACTAAATGAAACATTTTAAAAAATAGTTATAATTTTTAAAAGGGGGGGGGGGGGGGTGTCCCTACTGATGTCTCATATAAATCAAAATCTGAAAACCAATGTCTTTAAATAGTTTGTTTTTCTTATTGATAACTTTGTAACTCAGTTTGTTAATTGACCAGCCGGCCGACCCCTGTAATTTTTCTTTTTCGGGGGTGGAGGGGGGAGGGAGTTGTCCTAACTTCATGGCAGCGATAAGGATGCTATTGGTGAAACATCTTTATTCAGCCGAGCTCTTTCACAATCTGTTGCATGTACTCTAATTAAAAAAGGCATGTATATGTATATATATTCAAAAGAAAGTCATTTATGTATGTGAGTTTTTTTCCAAATCTAAGAAAATATGTTACGCCGATCGAATTCTTCACTCGCATCATTTATACATTCTCTTTATAAAATGTACACCAAGCTCATAATTTATTTTTCCGAAAAATCATACTTCCTAAGAAATGTTGTTATCCAGTGATAATATGATTAAACCTAATATATATATATATATATATATATATATATATATATATATATATATATCTTTGAAATTTATTCCGTCCCCATTCCGGCGATTACAGCATACCTTTCCCTGCAGCAAGCTTTTTCTATCGGTGACGTCAACGTTTCAATATATCGCCATGTCAAAATTCGACAAACTTGTAGACTTTACATTTGTCAATTTGTAACATGTCAGCCTTGCTTTTTCAGAAAACGGAGATACAAATGCAGAGACTACAGATGGAAAATGCTTATTATAGTGGCAGGTTACATGTAAATAACAAACAACATTTTACAGCTGCAAATGTGCATCTGTAGGAAGAATTAGATCGAAGGCCTGCGGAGTCAACTCTAGAGTGTTTATGCCCGAGTTTTTTAGGTTACACGATCAAAATTACATACATTAATACTCAGACTTACACACCAACATGATTGCATATTCGAATTTACAAGTTTACATGTCTGGATTTTTTAACACGATTACCCTCCATAATATTTGACCTCATCCGTTTGTTCTGAATGAAATACGAAAGAAGAAATGAATGAATTCAAAAAGTGAAATGTATCTATTTGCTTTTATGCAAAAATAACCCCCCCCCCCCAAAAAAAAAAAAAAAACAAAACAAAACAAAACAAAACAAAAAAAATCCACAAAAACAAAAACACAGAATACAATAGTCAGTATGATGTCTTTAAAAATGGGTCGGGTGGGTATATTTTTCTCTTCTTAGCAATACAACATTTTTTTTAAGTGAAAGTAGCGTGTATTTAGGGTCCGGTTATATATGAATATCCATGAGCTCTGACGCGGTAGAGCTAAAGGATTCCATTGAACTACTTCCTCTCGGAGGATGGGGGTGGGATCATTTGATTTGTCAGGAGTAAAACAATTGAATTATTGTCGCTTAATCAAATGCGCCTTATATGATTCTAGCAGTAGCTTTAATGGAACAGATATTTTTTTTGCCTTTTCGTCATATGTTTATTGTTTTGTGAACACATGGGGTAGTGTTGTTCTATTTCATTTTTACTAAGGAATACACGTAAGCTATTTATAGTTACATGTATCACGCGTAATAATTCACAGGATGGTAGTAATGTACGATAATTTTAATTCATTAACTTCTATATAAACGGAAACTATCAAGGTTTTTGGTCTCAATCAAAACAGTCATTTAATTTCACGATTTTGTATGTAACAGTAAAATTACGACACTAAATCGATCAGAGAAAGCAACTTGAGCCTCAACTCTAAATTAAGCAGCATACACCTCTATCTGTCTTTTATAATTAAAGCCATTTTTCAAGCAAACAATACTTGATTTTTTTAATATCACTTGCATTAACTGCAGTTGCCGTTTTCATAACAGAAAAAAAAACTTACATTTGTAGGCCTCGGTGGAGCGATAAAATATTGGACATGGATTCTTTTTAAAATTTGGACAATTTGTCTCAGCGCTTTCTTGAATCATATTTCCACTGACGCTGTATTCCGCACAGAAACCTGTATTAGTACAATGAAATAATTTTGATTGACACACTTTGTACTGTATAGAATAGAAATTCTTTAGCTTCATGGGTTTGATGGATGTGACCAATGTTTGACTATTTAAATGTCTTTTAGCAGAAGATGTATGTTTAAAGATAAAACATAATATTAAATTGAAATAAAAATACTAGGAGAATTTTTTCTGTATGAAATAATAGATTATGACCAAAACATTATGTCAGAATTTTTAAGGTAGATCTTGCATTTGTTGACCATTTAGTCTCCTTAGGATACAACTTTCAATCAACTTTAACTCTTCTCATTCTTAAATCCTAATAAAGAAATATGTTTTGCAAATATAATAAATGCTTCATGTATATGTATCTATGTTTTGGGGTTTTTTTTGTTTTTGTTTTTTTTTTCCCCCATTGTTTAAGTTTGCATACTATTTATGGTTTTAAGAGTAAAACAATAACGCATATTTCTCGATTTTTCCCAGCATGAGTTAAGTCGATCATAGATGAATAGCTTACCTAACACAATATTCTGTGCATATGCGCACACTTCTAGTGTCTGGTTGATAAACGGGTTGATAACACAATGATATTTGAGCTTCTCAGGCTCACTACATTGGCTAGCATATGATGCGCAGTTTTTTCTTGCTGCTGCCTCCCTCCACGTCTCCTCACTTCTTGGACAATCTTCAACAATTTGCACCGTTGATCTTGATATATTACACGAATCACTGCTTGCTTGTAAAGTCTTTAAAAAATTTTAAAAGCAGCAAAATTGTAAAAAAAAAAAAAAAAAAAAATATGTGCGTATTTGATATATTTTGAATAGAGAAGCATATTCACAAGCACATACCATGATATTGCAATTAATAAATTCGATGACATGATAAAGAATACATATAACTGTAATTAGTTAATCGACGCCAATTTAACCCTGTCCGTTTTATAATTTGAAACAATCAGTTAAAGGTTAAAAGGCTGTGTCAAATACAATTTCTTGCAATTGTGACATTGAGAAAATTTTATTAGGAAACGATGCCTTCGAGGGTGTATTCATAAATGTCGATATCTAGATTTATTGGAGAGTAGCGTTTATTGAATAATTTATGTTTTTTTAGAGAATTTTGAATTCTCGAAATGAAGTAATTTCCTTACTAACTTCAGGACGTTATACGTATTGTAAAGAAATATAGCTTCAGTTAACAGAAAATTTGATATCTGTTTTAAAAATCTGAATATCAGTTTTAATTTCCATGAACATAATGTTTGATAAGTGTTCACTCAGAACATTAATATATCTAATGCAAAGCGATCACAGACAGTTGTACATTTACATTTTTTTAAATAGTGGTACATTGTCGACATGCAATCTCTTTTCCATACTTTTACATGGTATGGTATGCTATGCTATACAATTTTCACCAACGCACGTCCACATAGACAAATTCTACACATTACCAAAAAAATTTTTTTTAAACCTTTACTACAAGTATTTGATTCCAACAATAACTCTTTGAATTCACATCTACAAATATTAAATAGAAACTTCACACAACTATTAAACAACTGTTAATGATCTGTGACGGATGTTTTAATGCAATTTTTTTACGCAAAAATCTTTTTAATTTTAATAATTAATGAAACGCTGATAAATATCTTGTATCATTTTAAAATCAATTTCTAAGAAATAACCATATAAATCAAGTTTAACTTAGGTTCTATTTCGTGCCAGTCTCTGTTAAGTTACATGTATATGATATGTGATGTTGGCATGCTATGCTATGCCTAAAATCTAAATGAAATGAATGAAAAAGTAGTTTTGAATTGATTTTATTAATGAAAAAGAAATATCAAATATTTATCTGCAATGCATAAAAGAATATATCTTACCAATAATTTAAAGCTGTATGGTCCGATTATTTGGCTATTACAATATCAAATAATTTTCCAAACAAACCAATTATCTTAGAAAAGTTATAAGCTTTTGCCTATTTACACCAGCAAAAGCAATCTCCTTTCAAAGTTAGAATAATTCGACGTAAATAAAACTTTTTTTATGGAAACACAAAAAAGAAACAATGCACCATGGTCATGTATAGAAAAAGGCACTGCTTGGTCTCGTCTCCCGTATGATTTGGTTTATTCAACCCGCATGTTATGCATCGATTGTAATCAAAACAAACTTCAGAAATATTCATTACGAAACAGTACACAGGTAAAGTAAGTAAAAATCATTGAAGTGCCACTAGAATTATGTTTCGAAAACACTTTTTATAGAGATAGCAGAATCCTTGCAAACAAAATCTTCCATTTATATTGCTTTGCACACGTTTTCTGTAACTGAGAAGAACTCCTTTGATCGAAGAAAAACCACCTGTATTGTAAAGAGAATCGCTCATTTGGGGTTTCAAATGAATATTCCGCTATTGCCATTGTGTTAGAAATAAATTAATCTGACATCTTATTCATTTCAGTTTTTTATTTAATTAATTTCTCAAAACACGAGTTTAACCGTTTATTGTCAATGGAAGTTGACAAAACTACTAATTAAATTCTTTATTATAGAACTTACGTTCTAGACATTTTCACAAATATTATAAAATAATGACATAATGGTTATATCAAAACGTCAAGCTTGTTTTAGGTATTTTTGGATTGAACACAGATTATCGCATTCTTTCACAACATTAACTATTCTAAAAGACCATTTTTTTTTAAACACAGAACGAATTAGTATCTTTTATGAGTATCGTGCGATTGCATCTCGTCAAAAAACGGCATCCTTGTTTAGTTATGTACCTGTCATACTTTCAAACATTTAGCCTCCAATATCACAAGCACCTGACGTTAGAACTATTTTACCAAGAGCTTGGACTTTGGACTTTGGGCAGTTGTGTCAAACAGCAATGTGACGTAGGTCTGTCTATTTCATTTCTGGCCACACAGTCATAGCTCATTGAACTCAAGATTTGTTTGGTTTTTGATTTAAACCTACGCAATCGGTGTAAATTTTGCTTGAAACCGGCGTCAATTTCAAGTTGTTTTGACGCAGGAAGTAGATAGCTACGTCCTATCGGAAGTCCAAGGTCTTGTTAAAATGTATTTATATTTTTCTTTCATAATAAAAATATTAACACTATAAATAAAATAACACTACACTAGATGCACATCGCCGTCATCCTGGATTTATTTAAAACCCTTAACAACACATGTGTCACACTCATATTTTCACTGTTTACCTGAATTTGATATTTCATTCAGTTTCTTATTAGAGTTTATTTCATTATTTAAAATGAACATGAGGAGGATTTTATAGCTCTAAAATTTCTTTAATTTAGAAAACTGTGTGAATATGTGAAATATAAGGTCTTGTGTGATTTGTTCTGTTTATTTCTAAAATCAATGTTTTTTGAAAGATCGAGATTCCTAAACTATTTTGTATAGCCAAGACACATGTACTAAGCAAATTGACATTGGTCAGCTTTTCAAGAACTATTTTTTTACGACAGGCGAGAGTTGGGCTATGCGCGACATTGACTCGATTGCTCTCTTTTAATCGATACGTATATTCATCACCCACTCTCTGCCTCTTTTTCAAGCTTCTCAGATACAAGCTATTTCAGAGTCCACAGAAGTAGATAGTGTGTCCAAAAGGATAAGGTATACAAGATATTCAACCAAACCGTGTAAGACACATGCATAAATGCTACCGAGTACTCATTTTGAAAACAATACTGCAATGGCAAATTTTGATTAAATATCTATTCGTGGGGAGCATTATTTTTATCACACGTTTAGTTTGAAAATAGTTATACAGATATTTCAACTTGCTGAAATACACCTGATGGCCATATTATTGAACATTGTCGTGTTGTTGTTTTTTTTTTATTTGTCCTTACCTTTCCAGATTAATAAGTGGTAGTTTATTTTCATTCAAATATGACATTTTTACGTGAGAGTTGTTACATCGTAAAATAATCTGTTTTGGAAAATATTGACACACTCGCTTTGTTTGTTTTTATGTAGCTTTCGTGGGTCGTGATACCATCACAAAGGCCAATTTTATTTAAGCTAAGAGTAACCTGTATAATATCGCTTCACCTCTTCATATGTCTCAGGCTTCCTTACAGTTCAAAGTATATCGCCAGATACGTCTCACTTGTGTGTACGTATATCGCCAATTATTGATATATCACTATAGAATATTTAATGCATGCATTATACAAATTTAATATACATATTTCATTAATTCAGAAAAAAAAAATTCATATATACCGGTGATAATTTATTCTTTTGATATATATATATATATATATATATATATATATATATAAAGCACAGAGAAATTCACTTGGAGCTCCACCTCCGCCCCGGCCGGTGCTTGAACTCACGACCTCTGAAACCCATTCCTCCTAGCAGTGAGCGGCCACCGCGCTAACCACTACGCCATCTAGGCAAGACATAAATCTTGCTTTCGATGACGAAGGGAACCTAGCGCGCTGGTCGCTCACTACACGGTCGTTTGAGATACAGGTGGAATACAGTTAAACGACAATTTGAGAGGATCGG
>WFKH01011925.1:18714877-18726307 GCA_016163765.1 Magallana hongkongensis | reverse complement strand
ATATATATATATATATATATATATATATATATATATATAGTTTACTGACAACCTGTCAGTGGTTTACAAAACGAAATGTTACTTCTAATGTTTTCCTACATCAGTTACACCAATTTTATATTTTTTATGGAAAACAAAATTATGTTTTCAATAATAATTATTATAATCACAATAATTGCTGATCAGGTAAAATTTAACTAAAGTGTACGGACATCGACTCATATTTATTAAAATATTAAAAGGTGTTAGCAGTAACTCCTTAACATTCTTATTTGTAAAAGCATATTAGTTTTCTTGCGATGGGACTAAATTACTAATCATAAATACTTTATCTAATTTATTCACTTGATGTCATCATAATCATTGTTAATAAATTGATACGATATTTAAATCTGTGCAATTATTAAGCGTTGTTGATTTTTTTTATTTTATTTTATTTTTTTTTTTTTTGTTAAAGCTTCGTTTAAAGTAAAAAAAAAAAAAACATGCTTTACGTGCACGCATACGCTTTGCTGAAAGAAATACACCCACAAACGCTTCGTTTCATTTAATACATATTTATTACAGTTCATTTTGGTATTTATTTTAATTTACATAACATGTTTTTTTAATTGACTTGTTATTCTGTATTTCAAGTTCATTAGTATACATGATAATGTAAATGATCTGTAGAGTTTAATTAACACAATCAAGGTAAAACATTTACACTTACCTGCAATAGAAAGCAATATAACATAGAATATGTTGTTAAACGTGTGTTATTGACTTTGAACATTTTTCTGACGCTAAAGGTTTCTTTTTCGTTTTCTGCAAAACAATAAAGGTCACTAAGAAACTCAAAATTTATTGCAGTTCATATATCGAGAATAAAATACAGGTACATGTATTGACTTTAAAAAAGGGTTTAATCATATAATATTTAAACAAGACATGTAATTAGACATGCACAGCCTATAAAAAAGAAATTATAATATAAAAATATATAAGGACTGTATTGAAAGCGTAAAACCGTATTGAAAATGTTACTTTGTATATACTGTATTGTGCAGTGTACTAAAAAGGAAGTGTTTCGTGTTTTTCTAAGAAACGAGTTGTATAATAAAAGTACCGTATCGTGCGAGAAGCGCTTAATATCATAACATTTTACTCATTCTATGGAACTTCCTTTGTTACTTTGAGGTATAACAATTATAGGAGGAAGTGGATATAGATATTTATGGCCAATTACGATCATTTACATAGTGAAGATGTATAATATGTTATATTATATTTTGTACTGTCAAAGTCATAGGAGATCACCTAAATGCAATTGATATTATGTCCATGGAAACACTAACCATAGATCAATGGCTCGGGCTTTTTTGTGAGCATGCAATTTTCAAATCGTTTGAGTTAGTGGGATATCTTATTGTAAGTGCTAAAAACTAAACAAAAAGCGAGATACCAGTCAAAGGAGTCAAAATTAGAGTTTATACTCCAAAATCAGCTTAATATGCAAATATGAGTCACTTTGGTCAATTTACGGACTTGGTATTCATTTGACCGCCGATGCCTGTAAGCCTCTTGTCCCACTAGATGGTTTTTCAAAACGACACTGTACTCATATTGTACATTAATTAAGGTATATCTTACTCCCTAAATCTCTGGCGATATGCTTAACTTATCACATTATTACCTTCCACGGTTCAATTTAGTCGCTAGATATTAAAATAAACATGTAAAAAAACTCATAAGATAAGTGTTAAACAAGAATTGATAACTTAACATGTTGCAACAAGGTATTTGGGTATTTTTGTCAACTCATTTTGATATATGATTTTACATATACAAACCAAATCTCGTGCTATATTTACAGCTAGTCTTAATCAAAATGAAAAATTAGGGGTATAATGAACATTTATTAAATTTTGCTATTACTTCTGTTTTCTTTTTGAAAAAAAGGAAGCATTTAAAAGTTTTATATTTTTCATTGATATTGATTTTATAAACTCTTGAAATCATCCCTGATAAAAATCGTCCGACAACTTTTGGTCAAAATAGACCAGTATTTTAGTGAAAGAAAAAAATTGCAATCGTTATCTAAAATTATTTGTATCGTTTATTCTAAATGAACGTTGAATTACTTTTTCGATTATATGACACTAAAACACATTCAAATAAAAAGATACCTTCGATAAATTAAACAATCATCCAGCGATCCTAGTTCTTTGTTGCTAAAACTGCATATGCCTCAAACTTTGATTTAGAGCTGCACTTAGGAGTTTAAACAAACCAATATGATTACACCTAACTTATATATAGATATATATATAGATATATAAACTATTCACTACAATGCATTCTATTCAATTTAAAATCAATGATAACGCCATTTAATGTTAACATACACCCGACATTTACTTAGCTATTATTAAGCAATCATATGATTCAGTGTAGAATACGGTTATCAGATAATTAAGGTATCCGATCCATATTAGGACCTAATATTTTTTAACCTTGAATATTCATCATGTATTAAATACTCTGATATTAATTCAAAGCATATTAGAGTAGAAAAAGATTTAGCGAGAGAAATTTTCAAAAATATTATTAACTAAGCTGTAATTAATTAATGAAGATTGCATTAAGGTCTATGGAGACAAGCACATTTAAAAAAAAAAAAGTAATTACTAAGAATATCAATAAATGCTTTGGTGGAAAGATCTATTTAATCATTAGGGATACAAAAACTATTGAAAATAAATTTTATACCGTATTGATTTTTATAGATTAAAAGCAAAGGGGGGCAACTCTTCAAGAACAGAAAAAGGCCATTTATTATGACACATTCTGCTCTTACATACTGATACTTAAACATGAAAATTATGTCCAAGTATACTGAGTATTAAGCCCATATATATCTGTCATGCAGCTAAATTCATTGAATCTGGGGCTATTATGGATCGGATACCTTAAGTGCATGTAGATACACATGGTTTCATACATATTTGATAAATCAGTTCATAATCGTTAGATAAGAATGTTAATGATTCGTCAGAAAATAATACCATAACTGCAGAATTCCAGTCCTGTCGGGAGACAGCCATACAAGGTGCTGTCAGACGATACGATTTTCCATTAGATTTTCTCATCCGATTTGCTTTCGACTAAAAAATATTGAATAGGTTTTATTTATCGAAAATCGGTTGTAAAATCATATCGTGACAAATTAAACAATCGACTTACCTGAGCAAGTCGATTGAAAAATCTGATGGAAAATTGCATCCTGTGACCGCACCTATATACTAAAATGCAGTTCCGTTCACACCATGTGACTATTATTGTGACGTCATCAATTAAAAATTAGATGAAGTCTATTCAACTGATAAAGCTCAAACACATAAGATAAGTGTTAAACACGAATTTTTTTTTACGCATTAAGGCATGGTTGAATAATAATGTCACTCTATAAAGGTAAAAATAAAAAAAAAAATAAAAAATGGATAAAAATGTGAAACTAATTTACAAAAAGCTTTCGTCACTGCATAGTTAACAAAGTAGTGCGATGTGTATTATTTGCGCAAAAACCAGGCACATAGCATCGTTTTAGAAAGTTGCGGGGGAAGGGGGAAAACTCATCCAAAAATATTTTTGACAAGCAGAAAAAAAGACAATTTCTAGATATCATGAAAATTATAGTCCGTGGGCGGGATAGGGGCAGGGGGCAGAGCATAGCGTACCTTTAACTTCAAATAACATCAATTTCACTGTTATTTTCCTCCATTTCCGTTCAATTTTTACATGCTTATAAAAATTGGGAGATGGCAACTCCATGCTTATGTACTTTTAATGTAATTTTTTAAACAAAAAGTATGCTGCAAGAAAAAGTGCGAGGGAGGGAGGGGGGGGGGGGGGCAGACCCCCTCTCCTCATGATGCTACGTGCCTGAAAAGTGAAATTCGTCGAATGCCATTTACTATAATTATATGTAATTATTCATAATTATGTAATGAGTACACGCATGAGCCTTTTAAAATTCTAAGGTAAAAGGCCAAGGACTAGGCGTGATACAACGTACTTATGAGGTTAAAGGCACTTTATTCGGGCTTGCTACTATTAATAATATTTATCATATCTTTTGTTATTAGTGGTCTCCCCAGTATGTGAACTATAAAAGCAGATACCCAGAGTCGCTGGAATTTCTGATAATCTTAAGGCTTTTACGTTTCCGTTATAAACACAGGCATATGGTTAACGTATTGCAGTCCTTTTTTAAAGTACAGCAACTTGTTAAAGGAATACATGTGTACAGGAAATAGCAATGTTTCACACTTTATAGCTTATAATTCAATGTTAATAACCGACATTTTATCGAGTAATAAGTAACTAATAATCATATTATTTACTACAGTATAAGAAATACCAAAGTCCACAATATGGATTTTGATAGAGTCATCTCAAATATAAAAATTACCCTGAAGGTAGCATAGTTTGGTGTGTTCACTTTTCAAGGTGTTCCGCTTTTCATCATATTTTCATTAAAGGTCAATTCTTATAACGTACTGGTACGAGGCATTAATCATCGTAACGTCGTAAATGCACAGGAAAAAAGTATATAAAAAATGAGATTGTATTGATAGTCTAGCCTTTTTCGGTTGTTTGTTATACATAAAAATATTAATTTCCTTCGGAATAACTAGATTGGATAATTTATAAAACATCGGTTAAAGTTTACAGACATGTCTACAAAACTGGTCAGACAATTTTTACAATTTGAGCTGTTTACAAAAGGTAACAACAAGAGTACAATTGATAGCAGTCATGATCTTCATATTGGTGGACATCTGATCCTGTTTTACATGTAACTTGAGAATTTTCACTTGAAAATCCCTAAAAAATAAAAGAAAAAATGCAATAAAAGGACTGGACGGTTGTAGTGATTTTTAGGCTAGATTGACTTCCTTGGAATGAGCTCTATATAAAGATATTGGACAATATCTGCATTTTAAAGCCAAAATATGTCGACTTTTCGCTACTGAATTTATAATAGTTTATGAACAACAAATTTCATATTTAAAAGTTTAAGGCAGATCTGAGGGGTAATTTTTTGACTACCCAGCCTCCTTAAATATGAATTTTGATCTCTGTTCTAATATTTAAGAATCTTTAAATAGCAAAACAAGATATTTTTTGGCAAAGGCAATGCAATATAAATCTTTGTTTGGAACAAAACCCAAAAGTCTGAATTGGGTCACAATGGGGAGTGAAAAAATGACATTAAAAATGCATTTATTTTTTTTCAGATTTAATATTTTTGTTTTCAATCTTTGTAAAATTATCTCATAATCGATTTTGCTAAATATTTTCTCAAATGATAAGTAATATTTTGGATGTGAATTTGTTTAAGAATTGCTGATATAAATTATTATAGCAGTGTATTGCTTTAATCTTGTTGAAAGATTATTTATGAATAGATGGATTTTGTCTGAAAACTGCTGAAACATTAATACATCTTTCACAAAACATATTAAGAACCTCACTGAAATCAATATGGAATAATCTAATTAAGAAAGCTTTAGAAATTATGAAATAAGGAACATTTCAGTATTGATAAATCAAAATTAAGGCCATACTTTGTTTTAAAAAAATTACAGGTCAGGGTATTTGAAGATTATGTCATGCATTTTTGTTATAATCATATTTGTAAATCTAATGACGATTATATGTACATGTACCTTCAGTGCAACTCCGCTCAACAATAAATGGCATGCAGCATTCTTCTTTCTCGACGTGTTAGCACGAGAGCGAAATCTCCTGGCGTATAAAAATGAAACCGAATGCATCTTTGAACTATTGAAATTAAAGTCCATGAGCAGTATTATTTGACACAATATTAGGCTCATAACCAAATACATATGTGTCAACAGGGTATCAAATAAAGTTTTCGTTGGGCCGTGATTTCGAGTTTGGATTATGGACCATGTATAGTAGATTGGAAAAGTGTAAATTGCAAATTTACATCTACTAAGTAATTTTTCCTCTTTGTCAAAAAAGAACGATTGTGATTTATACGTGTAGCTATATAGCAACTGACAGGACTGAAATCTACACGATCCAGTTAACGTTCTAAACAGTTTAAAAATCAATCTTAACCTTCAGAAAGACAAATCATGGACTGCTCGAAATTATTATGATGATGTCAGACTCAAATTAATACCATTTAAGACTACTTGGCTATTTTTTTTATTAAAATGTACTGATGTACATCAACAAAAATGTAGTAAAATTTACTAAGTATCTACTATCAACTCATTTATTTCTTAAAGAAAGATGTAAATACTATAAAATGCTTCTTTGAGTAAGGATTTTTTTTACTGGTACTTCATTTCACATGAACAGTGCAGGCACATGGGGCTAGCATGTATATCCCACCATCTGTATCTTTTTTGAAAAAATCGGTGGCGAACTCGCACATAAATCGAACTTTTTTGTTTTATATGCATTATTCTATATCGATAATGTAACTTCACATCTTTATAAACTTGTTTTAAAAAAAAACTTTTTTCGACTTACACTCAAAAGAAGAGAAGTCATTATAAACGTTCTTTGTCAGAGATATGAATAATAGATGGAACAGCCAAAAACATGTTATTTATTCTACTTCCACGGCTCAAAATATAGTGCCGGAAACTTTGTCGAGAAAATTATTATTAATAAATAAATATGATTTAAATGTCGTTTTGCATAGGTACATATCAAATTGGTAATGTAAGTTTAAATATTTAATCTTGCAATAATTAATCTATTCAAAACGCTTGATGACGTTTATACGTGTGCTCATGCCCGTGACATGGCTAAATGTGTTTACAGGAAATTAAATGTCGAAGATTTCCATTGCTAACATAAGGGATAATATACACTGAATATGAATTTCGAAAATTGAACTGAGTGTAAATATTTTCACATGTCAATTCAAAAATATATAATTTGAAACCTGAAATGCAACTCTGGCCTTTACATTTATGGCCTTAGCTTAGATTCTAAGTAGATCAAAGAATTTGGGACCTACAAATCAAATATTGTAGCTGTTTACACAAGTGCTGTGAAATTCCAAGGATATTTTACCTTTGCTATAATTATATATTAGAAGATTAGAAGATTTAGATTCATATAACACTGTAAAGTTTACAGACACATCTACATGTCTGGTCAGACAAATTTTACAATGAACAATTTGAGCTGTTTACAAACGGCAACAAAGGTTTTCAAATGATAGCAGTCAGGATCTTGATATTTGTGTACATTTCAATTATTCCAGTCTTACATACAACTTAAAGATATTTACTTAAAAATACTAAAATAATGAAAAAAGAAATGCATTAGATATGAATGCTAACAAAAGAATACCATGCTAAAAACAAATTTGAGCTACAATTTGATCTCTGTATTAGTTTTTTTTTAAAGAACCTTAAAAAAAATATTCAGGATTGTTTTAAGACAATAACAAATAAAAATTAAATTTGATTTTAAAAAAAGCCCGCTATGTACTCCTTAAAAAGGGATTGTGAACATACAATGACATAAAATAATAATACAGGCTAATTCTAACAAATAATATCTAGCTAACAATAATTCTATTACAAAGCATTAGACATATCAAAGCAAGTGATAAAATATTTTCAAAACATCATTAATTTCAAAGGAAGGAAAATTAAATGTTTGACCCTTTAAAAAGATAAACAGTCATAATGAACATCTATATAACATAATTTTCTACCTATTTTTTATTGAAAATTAAGTCGATATAAAGTAGGGATGTTTATTTTCAAACATCCAGCAGGAAGTGATGCGCTGGAATCTTAAAACAAAAATTGACTTAGTTCAGGTAGGTACATTACAGATTTATTACTTATAATATTAATAAAAATATGGAAAGTTTCCGTTTCGGGGGCCTCAGGACAAAAGATGGGAAAAGCGTGGGTACAGACAAAGTAACTTCATCTCATTATCCTTATTGAGTAGATCAAAAGAACTTCCGTTTGAAAATGTCTTTGATTAAAGGTCAAATGTACCTTACGTTAAAATCCTGTAGTTATAATTTAGATAATTAAGACAAATAGGTATATTGTGTATCCTAATAAAACCGAAAATCGTGTTATTCCTATCAATGTTTTCAGGTATGAACTTCAAGATAGATTTTTTGAAGCAAACTTTTGAAGATTTAAACGTAGGTTGCTATGATATATATTGCATTAAGTTATTTTTTATGAATCTTGAGTTAGACTTTATACCCGGTATGTAATTCAACTGATTGTTAATAATATCCTTTTGTGTAACGTTTTTAGACAAAGAAAGCACAAAAACAAAGTACGTATTTATACTATTCTAATTCATTTTGCCATTTTACCAAATAAAAAAACGATTTCATTGAAATGAACATACTATATAGGGTTCAAAAATATTAAATGTATTTAACATTTGGCTTTTTTTCAAATGTGTAACATGTATATGTCATTTGGTCAACTTATTCATACAATATAAAATCTTAAACATCCTTCATTTGAGTATATGGTACAGGGAAAAAAACAATTGCTTAATTTTATCCAGTTTGTAATAAGTTGGGGTTATGAACGATATTGAACCTTGAAACTTGTATGGAAGTAAACATCTCAAATCAAAAGGAAATGCTATGATAGACAGGAAGATCAATGACTGAGTTATTTATGTACAAAGGTCAATACCTTTTGATCAGTGATTTATTTGTTTTTCTTCCTCTAATGAGCAATATAAATTAAATTTCAATAAAATTGTACAAAATAATTAAATAAAAGTGTGGTCTGCTAAACATAAGTAATCAAGCATACTATCGGGATATTGATTTTTTTCAAACCTTATAAAGATATAAAAAATTGTGACCAAAGAATCAACTTTCTATTAAGTTATAGATTTATTTATTTTCATTTTTTTGAAATGGTAAAGTTTGACAAGCTAAACAAAAATTTGAGTTGCTCTCTCGTGAAAAAGAAAGTAAATTTGTTTGATATTTTTGTTCGTCTAGGGTTTCTGGTGTTTATAATTTAGTATGCATTAACAATTAATAGTATATTCTATCTACAAATAACTATTTAAGAATTCCAAAATCTTATTATTATTTTTTTTTTTGTATTTGTTTTGTATTTATTAGAGAATATGGATTGTTTTCTTAATAATCAGAACTTTAAAAGTCATTTACGGATTAAAAGTGTTCGACGCATTTTATAATCTCGCATTAAGAGATTAAAGCGTATTTTGGAAACCTTTATATATTTTATGATTTAGAAGGGAAAAAAGAGCTAGGTAGATTACACCGTCTGTTTGTATCGGTTGCTGCTGACATAGCAGGAAACAATATTGTCCTTGTTTGTAAGGCTCATTATATAAATTGTATCTTAGAACTTGCATCTAATTAATTATGCAAGTGGCAATTATATCAAAAATATCATATGTCAGTTTTAAATATGTTCATTATTACCAACAACCAAAATGAATTTCAATTGCTTTACTTATGTTAGATGCATAAACTCCAAAAAATGCCTAAAACCAAAGATACATAGCAGGTTCCATTAAATGTTCAACCAAGCCTCTCTCTTTACTTCTTCCTAAAATATTAACAGCAGTAAAAGAGACACTTAAAGAGTACTGTGCAACAGTATATTAAAGAAGCGGTGTAAATCAGGTCTGGAGACTTGAAAATTCCAAGAATATTTGAATTCACAAAATTTACCAAAATCATTTGCATCAAAAGATTCAAAACAAAAGAACTTTCTACACTATATTTAACCATTCCTTACGACAAATTCGTCCAGGCTTTTTGACATAATTGATTGAAAGCTGGGTTTTTTTCAATAAAAGGGATCTCGTTAATCTACTTACCTTGTCATCGGTCATTTACAAAACTATTTTGTTTAAACCATTCAGATTGCGTACACAAGAGGTCTGAAGATGATATAGAAAAAAATGCTTGCGTTTCTTAATAACAACATCTATGTATTTTGTTCGAATTCAGGTCTTCCAACAATCTGTTGGAATTCCTATGGTTACCAATTGCACCCCATTGTTAGGAGATGTGCCCTTCAACTCGACATTAAGGTATATCGACGACATATAATTATTTAATTAACATTTATTATTTCCATTTTCATTCTTACGTCAACTCGATATTTCGCAGGGAACTTGAAATAAAAGCTATAACAGAGCCTGATATTTTGTTTCATTCTTAGATATTTTACTAGAAAAATATCGTTAAAATAACAACAACACACTTCAAATTGATAAACGTGATGATTTCAATTTTCTATCGTCAACTGTAATAATTATCTAGCAATATACCTTAATCACCTGTATATGGAGTTTTTGTCTCTCAGTTGATTCGATATACAGGGGCATGATCTACGTATGAACAATTTCTAAAACGAAGCAAGCTACTAACAATCAAGTTGATTAACAAGATTATCAACAGTCTCGATTGAAATCATCATTTCGCCAATTCTATAGTCAATACAACGACTTTGTCGCAAATACATTCTTCCACTAGGTCGGATGCTGACTTTTTTATACTAGTGTAAGGTCATTATTAGATACCGAATCGTCTATGGATTTTTCCGTTTTTCCGATTACGAAAAAGAGCAAACGGTGGATGTGACCGGTCAGCAGAGGATGCTCATTCCTCAATGACACTTGATCTTAACTCTAATTTTTGAAGAGGTCCGTGTTTGCTCGCTCCCTTTTGTTTTTTAATTGTTTTCGGGTTTTGGGAGGTTTTTTTGTTTTTTGTTGTTGTTTTTTAGATCACCTGAGGCAAAGGCTCAAGTGATCTTTTCTGATCACAATTTGTCCGTTGTCTGTCGTTGTCGTTGTCGTCGTCGTCGTCGTCGTTGTAAACTTTTCACATTCTCATCTTCTTCTCAAGAACCACTGAGCCAATTTCAACCAAACTTGTCATAAAGTATCCTTAGGTGAAGGGGATTCAGGTTTGTTCAAATGGGAGCAACGCCCTCTTTCAAGGGGAGATAATTAGGAATTAGTGAAAAAGTAATGGTGTATTTTAAAAATCTTCTTTTCCAGAACCAATTGGCCAGAGAAGCTGTAACTTGCGTGGAAGCATCCTCAGGTGGTGTAGATTCATGTTTATTCAAATCATGATCCACGGGGGTACGGTGGGGCCACAATTGGGGGTCGAATTTTTACATAGGAATATACAGAACAATATCTGTAAAAATCTTCTCTAGAACCAATTGGCCAGAAAAGCTGTAACTTGCATGAAAGAATACTCAGGTAGTGTAGATTCAAGTTTGCTCAAATCATGATCCCCAGGGGTACGGTGGGGCCACAATAGGGGGTCGAATTTTTACAAAGGAATGTATAAAGAAATATCTTTAAAAATCTTCTTCTCTAGAACCAATTGGCCAGAAA
>WFKH01011925.1:18682294-18700608 GCA_016163765.1 Magallana hongkongensis | reverse complement strand
TGAGTTTTACTTACTTTTTACAATCAGTTTATCTATTTGTTAAAAGATAGATGTAATTACAATCATTGCAGAACACAAATTAAATAACCCACTTACACAGGCTATATATTTTTTTCTGCAATGTCGCCACCTTCATATCCCGCATAAAATACCAAAGAAACCGTTTTATTGCTTAAATAATGACAACAAAAGGAAATTGAGGGAAAATATGAAAAGACTTAATGAAACAAATTTAAAAATGCGTTATTCATATAATAGTTAACGGCAAAGCAGACGGAGAACTCGGTTTTGTTTTGGAAAAAAAATCCCCAATGCTATGGTATTTATTTTAACTATGATAGCATGTTTCTAAAACATGCTTCTTTATCGTCAAAATAACGTTATGAATTCATTAGATTATCAATCATCAATGAATTGAGTACATATTACGTTAACAGTTTATTCATCATAATGATAATTTTAGTTTTTATTTTGTTTAAATGCCTGACCAAATGTTTAAAAATGCCGTTCGCTCAGAGTGCGCTCACTGTTCACTTTTCGTTCATGTGGGAAAGTAGAACGTGTCAGGGACTGTAGTTGATAGTATGAATTGTAATGAATTTCATTTACCATCTCTGAGAATTAGTAGGGAAGAACCAAAGATACAGTTTAACTACCAGTATATTATTCAACTTCATTACAGCAAGAAGGTCCGATACCCTTCATCTTTCCTTCCTATACAAAATATTAAGCGAACTGGTGTAAACATTTACGTGTAATAACGGAGAGGAGGATAAGGTTTGCCATAAACCAAGAACAGTGGAATTTAAAAAAATGAGCTGGCCAAACAAAAGTTTTTTTCCATGGTATGTCAAACTATATGTAGGTGTCTAAACATACACCAGTTTCTTAAACTCAAACCACATAAATCACTTCCTTATAAAAATAACATAGTTACACTGTACAAACATGAAAATATCATCAACTAAAAGATAAGAAAAATAATATGTTTATTCCTTCACTTATATTCTAAAAATTCATATTGCATTGGATATACTTAACTTTCGTTCATTTGTTTCTTATCAAGCGATGCAGTTAATGTCTTATTTGGGTATACATATTGCTTCACTTATATTCTAAAAATTCAAATTGCATTGGATATACTTAACTTTCGTTCATTTTTTTTTATCAAGCGATGCAGTTAATGTCTTATTTGGGTATACATATCAAAGGAGTTGTTTTAATGTGTAAATAATTGTGCAAAAAAAAAAAAAACTTTTAATCGAGAAATTGTTAATCAAATTATTCTTCGGGT
Source organism: Magallana hongkongensis (assembly GCA_016163765.1). Classification (NCBI taxonomy): domain Eukaryota; kingdom Metazoa; phylum Mollusca; class Bivalvia; order Ostreida; family Ostreidae; genus Magallana; species Magallana hongkongensis. The sequence goes on along the minus strand of WFKH01011925.1, from coordinate 18,699,314 downwards.
TCTCTTTTAAATATATTCCGTTAAACTAAACAAGGTTAAAATAATATTTCTTGTATTTTAAAGCATCAAGTATTTTGATCAAACCCTGTACAATTCATGTTTTTAAAGTGCGTTAATATCGACGATATCAAAACCCTTTAACATATGTTTTTTAACGTGCTATAACCTGGTCTCAAAATTCAGGCACTTTGAAAAAATGTTCAAAGTGCGTAATTTTTCAAAGTGCTGTATAATTATGCACTAACCAATTAACTAGGTGGAAATTAAAAAACAGGTTTTTTGTATCGTGAATATACATTTGAAATGCACAATAGTATGATAAAATATCATATTTACAATTTAATCTAATAAATGAACAGTTTACGTTATTGTAATACAACTTATAAAAAAAGAAAAATCCAATTTTATTTGCATTTTGAACTTTAAATCCTAAATCAGATATTAAAATCTGGTAGATAGAATGTAGCTGAATATTTATTAAGAAAAGGTCATTTATATAATGTTTTGTAATTATATATGACAATGTATATGTATATCTTACAATGTTCTACGGTATAGCATGTGGAAGACGGAGGAGAAATATATATCTCATTCCCTCAAACTTTTCAATCATTTTTTAAGACAAAAAGGAAAATATAAAAAATGTTTTTTTGTTTAACAAACGTGAAATAAAACCATAGACATGTACATTTATCAATATTGTTAAGAGAGAGAGAGTCATATTTTCACTTAACTCATGTGTATTTTATGTATAACTGGGAATGTTACTTTGGAATGTTACTTTTTCATTCTTTAACGTTACGAATAAAATATGTTTTCAAATGTATAAAAATGCATAATGTTTACTTGGGTTATGCTAGTTTTTTTTTATTTTATGTTTTAAATAAAAAAAATCTTTTTTGTTACATGTTCTTACCAAGTTAACTAGTTAAACTTCGTTATACATACACAGTAGAACTTCGTGTTATCACGCCGCACAACACATTTTTGTAATGTTCACAATATTACGCATGAAGAAAAAGTTCCAAGTTAAACAAACATATCATTTTTTATCAGAGTTTTAATAATCTATGAAATAAAGTATACAAAACAGCATACAATGTTTTTTATAAATTTGACTTTAGATTTCTGGAATTGTAATATTTTGCCTATGTTTTAATCCATGGTCTAATCTAAGTCACTCATCCGAGTCAAAGATGACACGCGGCCTTTTTTTTTTTTGGATGCAGAAATTGATTCGTGTTAGATATTAACAATGATTTTTATTGTTGTGCTTGTGGCTCCACTGCTATTTAAAGGGTAAATTAAAAAGTGGCGGATTCTGAGGAACGTTGAGGTGCTGTATTCGAAAGGATTGTTGAAATATTTTCGTGCTGGTGACCATTTAAACTGATGTAGTTGTTTATAGACTGGATATTTTTGTGTACTGTTATTTACATAATTTGGATGGCAGGTATGTTATTTTTGCTTCATTTTTGAACCAAGTATTTACGAGCATTTTAATTTGTTAATTTTCCTCGCCAACAATCCCCGCTGAAGTTCTCATTCTTTTCATTATCGATCTTAGTTTATTGACACCTATCAGCTGTCTTATGAGCTGCTGGTCTTATTGTGCCATCGCGCATTATTGAGTGTGAGTTGCCAAGTTTTTCTTTGTAAAATTTGTATATTTTTATTTGACAAAGATCAGGTACTTCTAAATTTTCCCATATTTTTGGTTTAACAACGCGAACGTCTCGAGGATTTACATCTTGTCAGGTTTTGGATTGTCGTTCATTGAAAGTTAAAATTCAGCACCACTGCTGGCTTTTTGTAAAAAAAAAAAAAAATGTCCCCCATTACATTGATCTGTGTTCATCGGAGCCCCTGAGGCCAAAAATATAGTGTTAAAAAGCAAATCACACTTCTGGGATTGTTTACACCCAACAATACTTTCTCCCATAATTTATTAATTTCTTCGTCCGTTGTTGCGTCTGATTTTCAAGATATATTGTCCCTCCCCTCGCTTTTTAGATATTTTTGTTTTGCTTTTAATACTTTTCTCACTTTAGAAAATTCCAAACTTAAAACTATTTGTAAACCATATTTCATTCTCCGGAAATGTCTGTCAAAGCTACTAATGAATGTTCTTAACGTATTTGGTTCGTAATTCAAGCACTCAGATTTCCGAACGCCAAGGAAAAATCTGCATAACAAATCGCTTAATTCGGGGGGAGGGATGGTTTTAATCTCTCGCTTTTCATTTTGGGCTTCTTCAAGAAACAATTTCAGCAAATTCTTATCACATAGAGTTTTTTTCAGAGTGTTTTTGTTTTCTTTTTCATTAACAAATTTATCGCTATCAGAACCTTTGATTGATTGGAAACGTGTAGGTGTAGCTGCTATCGTCTGCTTTTTCGCCGTTAACCAACTTACAATTTCAAGCTAATATTGAGAGATAGGTAAATAAAAATCGATCTTTTCAATTTCAACATCAAAATTGTTTCACCATTTTCAAATTTTGAAGATTTCACAACACCTGTACCCTCTTCGTCGATCTTAACAATTGAATTGTAAGAAATTCTGCTCATCGAAATATTTGTAAACAAACTACATGTATATATAACACTGTATGAAAGATAAAAAGTTTTGAAAAGCAATATTGACTATCGAATCGCTTGGTTCGTTGCTTTGAATTATTGATGTAAACTGTACACATATGTATTAAATCTAGTAATTGCATTGTATTGTAGTGTGTTACATAAGAAATATTACCAGGGCCAATTGGCAACATCGCTCACCTGAGCAACAATAGACATACATAAATCAGCTTTATGAAGTCATATCCAAAATATCGGACAATGAATGAGTAATTCTTCAGATATTCTTATGTTGATGCCCTTTTGTAACTGGATGATTTCATAGTTATATCACATATTGAGCATTGCCATTCTCAATAAGATCTTAAACAACTGTTCATATAAATATATACCTACATCAAACTTTGAACCCCTTGTGTGGCCAAAGAATTATATAGGACCACAATGTAAACAACTAAGAATCAACAAATGTCAAAATGCTTCCATACTAGTAATGCTATATACTATATATTTTTGAAAATGATCACATTTATTTCCTATGTAAAAATTAACCCACCCACCCCCCCCCCCTCCCATTTTGAGTTCTCATCCTTTTTTTATTTATTCTAAAAAAAAATTCTCTATATATTACACTACCTAAAGATGCTTCCACACAGGTTACAGCTTTTCTGGTTAACTTATTTTTTAAAAGAAGATATTTCTATTTAGATTCCTATGTAAAAATCCGACCCCCCCCCCCCACCAATGGTGTCCCCACCCTACCACCGAGGATGATGGTTTGAACAAACTGGAATCTATACTACCTGAGGATGCTTCCACACAAGTAATAGCTTTTCTGGCCAATTGGTTTTTGAGAAGAATATTTTTAAAAAAGATTTTTCTCTTAATATTCGTATGTAATAATCTAACCCCCGCCCCACGGTGGCCCCACCCTACCCCCGGGGATCATAGTTTGAACAAACGTTAATCTTCTCTACCTGAAGATGCTTCCACACTAGTAACAGCTTTCCTTGCCAATTGGTTCTTGAGAGGAAGATTTTTAAAGATTTTTTCTCGATATATTTCTTTGTAAAAATCCGACTACCCATGGTGGTTCCATCCTAACCCCGGGGATCATGGTTTGAACAAACTTGAATCTACACTACCTGGGGATGCTTCCACACAAATTACAGCTTTTCTGGACGACTAATTTTTGAGAAGAAGATTTTTAATGATTTTTCTCTATATATTCGTATTTTAAAATTCGACTCCCCATGGTGGCCCCATCCTAACCCCGGGGATCATGGTTTGAACAAACTTGAATCTACACTACCTGAGGATGCTTCCATGCAAGTTACAGCTTTTCTGGCCGATTTGTTTTTGAGAAGAAGATTATTTTTAAGATACCAACAAATTTTTATTTCTTAATTATCTCCCTTTTAAAGAGGGCGTGGCCCTTCATTTTTATAAACTTGCATGTCCTTCATCTAAGGATGCTTTGTGCAAAGTTTGCTTGAAATCGCTCGAGTTATTCTGGAGAAGAAGTCGAAAATTTAGTTTACAGACGGACGGACAGACGGACAGACAGACAGACAGATGCCGGACAAAAAGTGATCAAAAAAGCTTACTTGATCTTTTAGCTCAGGTCATCTAAAAACGTGTTTATTGTAGAGGAGACTGTGTAAAAAATAAAAAATACATAGTCAAATCAGTACCAAAAAATCTATCTGGCTATTGAAAGACCGTGTCATGTAGTTTGAAATGTTTTTTTATCGGTTATACTTGTATTATAATGTGCATTACTTACGATTTTGTTTATTTAAATTACCTTTGACTATGTATGTATATTTAAACAATAAAGTATCTAAATCTAACAGAAACAGTAACTTGGTACAGACTCAAGTGAATATATTTTTCAAAAAACAAATATCCCATGTCTCTGGAATACTCATGTACGTAAACTGTACGAAAGGTCCAGAGACATGGAATATTAGTTTTTGAAAAAGCAACGTTATTCTGCCCAATATATGTATGCACATTGCAATTTCATAAATCATTTGGTATTTATAAATACCAATGGTTTCTAATAAACACATATATAGAATACACATTATACACAACACAACTAATATCTTATCAACCCATATTGTTTAACATCTATATAAAATAAGGAGTTTTTAGACTATCAATATGTATTTCCAATAATGCATTTTGCGATCTATAATTTCAGACATTTTCTTCGTCAACTGATAATACTGCTTTCGAAAGCAACATATTTAATGTAACATTATTTTGCTGTGCAAAACTGGAATAGATCTGTTGGCAACAGATCTAGGTATGCACATAAAGCAACTTAAGATCCGTTTATTAATAGGATATTGGTTAAGATCTAATTTAGTTTTGACACAAACACTGCTCAATGTTTATAAATGGTTCCATATTGGTGTAAGTCTATAATACAAGATATGTTAACTGCCACCCATATACATTTTTATAATGCATCTGATACGTCTTCTTTTTATTGTTAATCAAAGGGCATCCATTATTTTTTACATAAGATTCTAAACTTCTGATTATCTAACTATATTGTTTGTAAGACTTTGCGTTAATAAAATTGCCCTATTATAACCACACTTGAACATCGAATGACTAGGTCATTGTTCCTTTGAGAGGTTTAGGGCACATTCTCTATTTTAGGTGAATATTTTAACATTTCTGTTGACATGAGGACAAAAATAATCTATAAGGTTAGTGCAGTGTAATAAAAAGAAGGATTGTACATATTTGTTTGCAATAAATTTAGAAAAAAGAGCTGGCAATATTTGTACACCGGTTTTTAATTTTTCACTCCAATGAACAAAGCTTCGCTTGTTATCAATGTAATTCTATGCAAAGGTTAAATAGTGATTAAATAAAATCGTTTTGTCTTCACTCCTTTCATAGTGTCCTTGCTTCTTTCTAATCTAGAAAAACCATTTAAACTAAATTGATTTCTAATTAAGGAAAAACCTCCAACATTTTGTCCTTCTTTGGATAAATCTGTTTTATCTCTTTTGGCTCTTTTGGGGCAGTTTTCCTGTTGAAAAGAAATAAGATAACCTAAGTTTAAGATACTTTATTATAGCACTTAACTGAAAAAAAAACTGTCAAATAGCAAATATTTCAATGTACGTTATAACACACCTCATCACTATTCCATTAAATTGATAGAAAAATCTCTGAAAAAAAAATTAAAAAAATATGAGTCCGACACTCACTTTCTTCCTATAATAACATTTTAATTTGCATATCATTTAATAGAAAATTAAATTTTTTTCGACTCTATGAGCTATTTTTAAAAATAGAATTTTTCGACTGACATATTAAAAGAGAGATAGCGTGCAACTCTTTCCTCGGCACCTGTCTTCCTCGGTTGAGCTTCCCGTGATTGTATATTGAAAGCCAACAATATATAGAAGATGTTTTCATTAATAATTTCAATAAACATTCTATTTTCTTTTTTTTTTCTTTTACTTTATTCTTAGAGACACCGATTTGAAAATGTATCGATTAAATCACTCGCATCTCGGTAAATCTTGTTCGAGTGCATCAGCCTGGAGGTAAAAAACACTAACTCCTGCTAGTACTATTTGCTCTGTATCTATGTCTTTAAAAATGTTTTTGATCCTAAAATTCAAAACATTCAAATATTAAAACAATAAATTTGAAACTATGTTTGGGTAGCATGGTATCTTTTTCTTTTGGCGATTATTTAATAGTTTTTTGATAGTTTTTGATAGTTACGTAAGATTTTCGTGTTTGAATATCAGCGCCAAAAACATTTTCGGAAGTTTTGGGCGTCATCGTGTCCGTTATGTATTTCGGAACATCATTTTGTGTTTCAACGTGTCTGGCTGACGCATACAAGATTCATGCATTTTTTTATCAAATGGTTAGTCGAAAACCTACTTTTAAAACAAACTTAAAAAGACGAGTAAGCTACATCATCAGTTAAATATTATGCATATAAAAACATTAACAACAAATTGGTGTGAGTTGGCCTCATATTATTTTAATTTTCAAAATATGATTGTGGGATCATGCCCCAAATACCTGTGGTCGGGATTTTGCACACAAGTGCATGCGTTTGCATATGGTGTATGGAAACATATAAAAAATGTACAAGTTACATGTGCATTGCTATTTAAACGAAGGCGCGTTTATTCCTTTATCCTTTTCATTCGAGAATTGTTTAATTTGACCTTTCCACACACATTGTTATGTCCCAAATGTTTATTTGATAAAACCGTTAAAGTTTATATCTTGTTCGCAAAGAGTATTGCCCCGCATGACTTCTACAATTACCCCTGGTGAGATTTGTATGACCCATAAGCTCGTCTCTTTCAACATCTACCAATTTTAACTCATGTGTGAAGTGGATGCAATAGTCGTAACTTACCCAGGTTACAATGATAATGAAGAGTTTACATAGGGACAGACCAGACTCGAACCCGGAGCCACCGTGTCTATGCATGTATCAGTCTATGCTATCAACTGTGCCAACACCTCTAATTTTTTTTTTTAAATACATGTACATGTATATGCCCGAGCTGCATAAATTTTTACCGTTTTATTATTTGAATTTTTATAAAGACAAAAGGTCATTGACAAAGAACTAATAAATAATGACATAGTCTTGCCATGAAATAACACTGAATTACCTTTTTTCTTTGTATGTTGTTAGATGATTGTGTTCTCTTACACGATAGTAAATACCAAAGAAATTGATACCTTCTAGTGTCAGTGTCAAGACAATCAATAGCACAAATAACATAATGAATATCCTGCCTTCATTTCCTGAACTGAAATATGAAATAATATTGTTATTTCTTAACAACGATGAATGAAATATATAAAAGTAAGAACTATTTTGATTTTAAACTATTAAATCTGCTTAAAAATAATAATTTATTAGTCTGAGGCAACCACTGATCCATCTAATATTTGTTAAACTGCGATGCCATTTTCATTTTCTAAAACTTTATTGTAAGAGTTTTTTCAAAGCTGTATTTATTGTCTGTACAGTCATGTATCATATTGTTCAATGTACTTACAAATAGCGTTTTGTAGACAAACTACTCGCTGGGTATATGACAGTGGGCGACATTATTGTAGACTCTGGGTCCGCTGTAACTACATGTAATGCTCCTTTTTTTGTTAAATCATAGCATCCTGGATCTTAAAATTTAGAAATAAATGTGTTATAATCTTGTTCAGAAATATATATGAACACAAACGTTCATGTTACCAAGCTTAATGCTTTAAAATATAAATGCATGGAACAAGGATATTATACTGTTCTTTTGATTAAAATGATCCTTATCTCAATTTTTGTACAGACTTAGTCATGATTGTTAAATGCAAATTCGGTAAACTCGTAATAACAGTTTAGATTCACTCTTTACATTGGAATGCATACATTTAGACATGGTTTTCAATATTTTTCTTTTGATTAAGCAGAATGAAATGTCAAATGAGCTCGTTTAAATAGAATTATTTAGATAAATATATAAAAAAAAAACCACAAAAGGGTGATGCAATTTTATAACTCCAGGAATAAAGAATAAGGGATGTTATTGGCCGAAATTTGCCGCGTTTTAAATATGTACAGCACAAAACATTTCCAAAAGCCTTGAATTTATCAAATCCAACGGTAAATAACTTATATATTGACTTAAAAATATACATCATGAAATTAACGCTGAAAACTGTTCCGTTTGTAGCAAGACGTCGAAAGTCTACCGAATATTTAAACGCAACGTTATGCATACGAAGGTTGCCCAAAAAGTTCGTGGACATGTGACAATTTTTATTTCATTCTAAATAACGACCCAGTATTCAGGAAAGTATTATAACATTTTAATATAGACTATAATAATGTATATGTACATTGGAATTATCATTATATTTACATTGCCTATATAAACAGGCCGCACGGCCAAGTCTGACGTTGAGTTATAACGACGTTTTTATAACGTCGTAGTCCTTGGTTTAACTGACAGTCATGTCGCATTCACCGTCTGGCCAAAGGGTACAATCGCACACTCCATCAGAAAATCGCTTGTATTATTTTTAGATAAGTGATTTCGAAATATTCCGATGTTTTCCTGATTCCTTCATCGTTGTTTCGTTTCTATCTTCGTTTTACCCAAATTGGCACATAACTTTATGATGGGGTGCTGTTCCGTGCGGTCAGCCGACGTCGATGTTTTCGGGCGTTTCTTGCTGTAATTTGTTTTAAAAACCATATGCTTATTTAAAAACGATTTCAAATAACGTATGAAAATGACGTACACAATACTTACTACTTAACGATTGAAGATTATGATGTTTTGACATGTTTTAGAAAAATTTTTAACATTCATATCTATAACCTCAGTAACGAAGTTTGGGTAACTTTTACACTGGGCCGTGCGTAGTTTCCGCGACACTTTAATACCGTAAAAATGTAGTTTAATTTTAGGGAAAACATTGAAAATCACTTTAATTTGATTTGGAATTTATGACAAACATTTCGGTATAAAATATGTAGGTATAAATCCGTTTACAATGACAAGAACGCGATTGTCCACGATCGAATTTTTAGGACAGCCTCGTATTTTCGTGAGAAATTGCCGATTTGCTTTCAATCTATGTTGTAAAACAATATTTCTTCTTTAATGATTAGTACTTTTTTTTTAAATAATTTGTCAAGGGGTGGGCGAACTGGATCTTCGACACCCCCCCCCCCCCCCCCCCCCCCCTTGATCCAGGCTTGAGTTGCGGGCTGGTGAACCGCAGATCGCAAGTTTAAATCTGCAGGCGGCTTTTTTTTATTTCATACTTTTGAAACTATAAATTTTTAATGTAGAACTTTTTATATCTTCGCCTATTTGACTTATATACTTCGGATGCATTATGCTTCATTGTATCTTTTTATAATCAATTAATTTTCTGCTGATTTGAGAAACTATTCCAAGGTGTGGTGAGTCACCTTAATTAATGCAAGTTCCTTACGACTACCATTGGCTTTTCACCAAAGTACAGAAGCAAAAACAAAATTTTTCTGAAGCTCTCATAACCCTTCTGATCACAGATTTTAATTTAAAAATGCAAAAACAATGAACTCGAAGGAGGTGGGGGAAAAGGGGGAAGGGGGTCCTCGACTGTCAGCAAATCTGATACGCAACCTCAATTAAAAACATCATTGAATGAAAAAAAAATGGGAATGATTGGACTGCACCTGGAATATATCAAACAGGGATTCATTCTGTTCCTGTTTCATAATATTGTTTGTACAAACATTTACGAGAGAGAGAGAGAGAGAGAGAGAGAGAGAGAGAGAGAGAGAGAGAGAGAGAGAGAGATGTAGTTTTCTGTTTTAACAACGTAGTATACAAACCTTCACACACGCAGTGTAAGAATCATATAATACATTAATAACACTATAAACTACTTTATTGTTTAACATATTTCTATTTTCTTCGGACTAAAAACTTTATCATGGAAGGAGCACATGGTGCAGCTCGCGGACTGATTTGATTGACATGTGTAGCACGTGGACTCTGACTGAAACTGCTTGGTTGGTTCAAAGAATGCATTGCTTCCTTTATATATGTACATTTGTCTGAGACTTAAGCAGCGCTACTTGAACTGACAAGTTCTATCGCTTTGACATACAGCGCTACCCGAAGCTCTACACTTCCGTTTCTACACTGTGACATGTACATATACATCACAAACATGTTTTATAGAAAGAATTAGATTTGAAATTACACAAAATATAAAATTTTACATTATCTTTTTCTAGAAAGTACAATTGATTTCAACAACCCTTTAGAATTGATATCGTTGAATAGAGTAAGTGAGAAAAGATCACGGACAAGACAGTGTGTCTACCGTTCTGATTCTGCGCGCTTTTTTAATTGATCAAACTACTACGTATACGATCACATATTTCAGTTACAAACTGGCTAAAATATAATTAAAAAAAGAAATTATACGTGTTTTAATCAAGCCTTTAAATATGTCCGCGATTATTTTCGGTCTTTGTCTCATAAGAAATCCGTCGGACCAATAGCATAGTTCTAAACGTTGCGTCTCATGTAATTTATTGTTGTTGTTTTCTGTTTCTTTTCCTTTGGTTTGTTTCTCTAACGTAAATAAATAAATATTTAATTTTGTTTTAAATAATTAAATAAAAAACAAAAACGTTTTATCATTGAATCATCAATTTTCACAGATATATATTTACATTCAGTGTATATATATATCCCCTTATGTTTGCATTGGAAATATGCGACGTTCAATTTCCTTTCAATACACTTAGCTAATTCATGCGCCAGGAGCACCAATATAAACGTCATCACGCGTTTTGAGTTTATTTATTATTGTAAGATTAAATGCAACGTTCAAACTTAGATAACAAGTTTGATATGTACTAATGGAAAATAATCGTGAAATCATATCTATTCGTCAGTAAAAAAGATTTTTTTCGACAAAGTTTCTGGCACTATATTTGTAGTCGCGGAAGGGAACTAAAAAACATGTTAATATGGCTGTTCCATGTATGTTTCATATCCCTGACTAAGAGCGTATATAATGGCTTTAAAGAGACAATACACAAATATTTCATACAAATAGATATCAGTATGAATATAAATATAAGCATTGAATACTTATTTTTGGATGGCGTCTGTCCTATAACACACCAAGCGGTGCAGACAAATGCTATACGCGCGGTATTTAATTTGTCTGCACCGCTTGGTGTGTTATAGGACCAACGACATCCAAAAATAAGCATTCAATGCTTAAATACCGTGTTACACTGTGTAACTGCATGTGTTGCATTGAGTTGCGCCGTGTTGCATTGTGTTTTTATTGCTTCGAGGCCGTAACAAAGAACAATAGATCAAAGGCACCGTCTTAAACACGGTGGCCGGTGGTTTTTTCGGGATAGTCGTAAGCTGTACTGTTTGAATAATTTAAGTGGAACAATATTAAGTGCAGACAAAATAGTAACATTCTGATAATCAGCTTCTTATTCAGCGTTGATAGCGTTGTTGCCGTCGACACTGATGGATAATAGCGTTACTGACGTCGGTAAAATATTTTTTTTTGTATTTTTTTTTTTGAAAAACACCATTTTAACGTGTGGATAAATGATTAAATGATGAGCCTGTATGTAAAATATAAAAGTGGTTCTCGCATGTGAAAGTGTCGAAATTTAACGAAAACTATTCAAATAACAGTATATAGTAAGGCATTTGAACAAGCATTCCATGTTTAGCGCACATGAGTGACGTCATAATGAAAAGTGACCTCATTTTAGTACTTGTATGATTTAGCTAATATCATACTTAGTACAATACACAACATCAAATACCAAGACAAAGACGTTGAAAATATCGTAAATTTTACTACCAATACCGTATCTGGTTCTTTCATTCTTTGACGTTAATCGGAATGTAAATACTGTTCTGAAACGTAATTACATACGTTATCACATGTCGTAAAAAGCATTACCCCTACCTTAAGTTGATTTGATTACGCAAAAACTCGTTCATATATCACAATAAACCTTATCACGACTCGCTTTCTTTGGTGATGCATACGGGTATGATGGTAGCTAGCATTCAAGAAAAGTACATAACCAAGTTGTCAGTTTACTTATGTATATGTATCCTGATATGCTAGCTACTATCATAGTCCTATGAATCACCAAAGAAAGCATGTTTACTGTTTAAATTGTAATATATGTATATAATAGGCTCAGTACTGCCACGCTCCCACTAGCACTAGCTAGTTGGAGCGTTGGTTTTTAAACTGAAGGGTCCCGACTTCGAGCCTAGATCTAGATCTCCTCTTCTATTACAATATATTTACATCCATCAACTATGATTTCCTCTATTTCTTACGGAAATTGATTGATAATTCATAGCTCTGTAGAAACTGACAGGACTGAAATCTACACGCCCCGTTTATCGACTGCTCGAAACCTACAGCGACTGAAACTGACAGGAAATTGACAGGACTGAAATCTACACGCCCCGTTTATCGACTGCTCGAAACCCACAGCGACTGAAACTGACAGGAAATTGACAGGACTGAAATCGACACGCCCCGTTTATCGACTGCTCAAAACCTTCATCAAACTAGGAGAAATCACATCCTGCACGAAATTATGATGATGTCAGACTCAAATTCCCATATGCATAGAAGACAATTTGGCTGTTGCTTTTACATAAACGTACTTATCTACATTGACAATAATTTAGTTAATTTTACTTTTTACGATCAATTATTAATCTGTTAAAAGAAAGATGTGAATATAAACAATAAAATGCTTTCTTTGATGATTCATGCGGTTTTTGAAGGTAGCGATCATTGCAGAAAAAAATGTCTAACTACTGTCAAAACGTTACACAGAAGGAACAGTCCATTTTCCTTATATGTGAAAGTTACCATGATGGTAATGATAACTATAGCTACTTGGAAGTTTAAACTTAGCCCGTGCAAGTCCGTACAGTCCTTGCTCTCGATGTAGCTTTAATAGAATCACTCAATCAAGAAAAAAAAGAACGCACGGAAATTCAACATTAAAAGTACAAAAAGACATTAATGACCGAAGTAAAAAAAAAAATCATTATAGCTCTTCAGATAATTTTAAAATTTGATCCGCTAAACAATGCATTAAAAAGTAGTTCATGAAAGGTAATTAAAACGTTTATAAATACGTTCACACACAGTTCGTTTCAATGGGTCGCGTAAATGTCTATTTTCTTAAGAAATACAGGGAATATACCATTTAATGAATGTATTTTCTTTTAATTCAATCTTTTTCTGAAAAATAAAAACAAAATGCGAAATTAAATGGAAGACATGAGTGGTACATGTACATGTACCTGTGTTTATTGCTTAGATATCTGTAAATAAGTAAAACCATTTCATTTATTAGATATAGTCGACTTTTATAGACCTCGTTTGTATGCTATTTATTTTGTCAAAACAAGTTGAACATTCCCGATAAAGTGCATTAAATTTTATTTTTCTACTCTCCCGTACGTTCTGTTTTCCGAAAATCGACCCCCCCCCCCCCACGTTACCGTTACATTTGAACAGAAGATGTCACGATTATTTATTTTTGTTAAAATTTGATCATTGCACTTACAAGGTTGATCATTTGTTCGACTGTTTCAAGTGTCTGTAACCCAAAGCAAGTCGTATATCTTACAAATCATGCATATTTTGACCACCCGACCACCGTGATTTTGAAATCGGCCAAATAGTTTCGAAGTGTTTGAGACTACTAGAGGCATAGAGCACTCGGACCAATGACCAACACAAAGTTTGACTATCGCTGTCTTCCGTGCGGTATTTATTTTTTGGAAAAACTTGTTATAAATACCTACAAAAGGCGTGACGTAAATTCCTCCGTCTCCGAAGCGGAGAAAATCGACTCCCCCATACGTTGGAATCGATTCCCCCATACTTTTTGTCGACTCCCCCGCGTTAGGGGTTGTATACGGTGAAAAGGGGGGTTGTCATGGATGACTATGTAATACAATCTAGGTGTTTTTCCGAGCCTGCGAAAAGGCCCGAGAAGTTGCGATTGAGGAACAAGGTAACATATTTACCTGTATGCCGAATATACATGTATCAAATCCTACGCGGAGTGTTTAACTGCGTAAACATTAACTTGTATTTAATATAATTCGTTTTTATGCATTATTTTTTTACAGAAACAAAAGTATTTATGTTGGATTTAATATTTATTTAAAACAAGAGTTGTATTTTAATTGAACCTGCTATTTTCCGTGTGATTTAATGTCGGGCTGAAGTGTTCGCGGCGATCGGCTTGGGTGTTCGGTAAGGAAAACATTGTTAACAATACATATAATTTAAGCTCATAATTCTAGTTGATTAATTTTATCTTATCGTTTTTTGTATATTCCATAAATGACACAGCGAGGATTCACAACTCGGCATTTGTTAATAACAGGAAATTCTGCGTATATCTTGATTCGTACGTATTCTTTATCAAATTCTGCAATTATCAGGATAATCGTGAAGATCGTTTAACGCGATTATTCAATTCTCATGAACATCATTTTCCCTTCCTATCGTGTATCAATCCTATCGTATCGTGCGTATATACTGTTTTATCGTGCGTTAATCCTATCATATCGCGTGTGAATCCTATCCTGTTGTTTATCTTGTAAAAAATAACGTTATACTGTACATGTATGTAACCAGGATAAAAAAGCGACAAGCTAAGAGACGTGTATATCTATCTAGGCAACGTTATAAACCAACTGTATTAATACATATTTTCATAATAAAACTCAATGGACTGCCAGTCACTTCCTACTTTTGTATCGCTCAAGAACATTACAAAATTCATAATAAAAAAAAGAAGATTAAATAACAGAACAGAGCTGCCCTCGTAGCCAAAACAGATATGTATGTGAATGTAATTTCACTATATACATACTCTTTGTTTGCAAATTAATTTGGTTGACGCATAAAAAAGGACATATACCCAGCCTCATACCCAAATCTTAGTAACCTTACCATATTTGATTTGTTGCAACATTATCTCTCATTCTCTCATTGACAATTAGTTTTTTCGGCATTTACACAATCTTTAAATTATTCACCTATGTTGTACCATATCAAAACTAAAATAAGATTTAAGATTCTATAGAAGAAGAAAATATGATGTAAAGAGAGTGTTGCAAAACAGCGGGAATACTCCCTTATGCCCCAGTCACACATTCACGGATTAAATGCCGGATTAGCTACGGAAGCGATCCGGCATCATTCGTGGCGATATGTGTTGACCCGTGGCTTTTCCGTCTGTTATCGTATCCAAACGTAGCAATACGTGTATAGCTGCGACAATTTTTGAACATGTTCAAAATTCCACTACGGATGAAACCACCGTAGTACTTCCTTAGTAAAACTTACTAAACCGTTTTAGAACGTACAAGTCCGTTTTAACTCCGTATAAATCCGTAGTAATTCGTATGTATCAATTTGTATCCATTCCGTAGTGCATCCGTACTAACTCCGTATCAATTAACGATCATTAGATTTTCCGGTGTCAACCGTGGAAAATATTCCGTAGTAGAACCGTGGAGTTGATCCGTGAATGTGTGACTGGGGCATAACGTGAAATGGACCTTTAAATATCGGTATCGCTTTAAGAGTCATATCTAAATATAGACACATTACGTAGACGAGTATATTTACATAGCGGGTATGTTCCGTATATAGGCAAAATATTGTGATACACAAACATTTTACGCGCATTTCTATCGAACACGGCAACCACCAAATACAGTTAGGAAGATGACCATATATTCTGTATTTTGATGTTAACATATGTCAATTGATTTCAACTGTCCAGCGTGTTTAAAGTATTATTCTATGGAGCTACATGAATAAATTTGATTCTGGCTATTCGAAACCGTTGTAATTATAATCATCGCATGTTTCTGTAGTATCTAGTCCAAACGCCTAGTCCAGATAGAAAGGTGGAACAAATTTATTCGTATATATTTGCATTAACCTATTGCTCCATCACCGATTCATACCTTTTTTAATGTGGTTTTTTTTGTTGTTGTTGTTGCTTTTAACAACCTGTACATGTATTTTTGAAATCGGTATACCCGGTTATTTCATTAAAAGGAAAAATTAACTTTCTACATTGATGCGTACATTGTTTTAAAATCCTTTGTTAAGAAGAAAATGTTTATAATTCAAGTTTATAACGGGGACTTTACACAGTAAGTGATTTTGAAAAAAAAAAATAATAAGCACGCATGCAAAATATTACATTAACGAGCGTTTAAATAACTTTATTCTGACATTCTTAAATTTTCTATATACATTACCTTTTCGTGCGATTAAAAGAAATATGTATAAAAAAAATTCCAACTGTTTCGGGATTCGAACCGCAATCAAACAAGAGGCCCATGGGCCACATCGCTCACCTGAGCAACAATAAACATAATAAAATCAGCTCTATGGAGTCATATACAAAATATCTGAACAATGTCGTATAATAGATCCTGTATTAAAAAAAAAATTCTCCTGCATATTCTTATGTTTATCATTGAGCCCCTTTGTAACAGGATGGTTTTACAGTCATATCACATATTGAGCATTGCAGTTCTCAAGAAGATGATCAGACTTAAACAACTATTTATATATGGATTATAAACCTACATCAAATTTTAAACCCCTTGTGAGGTCCAAGAATTGTCCAGGGGCCAGAGTCTAAACAATTTTAAAGAATCAACAACATGTCAAAATGTTTGCATATAAGTAAAACCAAATATAATAACATTTGAGTTTTTGTGAATAATTTAAATGTTTTCCTTTGTAAAATTGGAATTCCCCCCCCCCCCCCCCCCCCCCCCCCCCCCCCCCCCCCCCCC
>WFKH01011925.1:18666804-18677019 GCA_016163765.1 Magallana hongkongensis | reverse complement strand
TAACTGTATTATACGAAATTTCCTATTTTCGCCAGGCTAGCTAAGCCGGTAATGGCCGTGTAAACCCAATTCCTTTTGAAGGTCGACTGGGCATTTCCGTGGCCCCATCCTCACCAAATATGAAGGCCCAAATATGGGATACAGGGGATTAGCCAGCCCATTGAAAGATATCCCATTATAATTGTATTATTCGAAATTTCCTATTTTCGCCAGGCTAGCTAAGCCTGTTAATGGCCGTGTGAACCCAATTCCTTTTGAAGGTCGAGTGGGCTTTCCCGGGGCCCCATCCTCACCAAATATGAAGGCCCAAATATGGGATACAGGGGGTTAGCCAGCCCCTTGAAAGATATCCCCATTGCAATAGAATATGATGAATGTTTTACCTTTTCGCCAGGCTAGCTAATTATGTGAATGTTCAGGTCAGCAAGTTATAATTTTAAATATTTTATTGTTTCTCTCCGTTAAAAATGAAGTTTATATGGAATTTTGAATTTATGTTTATTAGCATGTTTACGGTAATTTGAATAGCGAACCGACCAGAGAATTCTATTCGCTATTCGAATAGTGAATAGCGAAAAGCGAATAGAACTCCAACTTCTGAATGCCTTCAAATTCTTACAATAATGGCTTCTAAAATATTTTCCTTCGTAAGAAAGTAACAAATGTTTAGAAAAGTATTAGTTTACTTTTACCTGAAGAACATACTGTAAACGTATTATATTTAGCGTGTACGATATTTGGCGGAAAAAGATTTTGTAACAAGTTAGCGTGGATTTGAATTAGTGTATTTCTGAATGTGTCTATTCTTATACATATATGAATGACATTTAGAGATGTACCTGATTTAGCTGAAGCAGCTTTTCGCCAAAAACGCTAAATCAAATACACAGCCAAATGTAATACGTTTCCAGTATATTTCGTTGGGACTGATATGTCCATAAAACGAGTAGTTTTGTTATATTAGACTTGTTACGCATTTACCAGGGCCCTCTAAATCTCTGGTGATAAACTTAACCTACCGAGTCATTAACCTTCCAAGGTTTAATCTGGTCTCTAATTTTCATCAAATAAAACGTAATTGTTTATCATCTATTTCTAACATCTTACAGTTAAGTGTTAAACTACTATCGATACTAGTAAGTTTACTTGATGCAACAGGGTATTTTTTTTTTTTATCTCAGTTTGATTTAAGGTTTCTTATCGAAATTTAATTTGTACCTTATACAAAAAATGATCGTGCTATATTTACAGCTATTCTCAAACAAACATGAAAAATGAAGAGTAAATCTGTTGAAATCTATTTACTAATTTTTTTCTTTAAAAAAGCGGTACCAATTGATCAATTAATATTTACATTGTGTAAACTTCCAAATGAATAATGATTTTATCAACTCCTTCGGATTACTAGCATAATCTGGTTGATATTTAGAGTCTAACTCTCGAACAAATTTGAAATTTATCAGAGACTGTCATTTAAAAAGAATCCTTAGAGAAAAAAGTAGAAAAGTTAATTTTCAAGCCACAGTTGAGTACAAATATAGACTCGATCAGCATAATCATCATTAGAATTTCCAAAGTTCTGTGTAAATGTCTAAGTAATTCAATGTTATTCAATACTGACATTATTTATAACGGATGGAAAACAAAATTATTCAATTTCAAATGCAAAAACCGAAGCCATCCGAGATGTATTGTGGGAGGAGATCATCAACCTATACGACATAAGACTGTCGACGGAACTGTGTGCCTTGCCGAGGACGACTTCCTCGTTATTCTTTTGGGGCGACGAACTGATACACCGCTAGAAAGCTCAGCAGCAGCATCTTTTCGCATGCTGAATTACAGGCTCCTAAAAAACACTGTAGCCTTATACAATAGGGCATTATCATTTCAATGTGTATGTGACAATATGATTTATTTACTGGCATGCCCATAATGCTCTTTTGTATATATGTTAATATATTTATTTATTTATTTATTTATTTATTTATTTATTTATTTATTTATTTATTTATTTATTTACTGATGTTTTGTTTGTAATAATAATTTGATATGTTATAATTTGCTCATCACGATCCTCTACGGAGGGAAATAAATTATGAATGAATGAATGAAAAAGCAATAGTTATCTATAATCTATTTGAATGACTTTTTCGATTTTGTAACATTAAACACATTTTAATTAAAAAAAAGATACCGTTGGTTAATCAAACAATCATCCACGGATTCCAATTTTTCGTTGATAATACATAATTTGCTTTCAAACTGTGATTTACAGCTGCACTTATAGTTTTAAACAAGCCAATACATGGGGACAAACATATAACTGATAAATAGATATATAAGGTATTTAAATCTTTCAAATTAAAAATACAGATAAAGTTATATCAAAACTACAAAAGCTCAGAAGGCATATTCGAGATTCAAAATACGATATTCGAATTGCTGACGAACTGCAACGAAGATTACATGCCCCCTTCCCTCCGATTTCACCGGTAGGAGATTGACCAAGAACGGATTCTGCAAACGGAATTCATGATTATTATAACTCACTAATTATAACATAATGGTATCATTATAATATAAGAGATACATGTAATAAGAAATTAATTTGTAGGTAATAGTATGTACGGATGATCTTTATTTAGAACTGTTTGCTGAGGATACGTGTTTTCAGATCTATGATTTGATTAGTCAATTTAGGTATTGAACCTCGTATTTCGAATCTCGAATGAGCCAGAAGGATCATTCGAGATTCAAGATTCGAAAATTCGAGATTTAATATCTAACTCATGGATCTAAACTTGTACCCTAGCGACATCAATCTTCATTCGTACATACTCTTCCTTACAAATAAAGGTCTTACTAGCTCTTATTTAGTGGTGATATAATGGTTAAATAACTTTGATGAATTAACCCCACACAGTATAAACAAATAAATTAGTGATAACACTGTGTGCTTTTCGAATCTAAGTGATTTTGTTTGCCCTGTATGTATTCTCCCCCGATACATTTTAACCCGTAGTGTACGTATTTGCCCCAGCTGTGTAAAAATCGGTTCGCGAAGACGGATCTGTTTAATCTAAATAATTAAGATTGAGTGTGGTTTTAGCTATGAAACGAAATTCAATAAATAATCGAACTATCAAAATATAGGTTATTATGAAGTTCAAAAAGTTTAAGAATAGTGTGTTGTAGTGTACCAATGCCATTGTCGAGATTACACAGAGAGAGAGAGAAAGAGAGAGAGAGAGAGAGGGATATTCGCGATAAATTCAATTTTGATTGAAATACAAGTATATATAGACAAGAATTAAGCATTATAAAGGAGAAAAGAGAAGAGGTAGCTAGAGCTACTAGCAAGCTTTAATTTCCTTAAACGGTGGTAGCGCACGTGTGATTTACATCGTCTCTCTCTCTCTCTCTCTCTCTCTCTCTCTCTCTCTCTCTCCATCATCACCTGGTTTGAGGGAGCTTGTGTACTCATAACCGTGGTTTTGAGGCGATGCATTTCCTTTTCCGTGAGGAGGGTTTGGGGGTATTTGTGATGTCTTATACATCAGCTAGCGATAATGATTAATAAAACATTGAATTTTCTGAAAATTGCGGATGGGTTGTACCAATGATCTTTTTTTGGTTTATAGATTTTGGAAAGGGGGGGGGGGGGGGGGGCTATTGTCCTTATTCCGCTTTGTCAGTTATTCTGTCCCCACTTCGTTTTCCCGTCGTTTTCCGGGGGTTTTATTTCGTTTTGGTTCGGCGAATTATCTCAAACTTTCTGTGTAGCTTCATAACGATGCCCTACAGATAGATTATGAGTAGTTTTACCTTTGGTCAGCAGGTATTAAGGTAAGAAAAATTAATGGAAGACGAGACTTTTTTGCGCAAATCCTACTGTACAATTCATTCAACACAGCAATTAGCACTTATCGACTTCGACGTGCGTTACTTTTTAATCCACTGGTTTTAAAGTCATTAATTTTTTAAAATATTTCGTATCAGCTGCGCTGGTGCATCTATTTACCCGAATGGACCCAAATACATGTACATACCCAAATGAACCTAAAACTGATGACGAAATCAATTTTAAACAACTCATTTTTCATGACTAATCGGGTTTATCCTTTATTTAAAAAACTTGAACTAAATTTTTTCCTTACATAAATAAACGACAATTGTTTTCAATTTTTTCAAAGGGGGGGGGGGGGGTGCCGGTAATAGACATGTATTGCTTGTGCAGAATGTTTGTTATAATAGTTAATACTTATTGATATGAAATGAAAGTTTCCAATTACACTGTACATAGCTTCCATCATTTTGGCCTATTCACTAGTTTAAAACAAGTCTCAAAACATTTACGTGTAATTTAACCGATCATTTTTGGAAAAAAAAATTCTGGATCCCCGCCTGATGCGTCCGCCTCCTTGAAATTTAGAATTGCATGTACGTTGAGCATACACACACATTAATTAAATTGTCAAAGTTATGTGACGATAACATTTTTTCATCAATGCATTTGCAGGATAGATAACAAATAACAGCATATTTTTGGTTTTTGCACTGGTTATTTGAGGGATTCGCCGTCATCTTCAATTCTATGCATTGCCCACATCACACAGAGTTTCTTTATTTAGTGTTCTGTATGTGTATGGCGACAGAGTGGTAATTTTGCACCACTCGCCCCCTTTTAGCTTCACCCTGATTAAATTTTATCCGGCTAAGTGTTATGTAGTAGTATATTAAGTACACATATCTATGCAGTGGTTTTTTTTTTTCACATCTTTAGACTGTCAATACCTTCTATTCTTTCTGTTGATATATCAATGAATGAATTATAACAAACTACAACAATAAATTCATGCAATCAATTTTTTAAAGTTAAAGTTTTACTGTTCTCTGCACATTAAATCGGCAATATGAACAAATGGCACCCTATTATCCCTATTGTTGATGGTATATAATATGTGTCTTTCTATATTGAAAACAATGCCAAAAGTTTGACTCATAATAAGCTGTTTACTTAGGAAAAGGACCCTAACATTTTGAAAATGTCAATGAATATTTACGTATGATGTGATAAGATCTCAAAGATTACTTTAAAATCATATTATAATGACTGTATAGATAAAAAAAAATAACTAATAATTATATTCATAGATGAAATCAGGCTGATAATCTATATTTAGATTAGAACATATTTTAGATACTAATCTTCATGCGCAGATCTAGAGGGGAGGGGGTCAGGGGGTCTGGACAACCCCCTCCTCGGAAAAATTGAAGCTTATTAAATTTACATAGTAAATTATTGAAAATAGGAATAGGATCCCCACCCCCCACCCCCCCCCCACCCCCCCAAAAAAAAGACATTTATAATATGATGGTATCTGATATAAATCAGATACATTCTATTCATCCACTATGCTTAATTAAATATATTTCGCGCTGGGAAGGGGAGGGTGGTATTACTGCCGGGATTGGAAGAGATGCATTGCATCAAATATTCACTGGCTTTAGGAGGCTTTATAGAAAAAGAGAATGATCGATGCATTTATATCATACAAACACTTTTCCTTGCATCAGCTGACATCAGAACTTAGCATTATGATATCATACTGTGTAGTTACATCTTATGCTTCAACATAAATAGATCTCCTCTCAGTACGAAGGTTATATCTTCAATATAGAAAAAATAAATGAATGGTTGTCATATTTTTATCCAACAAGTCGTCAACAGTTTTTATTTATTTTATACGACTCAACAATAATTTTTCATTAACCTGCCAGATAAACTATTTTTGAAGCACCAGCCAACTTTCTGCATGTGCATAGTCATAGTTCTTTTAAAAAAATACAATTCATCTCTATTATTTTGAGTTTTCAATTCCATTATTTACCTGTAAATTAGAAACACATGCAACTGACGTTATATTTTTTCTCATAATTAAAAACATATACCCTCTACAGTAAAAATGTAAACATGCGGTTTTTAAAAAAGTAGGCTTGCATCTACATGTACAGTCAGAGGATGGTTGATCTTAAACATATCAATGGTACATATAAAAAGGCATGCAAAAAGTTGGATAGATTAAGGTGGAAGGCTACATCGTCACAACATGTCTGACATCCGTTCGAAACGCCATTTTGTTCCGGATTGAGAACATTATGTCGTGGTACGAAATAGCTATACACCGTTTAATTGAACTCTTCTAACGAGGGAGATGAGATAGGAATGAAATCACCAAAACGCTTAGAAAATATGTATATTTTCTTCCTGTTTAAAGCTTTCAACTAACATTGATTATCAGCTGTTTTGTGCGGAAAACGTGGAATCTAAATAATATACTATTTCCCCGCTATTGGCAATACATTTTTGTCATGTCATCTGCAACAGACGATCATACATTTGTGACGGATTATCGATATAGGTAAGAAGATATAATATTTTTACTTAAAATATACGAGGGCTGTCCAAAAAGTTCGTGGACACTTGTAATTTTATTCACAATAACGGCGCCATTATCAGGAAAGTATTATAATATTTTAATATAGAGTATAATAATGTATATGTATAAAAATCAGAGCAATATACATTTTTGTATTGGAGTTATCATTATATATATATTGCCTATACAGGCCGCACGGCCCAGTCTGACGTTGAGTTATAACGACGTTTCTATAACGTCTTAGTCCTGGGTTTACCTGAGAGTAATATGCCACATTCACCGTTTTGTCAGAGGATACAATCGCATACTCCATCAAATTATCGCTTGTGCCACTTGTGGATAAGTAAACTCGAACTTTTTCGATGTTTTTCCCGTTTCCTCCATCGTTTGTTTTGTTTCTATCGATGTTTTACCTCAGTCGACACAATTTTATGATGGCGCGCTGTTCCGTGCGGTCAGCTGACATAGCTTTTTCAGGCGTTTTTAAAGACATGTTCTTGCTGTAATATCTTTTAAAAGTCCTCTGCTAGTTTGAAAATAGCTTCAAATGACGTATGAAAATGACGTACACCATACAGACTACATCATAATAGAAGATTATGAAGTTTTGAAATGTTTTATAAAAACTGTAAATATTCATATCTAAAAACTCAATTACAAAGTTTGGACAATTTTTACGCTGGTCCGTGCGTACTTTCCGCGACCCTTTGATACATTAAAAATTTAGTTTATTTCTATGGAAAACATTCAAAACCACTTTAGTTTGATTTCAAATTTTATGACAAAGATTTAGATATACAATATGTATATATAAACCCATTTAAAACGACAAAAACGCCATTGTCCACGAACTTTTTGGACAACCCTCGTATATGTATGATGAATATAAAACGAAAGTACCGTAGTACGATCTCTTGAATTGATCCTAATTTCCCAAATGTAAAACATTTGCGGTAAAATAATTGCATGGAATCTTTGAGATTAAACTAATGTATTTTGATTAAAATAGATATAGCTTGGTAGCAATAGCAGTGGAAGCCCGGATTTGCAAGCCAAATGAGGGAACGACAGAATTCTGAAAAGGAGCATGTTTTTCATTTCCACACATACATGTGTATCACTATGGACATCTAATGTATGTATTAATATGCGCATGGTAGTTGTTTTAAATTGCTATTGTATATAAAAAAGTAAAAGGCAATTTAACTACTAATATTTTGTTTTAAATAGTTAAATATATATATATAATGCGATCATCAAAAATATAATTTTTCAGCTTTAAACATTATCATAAGCACGTCT
Source organism: Magallana hongkongensis (assembly GCA_016163765.1). Taxonomy (NCBI): domain Eukaryota; kingdom Metazoa; phylum Mollusca; class Bivalvia; order Ostreida; family Ostreidae; genus Magallana; species Magallana hongkongensis. Next base: position 18,669,274 of record WFKH01011925.1, on the reverse strand, counting down.
ACTAATCTTATATCTAAATATTTAGCATAGACTTGTTCCTTTTTAAATTTTTCTTCGTGATTTTTGTTAATTAAAAAGTTGGTCTCAAGATATTTGAGACCATGTAAAATAAAGAAAGACAACTCTTAAACAGGATCTTTCATACCAATATTTTTGCAATAATTCAGTATTTTCTTTAATTTTTCAATTTCATTCAATTTCTTTTGTTCATCCCATTAACCAACAATTATTGTTTATATTTTAAGATTTTTGTGGGATTTTGTCCAGCAGTTTGCCTTAAAAGAATTTTTTTTATATTTTAGTTTCATATTTATGTGGATTCCAATAAAAATCATACAAACTTCATTCATTATTATTTTGTCTTTTATTTCTAAACTTAATACCATTTCACTTTCATAAGAATTTTAAAACAGAAATATTTAAAAATTTGATAAATAAGGGGTTATCTGGAACCAGACTGATATTTTAAAAATTCTCTAGAAAATAGAGTATTGTATTTTGAGGTTTATTATTGTTGAATACTGTGCCTAGTATTAGTAACAAATGCATGCAACAAAAATCTCCTACACTTATTTGGTGTAGAGATCCCCCTTAAGATTACTCAAGCATACAATTGATAGAGAAACACTTGTTAAAGTTCGGCTTTTATCAGACCTAGACTGGAATATGGTGATGTTGTGCGGGGCAACTGTATCAAGGAAAACTCCGAATTGCTTAAACATGTACAAATTTAAGCAACCAGGACAGTAACAGGGATGAGAGTTAATTCTTCTAAAATCATTTTATATAGTGAACTTGGTTTGGAAACCTTATAATCTCGAAGTGATATACATAAACTAATTCTAATCTACAAGATTATAAATAGTTTAGCACCACAATACATGTTAGATTTAATTCAATCATATTTTCCAACTGAACATGCATATAATCTTAGGTTGAATGACCTTTTTTACTATCTACCACTATATCGGACTACTTATTACAATAGCTTTGTTCCATCTACATGTAAATTATGGAATAATCTTCATGCAGAAACGAAAATTTCATCAACTTTTTCCATCTTTAAGTCAAAACTTAAAAAAACCAAATATACCAAAAGCTTACAAACACTTCAGTTTTAGGCAATAGGAAAGAAAATATTATTTTACGTCAATTACGAAATAAAGCTAGTAATCTAAATGCTTACTTATGTAAGGATTTTTTAATTGATGAGAGTCGATGTTTTTACTGTGGGTCTGAATCTGAAGGAAATGTGAATTTTTTTTCTTGGATGTCCAAGATACACTCAACAAAGAGACGAACTTTTGAAACAACTTAGTGACATTAGTGTACCTTTTCATATTAACTTTATACTTTATGGTAGTTCTGATTTTTTATATAAATAAAATTGTACAATTGTTTCCCATGTTTGTAGTTATATTAGAGCTCCCAAGCGTTTTTGATTCTCTTAAGTTACAATACTTAAACATATTTATACATGTATATTTACTTATTATATAGTTCCCTTTTATTTACTTTCTTTTCAAATGGGCTGGATCATGAAAATCTCATTCTTAAGTTTGTATCTCTGCAAATATAAATGAAGGTGATAGGTTTGTTAATGTAGGTGTGAATGAACATGTCTACCAACAATATGTCTTACAATCATATATGGTTAATGTTCAGATAATTATTTAATATTAAAGTATCCCTTGTCTTATATACACACAATATCAATAATATTCTGTAAACTAGTAATACTATATTCTTATGACCATAGATCATTTTATAACACCTCTTCTTGACTTTGTATGTTTGAAAGGGTTTACATAGGCTATGTCTATTCAAAAAATGCAATTTACCAATTTATTGACGAAAACAATTACTGTTAGTAAATTTATGTTAAATTTTTGTGATAAAAGCAATTTAGAAACTATTAAAGCAAAATTATTTTATTGTCATCCTGTACAAAAATTATGTTGCTAACTTGCTACAGATTCCATGAAGCAGAATTGTTTATGTCTAGAAAAATTAGCGATTTGATTATATTTAGTTACATCCGAAGTTATCCTAACGGCACAAATAAAAAACTAAAAAATATCAGCTCTCGAGATATATAGTTACTACAGCATTGTTCGTGAAAGAGTACACGTTAGCGTATCATCATATTGTAAACTGTTATTGGCTGGATGGGTGTGAATACAAAATTCAGATAGTTTTAACAAACTCAGTGGGTGCAAACACAAAAATCACAATATCACATATCGAAATTCTGTATTTACACCCACCCAGAAAATTTGTAATGAACAATATCAAAGTTTCAATTTACTTCGTGAATGTAAAACCAAAATTAAACAATATGACGTATTGTAATTTTTTTTCATTATTTATATTTGTACACTTATCCAGCGAACTTTAAAAAAAAAGAGTTTTACTGAATTGAATAGTTTAACGTGTAACCATGTATACAAATACATGTATTCTTAAAAAC
>WFKH01011925.1:18648665-18659269 GCA_016163765.1 Magallana hongkongensis | reverse complement strand
TGTGTGTGTGTGTGTGTGTGTGTGTGTGTGTGTGTGTGTGTGTGTGTTATACCAACATATTAACCATGGATACACAGGTGTGAAATGTCCACTTAGTTTACAGGACCGATGCCCGGATTCAGAAAATTTCTCTCGCGAGGGTGGGAGGGGGGTTCTGAGAGATAATTTTGTTTGTGGGGGGGGGGGGGGTTGACTTCCTCCTCTAGATCCGCGCATGGAGATGCATATTCTAGGGTAACGTAGGTTTGTTCTTTGGTAACTATGATATAAAAATTCGCGCTACGCCAGAAGGAATACTCCCACTCTTTATCGACAGGCAAAATTTGTTATAGATTTGAAGAAATGAACTTTGGCAGCAAAATATGTCAGATATTGTATAAATATCTAAGAGTAGTACATGTATGCATTAATTTGTATATAACAATTTATCGTTTGAAGGAAAACAGACAATCCAGGAAAGGAGTGGCTTGATTAGAGACCCCCCCCCCTTCTCCTCGTAATCTACATCATTGCCAGATCCGATAGTCTAAATGACTCTAAAGTAGCCTTTAAAAAATCAATTAATTTATTTCTTCGAACATATAGCAAATTCGTCAGAACTTAAAATATTTCTTTTTTCATTTGGTTCTTGGCTTTTTCACGCAGCCGTACATACCAAAGCATATTGTGTTTTAAAGAGAAAAATGTGGTGTGCCAATATATATTTCATGATTTTGATTGATATTGCACTATTTGTTTAAATCAATTTCGTTCGATGTTATAAATCTAAGTTTTTTCTACAACCACTACCACCACCTCGCTTGCGAATCCGAAGCATTTGCGTGCATTTGAGTCACCACTGGTGCGCTGTCCTAGCTATATATATTCCTAGTCTGCACATGTTCTAAATTGTATATATCAGGCGCGTACCATCTGTTTTGAATGTTGGTGCGATAATTATCCTATATCTTATTAAGCAAATATTTTTTTTTTATAAATATCAAAAAGTCTTCAAAATAATAATCTATCATAAAAATTTAATAATTCGATACAATTATTCTTTAAAGATGTAAATTTCAATTCAAATTATTTATTGATTATGAACGGCCCTCATAGGGGTAACAGGAAGATTTTACAATAAACATTCATAATGTACAATACACACATCCACAAGAGGGAGCGGTTATATGATTGAAAGGTTACAGACACAAAGCATTAGCATACACGTGTATTTATATACTTAATACCTATATGTATATTTAAATATACATGTATTAAACCCATATATAGATATGTCAAAATACATACAAATTTTGAATAATATATCATATGATGAGAAATTAATTATCGACTCAGAAACACAAACTAAGACAATGTCCATTACATTTACACTCAAACAAATTCCGTTTTTAAGCCTTATTTTTGATAGTTGATTAGAAAATAGTAAGTTTCAACTTGGAAAGAAAAATATTAGCTACAGATCTATTATATCTTAAACAAAAGACAGTTTCTCCCGATTCAGTGGTATTAAACACAACCAAAGCATTTCCGATTTTCACCAGGCTAGCTAAGCCTGTTATTGGTCGTGTAAACTCAATTCCTTTTGAGGGTCGACTGGACATCCTCGGGCCCCCATCCTCACCAAATATGAAGGCCTAAATATGGGAAGCAGGGTGTTAGCCAGCCCCTCGAAAGATATTCCCATTATAACTGTATTATTCCAAATTTCCTATTTTCGCCAGGCTAGCTAAGCCTGCTAATGGTCGTGTAAACTCAATTCCATTTGAGGGGCGACTGGGCATTCCCGTCCCCCATCCTCACCAAAACTGAAGGCCCAAATATGGGATACAGGGTGTTAACCAGCCCCTTGAAAGATATTTCCATTATAACTGTATTATACGAAATTTACTATTTTTGACAGGCAAGATCAGCCTGTTAATGGCCCTGTATACCCAATTCCTTTTGAGGGTCGACTGGACATCCCCAGGGACCTATCCTCACCAAATATGAAGGCCCAAATGTGGGATACAGGGTGTTAGCCAGCCCCTCCAAATATATTGACATTATAACTGTATTATACGAAATTTCCTATTTTCGCCTGGCTAGCTTAGCTTGTTAATGGTCGTGTAAACCTAATTCCTTTTGAGGGCGACTGGACATTCCCGGGGCTCCATCCTCTACAAATATGAAGGCCCAGATATGGAATACAGGGTCTTAGCCAGCCCCTTGAAAGATACTTCCATTATAACTGTATTATTCGAAATTTCCTAATTTCGCCAGGCTAGCTAAGCCTGTTGATGGTTGTGTAAAACCAATTCCTTTTGAGGGTCGACTGGACATTTCCGGGGGCCCATCCTTACTAAATATGAAGTCCCGAATATGGGATAGAGGGTGTAAGCCAGCCCCTCGAAAGATATTCCCATTATAACTGTATTATACGAAATTTCCAATTTTCGCCAGGCTAGATAAGCCTGTTAATGGTCGTGTAAAACCAATTCCTTTTAGGGTCGACTGAGCATTCTCGGGGCCCCACCCTCACCAAATATGAAGGCCTAAATATGGGATACAGGGTGTAAGCCAGTCCCTTGAATACTATTCTTAAAGCAACAGAATTTGATGATTTTCTTACCTTCTCGCCAGGCTAGCTATTTATGTCAATGTTTAGGTCAGGCCAGCAAGCAATCATTTTTAACATATTACTGTTTCTTCCGATTAAAAATGAAGTTTTGAATTTTGAATTTACGTTTATTAGCATGTTTACGGTAATTTGAAAAGCGAACCGACCACGGAATTCTATTAGCTATTCGAATAGTGAATAGCGAAAAGCGAATAGAACTCCAACTTCTGAATGCCCATGCGCTAAGATTGTTATCACTAAACAAAATTTATCTAAACATTTGATAATACACTTTAGATAAATGTTATCAGATTTAACTGTCATGTGGTTACTAATTAATTCATCTATACCAGGTTAAAAAAAATGCTAATCGGTAGGTGAGAAGTCCTTTCATAAATTGTTTTTGGTCAACAGCCTTTGAAAAATAGAGATGCAGATTAGGCAACTGGATCATGCTCTATCCAATACCAATGACCTTGAAATTGTTCTGTTATAGGAATGAGATCGCATTCCCTCAGAAGACCATCCGGTCACTCATTCAAAGTTTTTCTCAGCGATGCAGGGCTGTTTTTCAAGCAAGCAGAGTCCACATGAAGTATTGACATTTGTTAAATCAATTCTTGTTCATTAATTAAAGAAATTATGCATTAAATGGATATTGAAATTCACTCTGAGCAAACGGTGTCTATATTTGTTAGTCTTGTTCTTCTAAGTGAACACTTACCATTTATTTAGGGGTTTTTTTTATCAAATGTGCTGTGTTGTTACTTTATAGAAAAAACTTTAAAAATATAAACTATTAACGAAGATTTTTATAACCCTGGACGTTTTTTGTTCAGTATATACCAAACAAGAAAATTGTCGTGCATTTGGGTACAGAACAGATCTGTTGTGTATATAGTATATATTTTGTGCTGTTTCTATGTTTTTAACGTTAAACAAACGCTTTAGGTTTTATACGCACAAACAAAGGAAACATTGTCTAGACACACACAATAGCAATTTAACAAGAGAAAATGAGTCTTCGTGACTCTTTCTACATTTGTCTAACAGATCTAGTATTATATCTAGAAATAATACGGATTAAGAAACATAATGCATAATACTATATTTTCTCGCATACTCACCGGTTTGAGATCGGTTTGTCCAGTGTGAGACAGCAGTGTGAGATTTTTCTGTCTTACACTGTGCATTACTACGCCGCTGTTCACAAACATCGTATGCTGCAAGAAAATGATAAATGATGGAATTAGCTAATCTATACGTCATTCTTTCGCTTAGTTGAGTACAATTCAATCATATTTTCATTGAAAATATTGTCGTATGCTCTCTTCTTCACTTGCACAATTTGTAGCGCGCGGCGGGATAAACCGAAAGTAAACTTTTGAACGTCAAAAGAGAAAGTTGTCAGACATCGTTTTTATGTAAAATAATGCGAGAAAAATAATCATTCATTACATACTCGTTTGGGATAGTAAAATTCCACCTCGGGGCCAAGATTCACGGTCTAGACTCGGCAGAGCCTCGTCCTAGACCGTGAATCTTGTCCCCTCTGTGGAATTTCAATATCCCACACTCGTAATAATGAATGATTCTATTAGTCTTGCAACAATTAGAAGTTTATTCACCTTCAAAAAGTTTTATTTAAACCTTAAAAATGTCACTGATTATTTTGTCTCATATTTCGTATAAAAACAGGGATAAATGTGCACCCCTGATATGAACAAAGGCACTTTATCGCATTCCGTGTATTATCAACCTTTTTAAACCTTCATTATACTCTTTTCACCTTTCCAGAGCACATTTGCACCTTTTTTCAGAATATTTTCGGATTTTTCCTTTTTTGATGCAGATCTGCAGTTTAAACTATGAAGCTTTAAGTTGTGAATGAACATTTTGTTATAGATGATATCACAACACATGAGCATCGATATTACGCCGGTTTTTCGATAACTAGTATAAAGTTTTTTTTAATATAAAAAATCAACAGTTCTTAAGGAAGGAGTCTTCTCGTCATCAGACCTACTTCTTATATTAAGAAATTCTTGAAATTTTGACATAGTCAAACCGATCATTTAACCAAATGATTCTATCAGTTTAATCAAATTTGACCATCTTGTTTTCGCATCAAGGTCAGGTCAAGGTCACTACCTTTTTCCTCAACTTAAAGGATGATAAAATTAATGTAGCTATTTGCAGTTAGGTAGACATCTGTTTAAGATATGAAGTTTCTATTCTTCAATGAAATAATAGAATAGCAGAATGTCTATCAGCTTATATTACTAAATTGGAATAAATATATAAACTAAAATTAATATTGCTTAGCCCGCATTTCCTTTATTTTTTTTTTTAAATTTAAAGATATTTTGATGATTTTTTTATGCTTCCAATTTTAAAATATTTCTGATTTTTACACATTATGAAGAACTTATAAAAGGATATAAATTGACAGAAACGCTATTATATTGACCATTTAATAAGAGAGAAAGTCCGATTTTAGTGATTTTATATTATCAAATCTATTTATAGAATGAGCGCTTAAAATGCTAATAAAAATGTAATTTGATAGGAAAATCATATTTTAAAAACATACTCTGAAACTCAAGTATCTTATCATTAGTTCACATTAGTTTAAAAAGCCCACCATAAATGTTATTGTTTTAAAAATGCTAAAAAGACTCATGAATATACAGCAATTCTGAATTGCAAAAACCTGTGATATTTTCCTACGCCAAAGTTCCGACAAAAATATAGTCCTTGTTAGATTCTAAACTTTGATTTCTATTTCTATATCAAGTTGTATGATAGTAAAAAAGAAAGAAAAATATTATATTTTTATTTCCTTTCATGTTGATTTAATGAAATTTAATTAAATTTACTTTTGACAAGTCGAAAACCAGAAAAGACTCCTTCCTTAATTATCACAACAAAAACAACGATACATATCAAAACTTGTATCACACCCAAATCAACATTCGACCAAAATCAGCTCTTTTGCCTTCAGGCTGATATGGGTTGTGAATTTGTCATTACTATTGATTTACCTCACACGTGTGGTGTATACTACCCATGTGATAAAACTTTGCTCTAATACGAGTGATGCTCCATCAAATATTTCCGTTCAAAACGTCTTTAGACAAAGCCCCTCGCTATAACGGTTCAGTAATCTACTTTTTGAAGAAAAAATCTAAATATTCCACATCCCAATTTCTACTACAAAAATCAAGTTAAAAATGGATTTTTTAAAAATGAAGGAAAACACATAGGTGTGTTGTTGATAAAGCTGAAAATCATGTTTGCTGGCAAGGGGGGAACCTAATCTTGCCGACGCGATGAAAACAGAACGCTTTGGTTGCGTTTCTATTCACATAAACTTACCGAAATAATGCCTCCAACACTTTTATTTTACGAATGATAAGTATTAGTTTTATAACAAATTAACTACTGTTCTTGTTCGAGTCAATTCAAACTAACGAGCACTCGCAACTTTGTTCATGTCAACAATTATATTTCTCTATTTAAGTCGCCATATAAGAAACTGTAAATCAACAATATGTATCACAGTTATTTGTCAAACGTTAAAAGTTATTTTTCTATTATTTTTTTTTTCATTCACTTGTTACGTTTTCATAAATAAAAACTAACAATATCAAAATTCCAAATCAAAATCGATGATGACTATCTTTTTTGTCTAATTTGTGATATTTTACAAGTATATAGTTCAACATTGGGTTTTTTTTATATCGATTTGATCGTAAATACAGTATTTACTGATCTACATGTAATTAAAATGTAACATTATTTTTGGTAAGTTCTGCTTTTTTGTTTCTGTAAAAAAATTATTACTAAAATACTCATTTTTTAGAAAAGATATTAAATTTGGCCCAGTGGTTCAAGAGAATCAGTCAAAAATGGGAAAGTTTACAGACAAACGGACAGACGCACAGACGACGAACAACTGGTGGTCACAAAAGGAGAACTAAAAATGAAAATAACATGAGTTTTCTACTATTTACATTTTTTGTTCGCAAAAGCAGTACATATCTATCAAATTATTTGTTCAGCTGTGGAATTGGGCAGAAATTATCTCTTTTTTAAGCAAGTCTGTTACTATATTGACTTTTTACCTTAAATTGTCATTCCTTCAATCATCTATAAATGCGAGGTTTAATATCTTTTCTAAAAAATGAGTATTTTAGTAATAATTTTTTTACAGAAATAAAAAAGCAGAACTTATCAAAAATAATGTTACAGTTTAATTACATGTAGATCAGCAAATACTGTATTTACGATCAAATCGATATATAAAAAAACCCAATGTTGAACTATATACTTGTAAAATATCACAAATTAGACAAAAAAGATAGTCATCATCGTTTTTGATTTGGAATTTCGATATTGTTAGTTTTTATTTATGAAAACGTAACAAGTGAATGAAAAAAAAATAGAAAAATAATGCAACTTTTAACGTTTGACAAAAAACTGTAATACATATTTTTGATTTACAGTTTCTTATATAATGTCAATCTACAAATGACTTTCTTTAAATAATCACATTGTTTTAGTAAACATCTTAAAACCAATGTTCAAAAGACGTTTACATTTTTAATGTTCTTCATAGTAGTATCAGCAATTTTGCATGGGTATTGTCTGAGTGACCTTTCGATAGGAGAAGAGAGCATCCAGGATGTTCTCTGACATCTGTTGACAAATCCCGAGCATTTCACCATAAAATATCTCAGAGACAATAAAGGTATTCAACCATTAATTCCGAATTTTAATATCTCATGCTACAGCCTTTCTCAGCTTTGTTGAAAAACGAAAGGTCACCCACAGCCTCAAAATACCTCTCTACGTCTACTTGCATATTGTACATCACATTCTAAAACAGATAACGCTCCTTTATACCTGAATGTCGTGTAATGATACTTTGCAACGTACAACGGATCAGAAACATATCCAAACTTTACAGCAAGTTTTAGCAAATGACATCACACTTTGTCATTAATATTTTGTTTTTTGAAACATATAATCGCAAATAAGTTATATAAACTTTAAGCAATCTCCTGAAGATAGTAGCTGTCACATTTTGGAGCATGGAACTCTTGTAATGTGGCAGCGGTGAGTCTATCATTTTTTCTACTGCATTTATAAATCCAAAACAAAGTTCTAGATCAAAGAACTAGGGTCAGAAAGTACTAAAATTGGCCTGTAGTCAAAAATATTATTTTTCACTGCCAAAAATAATTTTAGAATCTATATTTTTTAAAACTACTTTTCTTTTTTTAATACCTTTATTAATCTCCCGTAATTGACGTTCAACGTAGGCATGTGCACAGAACACTTTCATATGAAACACAACGTCATGATTGCAAGTTCCAAACATAACGTCATGTCATTTGCTTTATATTGGCCTATATGGAAATGTATTCGCCTACTCTACAAAGAAAATTCCAATCAAATAAAACATTTTGTTTTTATTGAATGGATAAGAACCTACATGTAAAAATGTACCGAGAAAAACATCCAGTTCGAGTGACTTTGGATACGACTTAATGCGACACCGTTCAACACTTGGAATTCGTCGATGAAAGAAGTAAGCATGGTAAGTGTAAACATGCCTCAAACGACATAGTTTGTAGATTGTTTAGTTTAACTTTTCAGAGCTATACCTAATAGAATTTGTGATACATGTATATTGCTTCCAATGCATGCGTTCAATGCAGTTTTTATTGAAAGATCAATCATACAACGCTACGGAAAAAGCACGGTCTACTTTCACTTTGAACTCCAACGAGCATTTTTTTTTTGGTCATGTACCGGTCATTTGATTTTTATAAATGGTAATGGCTCATGGCAATAATAATAACAATGCTAACTTGGGTTTTATAATTAAACTAAGATTTGAAGTGAAATTACAACATTAAAATCAAACAATTAATCATACTTGAGTATATTCAAACACAAACCTCTGAATTTAAATCAATTAGAAGTTAAATGTATGGGAAGAAAGATATATACCCTATCTATACATAAATACATAAATTGATAGGGTATATATATCTTTTTCCATACATTTAACGGATTATTGATAGAAATTCAGAGGCTTGTGATTTAAAACACTGAGCAAAAGTGAAATTGACAAAAATTTGGTACATGTATGTACTTTATGAATGTGTTGGTCAAGAAACCTATTTAGCCTTCTTAACACGGTTTTCACATATACTGGGTATCCCATTTTCATTAGCTCTGGGCTTACTTTAGAATACAAATAATTGCTGTGATTGAATTTTGATAATATATATAAACATTTTTAACAAAGTATTCCATGTTTAAAATAGATTTCGAGAGTAAATAATGCATTAACATACAAAAGCAGTTAGCTATATTAATCTGGATTGTGTTTTAATAGAATTATTATCCGACAAAAAGTCTATTCAAACACATTCCAGATACATGCAGCAAACTGCTTTTGTATGTTTATGCATTATTTACTCATCATTATTCAAACAATATACTTAATAATGCCAATTTTTATCATTACATATTTCTTGATCCGGATATATCATGTATATTAAAACAAAACAAGTATTTAGAAAATAATAGTAAATGAAGATGACATACAATATTTTAAATAATGTTTCTACATCTATCATGTCTATAGACAGCAGTGAAGGATAACATATGTCAGAAAAATTCAAAGTTTCAAACACAATTAATCCAAATGATTTTTGATTCTTCACTTACTGAAATTATAGATGCATTTAATTTATTTTGCATAATGTACAGTAGTACTTGGAAATCAATATAATTTGCTACATGTGGATTTAATTTTAACTCTAAAATTAATTTACTAATTTAAAGCATTTATCAAGCTGATGCTATAGATATGTATAACAATAACTTAGTACTGTCTATAGCCAAAGCACAGATGTATTGTTCAAAGAGTACAAAATTGCAGTTCATGTTTTTTCACATTCACAACATGAAGTACACAAATATGCGATTTAGCTGATAAATATTTCATTATTGCCAAAATAACCTAACAGGCTTAAATTAATGCATTTAAAATGCAATTTAAGGTTTAATATGTACATACTTTACAAAGAAACCTTTAGTACATATTTAAAATTTGATCTTTAAAAATTTATTTTCTGAAAAGCATTACATTTTCATTAAAATTAAGATACATGTATGATGGTAAATGGTTTGAATATCATTCATTTGATTGGTATCACAATATAATTTTCATTGGAAGATTAACACTGGAGTAAGAAGGGGGAGTTTTTTCACTGTACAGTACTTTTGTCACTTTAACTGTCACTGTCACTTTCAGATCCATCTTTGCTGTGGCATTGGATTTCCAGTCAAGTACTCAGATTTATTTACATTATGCATGTGTGATGCAGAACTGATGCCACACTTTGGATGATGCATGAGTGCATAATTATGCCAACAACCTACGCAAGAGCTCGAACCTTGCAATAATTCAGAGTTGGTGTGTCTTGGAAAAGATATGCTTAAAAGGCCTTCATCTTTATGTGTATGGATGTCACAGTCACCTTTTATATGCTCTTTGGCAAAACAGGAGGAGGTCTAGAGGCACAGCTGGTAATGTCCAGAGGTCAGTTCCTGAAGCCTTTCCTTATCTGACTCGGGGAAGTCTACCACCTCACAGACTACTTTCTAACAGAAGAAGCGGTGGCTTACATGTAAATGCTATTCCTTCACCTGCCACTTTAGCTGATTGACAGAAACAGCATTTTCGCTCCATCTGGACAGGAGTTTTAAATACATGTACCAGCAAAAAGTGTGATTATATCATCAATTTAAAAATACTATTAAGAACACAAAATATTAAAAATCAAAAATCATTTTCTGTTTTTATGCATTTTTATTAATAATTTAATTCTGTACAATGTACATAGTAAATTTTAAAATGCATATTTTTTCTCTGGGTTCACTTAAACAGAATTCATTAGCAAGAAAAAGATATGATGAAACCGCG
>WFKH01011925.1:18635281-18646964 GCA_016163765.1 Magallana hongkongensis | reverse complement strand
TTTTTAACATGGGGCGCATTCGTGTCGGAAAATAAAACTTGTTCAAAGATGTACATTTGGTACCAATATTTTATTTTATGTTTGATTTTTTTCCGAGTCGAATGCGCCCCACTTCAAATATGGAGCCAAATGTTCAAAAGCAGAGAAAGTTCCGGAAAAACTCAAAACCAGTATAGGTTTCGGCAGTTAGCATTAACAAGTCCACATCCTGTTCGGCCAAAATAGCCCACACGTGTATTGATCAAGTAATGTTTATTCAGAAAATACACAAAACTTAGAAGAAAACGATAGTTTATTTTCCAGGAAATTTCTGACCCTAGTCCTTTTCCTAGCTTGTCTTCTTTATTATCTAAAAAAACAAAACACATCAAACAGAGTTTTAGACATCAAACTATAGACTGTGAGTCTAGGATTACAGAGGACAATAATGACAAATTGTATGATGGTCGGACTCTGTAAAAGCAGTGATTTACCTTTCGCATACAATCTCAAAAGTCGCTGAAATAGTGTTCTATGTGCAAAAAAGATATTGTCTAGAAACATGTTATTTTCTGGAATGAAAAAGTTAGGACAGATACCTTCATACACCCATTAAAAAGAGTTTAAAGCAAACCCAAAAACATGTAAGGAGATTTTGTGCACACCAATGATGTTGTTTGTTTTGTTGAATGGCCCAGAAAACTGCTGTTTTTATGTAATATGAACAAAGTAGTTTTTCTTCTTTTAAAAAAAATTCAGCAAACCATAGGTTAAAAAATTGTGTGAGATTAATTGAATTCACAACTCTGAGTTCCGCCTAAGAATTTGAAATTTTCATTTCGTCGCCTGCATGTTTTTCCTACTTTATGTCCTATTGCTAGAAAGTGGCATCCGTTTCAGATTACTGTATACATGGTTGTTTTTGTCCCGTGTCTTCGGTTGCAAATGGTTTCGCCCCGTCATTCGTTCAGACAACGTTGTGTTTAAAAAGAGATACTTGAGACATTGGAATTCGCCCAGTCGTAAATTATAACGAGCTTATAACGAGGGCGAGAAGGGCGAAGATAAAACGGAGATGAATGTTTCCGTGCATACAGTATTTCAAGAACAACATCGGATTGGGGCCATGCGTGACATCTCCCTACCTTATGGAGGCAAAGTTCACTGAATAAAACAATGAGCATGGCCATATTCTGTGGAAGCCATTTTTCTACTGCTACATAGTCCATGTGTTGTCGAATCAGGCATTAATATCGTAGGTATGTTTTATCTGTATTTGGAGCGAGATATTTAGAGTCTTCCCTTCAAAATTACACAGACTGATACAGCAAAAATTCTATCGCTTCTCATTGGTACCCCAAAAAAATTAAATCCAGGTGGGCTCTCAGAGTTGTCCCAGAGACTTATGCTCTGTTTTGGTTTGTTGTTGAACTGAGAAAAGTTCCAGATAACTCGGTCATTTGGCCAGTACATAGTATCGATTTCTGATCCAGGAAACTTGAATCCGTCTCTCACACTTACAATCACCAATTTTAGCTCACCTGAGCTGAATGCTCTCGTGATCTTTCCTAATCACTTTTTGTCCGGCGTCCGTCTGTCTGTCCGTAAACTTTTTACATTTTCGTCTTCTTTTCCAGAACCACTGGGCTGATTTCACCCAAAGTTGGCACAAAGCATCCTTAGGTTAGGTGGATTTAAAGTTATGTAAATGAAGAGCCACGCCTTTTTTCAAGGGAAGATAATTAAAAATCATTGAAAATTTGTTGGTATTTCCCAAAATCTTCTACTTAAAAACCATTTGGCCAGAAAAGAAACTTGTGTGGAAGAATCCTCCGATAGTGTAGATTCAAGTTTCTTCAAATCATGATCCACAGGGGTAGTGTGGGGTCACAATGGGGGATCGAATTTTTACTTAGGAATATATAGAGTAAATCTTTAAAAATCTTCTTCTCTGAAACTGATAAGGCAGAAAAGCTGTAACTTATGCGGAAGCATCCTCAGAAAGTGCAGATTTAAATTTGTTCAAATCATAATTCCTGGGGGTGGGGTGGGGCCACAATGAGGGTCGAATTTCTACATAGGAATATAGAGAGTAAATCTTTAAAAATCTTCTTCTCTGAAATTGATCAGCCAGAAAAGCTGTAACTTGTGTGGAAGCATCCTCAGGTAATGTAGATTCAAGTTTGTTCAAATCATAATCCCCAGTAGTAGGGTGTTCAAATCATAATCCCCAGTGGTAGGGTTGGGCCACAATGGGGGGTCGAATTTTTACATAGGAATATATAGAGAAAAATCTTTAAAAATCTTCTTCTCAGAAACCGATCGGCCAGAAAAACTGAATCTTGTATGAAAGCATCCTCGATTAGGGTAGATTCAAGTTTGATACAATCATGATACCCAGAGGTAGGGTGCGGCCACAGTGGGGGTCAAATTTTCACATCGGAATATGTAGAAAAAATCTTTAAATTTTTTTTTCTTAGAAACCGATCGGGCAGAAAAGCTGTAACTTGTGTGGAAGCCTCCTCAGGTACGGAAGTTTCAAGGTTGTTCAAATCATAATACTTGGGGTGGGATGGGCCAAAATGGGGGGTTCAAACTTTTACATAGGAATATATAGGGAAATATCTTTAAAAATCATTTGCCTAGATAGTGTAGATATAAATTTGTCAAAATCATAATCTTCAGGACTAGGGTGAGTCCACATGAAGGGGGGGGGGGGTTGTTCCAATTTTACAAAGGAAAACATTTAAATTATCCACAAAAACTCAAATGTTAGTATATATGGTTTTACTTATATGCAGGCATTTTGAATTATTGTTGATTCTTTAAAATTGTTAAGACTCTGGCCCCTGGACAATTCGTTGGCCAAACAAGGGGTTCAAAGTTTGATGTAGGTTTATAATCCATATATAAACAGTTGTTTAAGTCTGATCATTTTCTCGAGAACTGCAATGCTAAATATGTAATATGACTGTAAAATCATCCTTTTACAAAGGGTGTCAATGATAAACATAAGAATATGCAGGGGAATTTTTTATCTACATGATCTATTATACGACTTTGTTCAGATATTTTGTATATGACTCCATAAAGCTGATTTTATTATGTCTATCATTGCTCAGGTGAGTGATGTGGCCCATGGGCCTCTTGTTCAATCAGATGGTATGTGCTTCTTAATTAATTATCAACTCATCGATATCCAGTAATACAATTTGAGAAACCCATTTTGTCTATTTCTTAATTTTCCAAGTAATAAAAACATGATTTTGTTCTTTTTAAATCCAAGTATAGAAGATGAAAAATGAAAATAATAAACTGTCAACCATGTCAAAAATCCATAAAGCGAAATACGAATTTAAAGCAGAGCAACACGGACCTCTAAAAAGATAGAGGTAGGATCAGGTGCACCCTCCGTGTGCTCATTGTCTAAATCACGGAAAACGGAAGAAACCGTTGTCAGTCCGGTGTATAAATAATGGTCTAACAAGTATGAAAAACGTCAGTCAGCATGTGTCCTATTGAAACATTGTACTTGCTGACAAGGTCATTGTATCGACCATAGAACTTGCGTTAAGAAGATTTTAATCGAGGTTCTTGATATTCTTGTTCCAACAACTTGTTTTTAACTAGCATGCCTCGTTTAATAAATTGTTTCTATGTAGAGCATGCTCTTGCATAACGAATAAGCTGAGAGACATAAACCCCATAAGCAGGTGATGATGGTATATTGCTATATAAATAAGGGAAGTTGACGATGATAAAAATTAAAATCATCACGTTTATCATATAGTTTTATTGTTAGGTTACTTTTGTTAGGTCTTTTCTAGTAAAATATCCAAATATGAAACAGATGTTTCGGAATCTGTGGTATCTTTTGTAGTAGTGCTTTATTTATATAAATGAAAACGCCACGTCTCAGGTTCGATGGATTTATTATAATTTCGTTATGAACCCTGTAAAAGGTCAACAATAGCGTATAAGCATTCATTATAACAACAAACATATTATATTAATACAATGACATTTTCATAGAATTAAACATGAATTAATGGGGTGGTTTCGTGGTTCTCTTGGATCTACTAGGGGGAGGTAATGGAGTCTTATTTACTGTTTTCTGAATTGTCACTGGGATTGGTATTCTCAATTTCATCCTGCCCTGTAACTTCAATACTAGATGAACTTACCTCATCAGCTCCATCCATAACCTCATGTCCAGATGAGTTTGTACTCATTTGACTGCTACACTAGCTTCATCAGCTTCTGGTATGGAAACACTTTCCTCAATGACAGGATGAGAGGCGTCCCCCTCGGCTTCCATAACCTGTCCTCTCTTGTCATTCTGGTCGTCACCAGTCTGATCAAGAGAGACACGTGGGATACATGTTGTTGGCCTAGGCACTGATCTTGTTTTCTTTGTAAAAATAAAGAAAACATCTGATTCATCATCATCATCATCATCATCATCATCATCATCCACTGATTCAGCTTCCCTTTCTAATACTACAGGGTGTCTGTTGCTATCAGGGATATTTCTCTTCTTCCTTGGAGCTGGAACAGGTTTTTGTTCTACATGATCCTCAGAGTTGAAGATCTCTACTGGGAGCAGGAGATTTTCATGAAGGGTTCTTTGCCTCCCTTCACCATTCGTTTTCTTCACAATAAAGACAGGAATGTCAGGATTTGGCTTTGACAGTATAATATAAGGGTCTTCTTCCCATCTATTAGAGAGCTTATGCTTGCCATCAAAAGCCAGTATCTTAACAAGTACTCTGTCTCCAACTTCGATGTTATTTTCCCGCACTATCTTGTCATAACATGTCTTTTGCTTCTCTTGAGCAGTCTTTGTAGCTTTTAAAGCTAATTCGTGCGCTTTTTCTAATCTGTTTTTCAGATCTAAAACATAACTACTCATTGGCTGCTTCTCAACATTGGTTTGATTGGTATTGTCCAGACCAAATAATATGTCTACTGGCAACCGGGGTTGTCTTCCAAACATCAGGAAGTAGGGAGTATGGCCAGTGGTTTCTTGTCGTAATGAATTATACGCATGTACCATTGGACCCACAAACTTCTTCCAATTCTGTTTTTGATCCGTTGTTAATGTACCTAACATCTGAAGTAATGTTCGTTTGAACCTTTCCGTGAGACCATTACCCATTGGATGGTATGGGGTAGTTCTTGATTTTTCTATTCCTGTGAGGTCACAAAGCTCCCTGATAAGTTTGGATTCGAAATTAGCACCTTGATCTGAGTGTAAACGTTTTGGAAGTCCGTAATGAAGTACAAAATTGTTGTAAAAAGCTTCGGCAGTTGTTTTCGCAGTTTGGTTTCTTGTTGGTATAGCAACAGCATATTTGGGGAAATGATCCGTTATAACCAGTATGTGTTGATATCCACCTTTTGATGTTTCTAATGTGAGATAATCTAGACAGACTAACTCCAAAGGTTCAGAACTTTGAATGTTGACTAAAGGAGCTCTGTTGTTTGTTGGCGATTTCCTCAACAGGCATCTTTTGCATCCTTTTATCCATTCTTCGATGTTACACGTCATCCCGGGCCAAAAAAATCTCTCTCTGATAAAGGAAGTTGTCTTATCCCTACTTGGATGTCCAAGGTTGTTATGTGATGACCTTAACACCTCATTAACTAACTCCGGTGGGACTACAAGTTGTTGCTGTGTTTCAGAATCTGATGTTATTTCTCTGTAAAGTTTCCTGTCAATGATCTTGAATCTGTTAAAGTTCCTTCTGAAGATAGTCGATTCCTGTGTGGGTGGCAATTCATGTTTCCTGGGAAACCTCTGTTGCTCAACAAAATAAATCCAGTC
Source organism: Magallana hongkongensis (assembly GCA_016163765.1). Lineage (NCBI taxonomy): Eukaryota > Metazoa > Mollusca > Bivalvia > Ostreida > Ostreidae > Magallana > Magallana hongkongensis. The sequence goes on along the minus strand of WFKH01011925.1, from coordinate 18,641,158 downwards.
TTTAAAAATTGGATCCTGGTGTTGTGCTTTCTCAATGTCAATCTTGTGTACTTGTTGACACTGTATTGACATCAGAGGTTGAAGTGTTTCACTATTGAAACTTATGCTCTCTATGCAAGGTTCATAGGGCTGAATATGGACACTTGATACTGTTCCGATGCAGTCTGTTGAGATTGGCAGGTAATCATCCTTACACTCTAACCCAGGTAATCGTGAGAGCGTATCTGCATCTGAATTGTTGCGACCTGGTCGGTAGAGTATATCAAAGTCAAAAGCTGCCAATGCTGCCACCCATCTTTGTCCTGTCGCATCTAATTTTGCAGTGGATAAAATGTATGTCAGCGGATTGTTGTCAGTAATTACAGTAAACTTCTTTCCATATAGATAGTCCTGGAATTTTTCTGTTATAGCCCGTTTTAACGACAAAAATTCTAATTTAAGTGCTGGGTAGTCCCTCTCTGACTTACTGAGTCCTCTACTCGCATAGGCAATAACATGGTGATGTCCATCCTGCTTTTGGTACAAGATCGCTCCTAATCCAACTGAACTGGCATCGGTATGGAATCCGAATGGTAAATCAAAGTTTGGATAGGATAAAATGGGTGAGGATGTCAGGCAATGTTTAAGTGTCGCAAAAGACTCCTCCTGCTCTTGTTCCCATTTCCATTCAGGAATTGTTGTTTTCTTCTTCATCGGTGTCTTGGATCTAGTTGTGGAGGGTATAAGATTTGTAAGGGGTCGTGCTATTTTTGAAAAATCTCTGATGAATTTCCTGTAGTATCCTACAAATCCTAGGAATTTCCTTACTTCCTCCGGTTTGGTGGGTGTAGGCCACTCTTTGACCTTTAGGACTTTCTCGTCATCAGGTTCAATACCACTGGCAGATACCACATGACCCACATATTTCACTCTCTTCTTAAATAAAGAGCACTTCTTTGGTGACAATTTGATGCCATAGTCCTTAAGACGTTGGAACACCAGTCTTAATCTATCCATATGTTCACTGAAACTGTCTCCTGAGAACACGATGGCATCGTCCAGGTATATGAAGCAGACGTGATGGTGAAGATCTCCTAAGCATTCCTCCATCAATCGCTGATACGTTGCAGGGGCGTTCACTAGTTCCATTGCCATGCGATTGTGTTCAAAGAACCCCAAGGGACCCACAGTAAAGGCGGTTCTCTCCTTGTGTTCTTCTGCTATAGGGATCTGATAATAGCCTGACTTCATATCCAGGACGGAAAACCAAGTATTTCCTGCAAGTGAGTCGAGAATCTCATCAATGCGAGGAAGTGCGTAATTGTCTTTCTTTGTTTTTCTGTTAAGATGACGATAGTGGATGCAAATTCTCAATTCTCCATTTTTCTTGCGGACGAGAACAACATTCGAGGAAAATGGCGAATGAGACCTCCTTATGATTCCGGCTGACAATTGTTGTTCTATGTGGTCTCTCACTTCATCTAACATAGATGGTGGAATACGCCTGAAACGTTGTTTAAATGGAGTTTCGTCGTTCAATTCAATATGATGTTCTACAAATGGACAATACCCTATATCAGTATCACCTTTGGAGAACAAGGAGTCAAAGTCTGTGAGTAATTCTTGAATTTTCTGTAGTTGCTCCTTGGAAGTTCATTTCTTGGTAAGTCCACCTTGTTGAAAATATCTGACCTTGGTATCTCTGATGACTTACTCTTTGGAAAATTCTGAATACTGACTTTTTGTATCTCGCATAATAATGCATGTGGTCTCACTATTACTGTATTTGTAGTGACATTATTTACATGCACTGGTATTGGGATATTCTTAGCAGTTTCATAAGTTATAACACTGGGTTCTATATCCAGATCAGCGGGAATATGAGACCTGACTGTAGGTGACAGCATCCCACAAACAGGATGATAAGGGAGCTTATCATACAAGTAGCCTTGTATGGTCACACTACTATTGGGCGGTAAAGTGATAGGTCTTTCCTCGGCTGATTGCACCAGTGCTAAAACATATGAACGCCGAGACAATTCCCTTTTACGCAGTGTCGTGCAACGAAATGCAAGGTACCACGGTGTGTGTAATTTGGCTTTCTGTAAAAACCTGACACCAAATGTCTGTTTTGTATCAGATAAAAGCACTGACAAAATGTTTGTGCCAATAAGAACGGGTACTGTTTCATGATAGTTAGTAACATTCACTATGAGAAACAAATACTCTATTGTTTGTGGTGAATCAGATATACCATCAATCTGTAATTCACAGGATATATCACCATGATAGGGTAACTCAGTACCATCAGCACATTCAAGTGTGGGTAGGCTCTCAACTGGCTGCAGTGGAATATCATGAAGATATGTATCATAAAACTTGCGACTTAAAGTTGACACTGCAGAGCCAGTATCAATGAGTGCCCTTGTCAACACACCTTGTACATGTACTTGCAATTCATTGGATGACCCAACTAGAGTTACATTGTGTTTTGAAATGGATCTTGTACATTTTAAGTCATTAATTGTTTCAATGGGACAATGTTTTATTTTGAAGCCCCCAATTTGTCCCTCATTAGTGGCTTCTATTGGTTTAAATCCCTGCGGCGATTGTCTCTGTATCCACCATATCCTCTTCTGTTGGGATAGGACTGGCCATAAGTGTCACCGCCTCTGTATCCTCCTCTATATCCTCCTCTGTATCCTCCTCTGTATTGACCTTGACCTCTACCATAATGGTGATAACCTCTACCAGCTTGTCCACGGACTCCAGTACCATTGTAGTTCCTAGCATTGTTCTGGTCACTTCTGGGAGGTAATTGGTCTTTTGGGTTTGTTCGTCTGACTTCCTTCTCCACATCTCCAAGTCTCTTATCCATTGTCTCTAGTTTTTGAAGAATTAAGTTCAGAGATGTATCTTTCTCTCCTTGTCCAATTTTGGATACTTGTGATTTCTTCTTGTCGGTTGATGTAGAAGAAGGGACTGATGACAGCTCTTAGTCCAGTTCAATAGTGCGTAACTCTCTTCTCAATGTCTCAAATCATTGATGATGTCGTACTTGTAACGACTGGCATTACGGAGATTGCTGTCCCTTAGTCCAGACCATAGTTTAGTCCTAAGCATCTCATTCTTAGCATCATTACTGATTGCTTTTCTCTCAATGCATCTCTGTAGTATGCTCTCTAATCTCATGCCATAATCAACTTCACTTTCTCCATCCTCCTGTTTTGAAGCATAAAACTGTTGAATCAGCTTCTCAGTTGGGTAGATGTTACCATACACACCATCCAATTTGGTCACTATCTGCTCAGGAGTTGCATCTGTTGGTAAGGTCAACAAAAGACTCCTAGCTTTCCCTTTTAAAGAGGACCTTATTGCTTGCATAACAATGCTTGCTGAACAAGCACCATCTCTAAGAGCACACTGTACATTATTTTTCCACACATCAAATGATGTTTCACATTTTTCTTCCCCAGAAAAGATGGAGAAACGGGGACGGACAGTACAGTAGATGAGTCGAATACAAAGCCCGAACATGTATCTGATTGGGATGTGTGTGTTGGAGGTTCTTCAAATATTACAGTTTTATTAGTCTTAGGCCGAGCTCCACCCCCTGCAGTGGGTGTGCTATGTGCCATTGGTCTATTAAGTAACTGATATTCATCATTTGTAAGTATTTTGTAATCAGTATGTTCTGATATGTAATCAATCATACACTGAATTTGTTGCTGAGAGAGTTCACTCTCTTGATAACCCTTTTTCAAATGTACACTTTGATCAGCTGATTCAGTCAAAACTAATTAATATCACTAACCAGTAAGTAATACTAAGTATTGTGTCTATGATTCTAATCTTAACTAATTAACTAAAGTAAAATAAATTCCTTAATTAAGTTGCTAATTCAAGACAACAGAATTAGTAGCAATTAGTTATCTGGATTTGTTTCAGGTAAAATGTCACAGATCAGCTGTAATAGATGAGGGATATAAGAAAATAAATAATCATATACTGAAATAAATTCTTCTTTTAAATCAAGTTCTGAAAAAAAAATTGTTTGATTACAAATTATCAATGCATTTCAAATAAAGTTGCAGCTGAAAATAAAAAAAAATTGTTCACAAAGAATTAAATTCAATCTGGAATCACAATACACCAGGTAAACTAAAACTGATATTTCAAGAAAGATAACTCTTAAATGTATATTGAACTAAGGAAAGATAACTCTGGTTTATAACACAGGTGTAATCAAGCGTGACGAATTTCCGCACAACACTCCTGGGCTGAAAGTTCAAATCTATTTATAGCACTATACGAAACTAGAGATATCCCACAACTAAGTATGTAATCTAGATCTCTAAACTAAATACATATGGCTGTAATCGCTAAATATCGCAATCAATTTCAAGCCGCTGATAAAACGCGATCCGCGCTTGATCTAGATCACGAAAGATCACTTACGTACAGCTACTGCTGTTTTAAGATCAAAGGGGATTTTCTATTACAAAATACCCTTGTCAAGCAGATTTTGTATCAATCAAACACACTCCATCTATCTATGCACCTTATTGACAGACTTTCAACGACGAACTGACCAAAATAAACACACCGGCACCTGACAATCAATATTCCACAAATGGACAATTTGCTAACACTGATATATTCAGGTAATGTTCGAATCGTCTGCAGTAAACGTTCTTACAGTCTTAATGTCATTCTCGACAAGTAAAGAAAGTTAATAAGAACAGAAAGAGGATATTAGTATCTATATAAGCATGCACATTTTGCTTAACTTTGACTAGACCGTGAAAAATTGAATGCAACTATTTTTTTTTTTAATAACCACAATTCAAATAATGCCAAAAATACTATTCTAACTAAAGAAAATTCAACTGCAGTTTAACCAACAAAGTTTGAACGTGTACAGAGGTAAAAAATGATAATACGCACGTGAAAAAGGTAACGTCAATGACAATCCTACCGTACGTACGTACTCTATCAGACTGGCCAGGTAGTACCGGTATTTCACACACAAGTCACTATAGTGAAGTTCGTAATTAGTTCATGGATCGCTGAAGACGTACACACGGTATATGTCCCGTTAGTCGCAATGGTCCAGTAGTTCTGTTAATTGTAATCACTGGCAATGCGCGTCGCTCGGGAAATCACCTCCAGGTTTCGTCTTAGAATGGAATGCAGGGTCCCAACGTGGGCGCCATTTCTGTAGTAGTGGTTTCTTTTATTTAAATGAAAACGCCACGTCTCAGGTTCGATGGATTTATTATAATTTCGTTATGAACCCTGTAAAAGGTCAACAATAGCGTATAAGCATTCATTATAACAACAAACATATTATATTATTACAATGACATTTTCATAGAATTATACATGAATTAATTTCTTTAAAAGTTGACAATATATACTGAGTAAATGCAAAAGAATCATAAGAGTTATTCCCCTTATATCAAAGTGATATACACGTATTTATATAAGAACTTGATCGTTGATAAGTTCACGTACACAATTATAAATAATAATCATACGAGTTATACAGCTCTTATGCATAATAAATATAATACATATTTCTATACATGTATACCTGATTATGGATCAGGGTTCCAATTAGGTGCATGGCCCGATTAATGGGCGAAAATACTGAATGACCAATAGCCCTATTAATAAACATATAAAACCGATATACAAACTTCATATACATGTACTTTGATTCAATCACCGCTTAATTTGATCACTATTAAGTGAAACTCAGTATATTGCATTAAAATTACATTAAAAGTAAGAAACAAATTAATTAATGGAAAATGAAGAATTAGTATGAAAAAGAAGTCAACTTACGGTCGATGTCCTGGAGTCTTTCGTAAATAATTAATGTATATACATGTA
>WFKH01011925.1:18613491-18624974 GCA_016163765.1 Magallana hongkongensis | reverse complement strand
CGCCGGAATCCTCAAGGGATTACCCGTCCCCCGAGGAATCCGGGCTCACCTAATGAGCAGAAGTCCTTGTTTGGGGACAGGGCGCCTTGTTTATAACGCTACATTACAGAAATAATTTGTTTTCTTAAGGTCTACTCCGCGCCCTGGCGCCGGAAATCGTTGTCACTAGTGCCTAATTTGGCGCCGGAATCCTCGAGGGTACACCCGTTCTCGAGGAATCCGGGCTCACCTTATGAGCACAAGACCTAGTGTGGGTGCAAGGCGGCCTAATAATTTCAGTAGTTTAACATCGGGATCGGAAAACGCTTGAAAAATAGTAACCTGTTAATTCAAGAATGCACATTTTGTCTCACGCGTAAGAATTTCGATCGAAAGATTCATTCAGTAATGCAGTTGACCTCGATGAACTGACCTCAATCATAAGAAGATGCTCCATGAACTGACCTCGATCTATTGATGTTGCATAATAGTAGCTAGGAAGACGGCTTGATTTATAATAATGCGACCTCAATAGCAAGTTATGATGGAATTCAATGTTTTTCAGTCGCATTAAATTATTTTAATACAACTCTTTCTTTGTATACGTGTTAATGCTCTTTGAAGAGCCCTACTCAGTATTCTGAAGAAGAAGAAGATACATTAACATTTAATAATTACGTTAAAAATATAAGATTAGACAAGGAGTTTTAAAAATTAAATTTGTTGACGGTTTATAATAATGAAATTATGGTGTACAGATTCAAAATATTCTATATTTTGTAAAAATACAGTACTTATTTTATTATTTTACATCAAACTGATCATGTTGATTGCTTCTAGCTATCAATATATCATTATTGCCGATCATTCCTTTAAAAGGAATACTTGTTTTTTGTTAGTGCGTTGGAGTTAGTGCTGGCTAGCTTTACTCTGGTAGTGAGCTATCATGGTACATGTATTTCAAAGAAACAAGAAATCTGTCGACACTTGCAGTACTTTGATGATTTCTATGGCGACCGACTGCGTTGCATAATGTAGTCGTATTTCATAACTTCTTAATCCGAGAACAATTTTCCTTTGACTTAAAACTTTTAAGTATAATATATTATTCCGTTCATATCTGTAGAAGTTTAGCGTGTTCAACAGGTTGATTTATTAGCAACATTATCCGATTACGATTTCGCACCTACATGTATAATGTGAAGATGATTGACTTCGAATAATAGCCTTATTGTTTAACAATTGACCACTGTAGTGAAAGCACACTTCGATACTCAATAATATTCGATAACCTTCGATACATTGTTACTCAATTACATAACAATTGATGATCTGCAGCCATATAAACATAACCCGACTGGGGCTATAGATGTTCTCAGCTGTGTGCGATGAAGAGACACAAGATTTTCGGTCGCACGCTGCGATTGAATTAACACAGACTGACCGAATAAACAAACGGGTGGGAAAGTGAAAATGTTACACATAAGAAGAAGTCGCCAAAAAATGATTTTCGTCAAATCTGATTATCTTTTTGCCAATTAAAAAAATCCGAATGCCTCAATTCAGTACACCTTTTATCGTGCCAGCACCTACCGCAAACATGAAACATGGAACTTTGATTATAATAAACTACCTTGTGCGCAATCGTATTAATCATTTCTAAATCAACTGTACATGTAAATTAAATTTATCTTTTCATCTTAAACCAATATCATAGTTGAAATCATAATAAAAGAAAATAGTTATGTTCGTACAAAAGTCTGAAACATGCACTCGCGCGGGATCTCCTCGGCCATGTGCGAGGGATGATCATCATTTAAAAGTTTTAATATTTGTGGGTTGTTTGTTGATTTAAAACAATATTTGTACAGATTTATAAACATTTTAGACCTACAAACCAACCATTAATTTAAGACTGACGAAGTTTCCGATTTGTAGTAATATCGCCTTTATAAATTTTCAGAACATCTTCTTACACTCTAATGTTTAATTAAATAAAAACAAGATGGACAAACTCTTATAACATGAAGAAATTAAAACAGATCTTGTATTTTATTTACGGGTATGTAAACTAAAACAATTCTAGAGTGCGCGGCTAAATAAACTCATATATGAGAGACGCATTTCTCGTGTATTAGATAACCGCTGACCGCTAGTTAGCCCCGTCGCGACCATGGTGACCGATTTTCTAGGCCGCGGGTGAGGGATAGCTTACGTAACGGTACACACACAGCTCTTATTCAAGGTAGATTTTAAATGCATGCAGTATGAAAACTAAAGTGTAATACATAGATTTATTTTAAATCCGTAGTTTGTGTTTTACTACAAAGGAAGAAGAATGTTTTGTTTTCCGATTCTCGTTTTAGGGATTGTGCACTATAAGAACTTAACAAAACTGACATAAACTCAAAAAAAAAATATATTCTAAAAAAAAAATTCCTGTATAAACCAGCATACTTTCTATGGTAACTTTATGCCAGTTGCACGCACATAGACTTTCATTAACTTGCCAAATTAAACGAGGTACATGTTAACATGTACAGCTTTTTACACTCATACAACACAAATCACCAACAAAATAACATTGTTACGACCTTTATGAGATCCCAACAAACAACTTTTCCAGCGACAGCCATATCGAAATCCTAACCGTTTTTGAGTTATTAAGCAAAAACTTTCAAGCGCTATTGGCCCTTAATTTTAGGGGCCAGCCCTTTTTTATTGGTGTCAAATGAAAGCCCTTAACATTCTGCACAACTTTTATTCTACATGTCTTAACAAAATATTTTTCGTTTAAAAGATACAAAGCAAAATATGTCTAAATTTTCGCACTTTTTGGAATCCTATTTTTTGACCCCCTACCTTTTTCTAAATAACAAACGTAATCGAAAAACAAAAATCGATGTGCACAACTTCAATGTCTCTGTTATTCAAATTCGCTGGATTCCCATTCCCTGCTATCATAGTCTCGGAGCCTTTGTCTGGAAACCAAAGGCCCTAAAAAATTTTAAAAGGGGAATAACTCGTTAACGGAAGAGGAATTTTAAAGTTTATGAAATGTTTTAGATAGTGTTTTGTAATGTCTATAAGCCCTGAAAATTTGAGCAAAAACCGTTCAGAAATGAGCAAGATATGAAGCCTCAAAGTTCGCGTCTAGGAAGAAAAAAAAAAAAGAAAAATAAGAATAATCTTACAAGCACAATAATAGTAAGGTCTTCCGTTGGAAACGGAAGACCTTAATTAATTTCAATATAATCCATCGCCAAGACTAACCAAATTTTATCAAATGTGTTAATGAATTAGAAATTGGTACTCCATCAGATGAAACATTGGCTTTTTTGAACTCTTTAGACAGACCTTTTGAAAATGAAGATGAATGTGTACATATTTTTACAAATAATTTTCATGTGGACATGTTAAATTATACAAAATTGCAACAAATTCAAGGTGAATTAAAGATTTATAAATCAAATGATAAAGGCTCTGAATACTATTTGAACCGGTTTCCTGTCTCCAAAAATTTGGGACTTAAGATTGGCTGTCTAGTTATGATAACTAAGAATTTAAGTGAACACTTAGTCAATGGGATCCGTGGAACTATAACTAACTTAAATCAGGATTCTGTCGACGTAAAATTTGAAATAAAAGACAAGATGCATACCGTCAATATTGTACCTGCAACAATCACCACCTATGATCTTGTTGATAAGATTGTGCTTGCTACATGAATACAGCTTCCAATAAAGGTGGCTTATGTTTTCACAATACACAAGTCACAGGGCATGACATTGAAAAATGTCATTGTTAACTTTTAGTCTTGCTTTCAACCAGGACAACTAGGTGTTACAGTTGGGCGAATTGTTTCTGTTGCTGGATTAAAAATTGTGAATTTCAAGAAAAGCTTTTGCTGAAAACATCCAAACAGTGTAAACCAATTTTACACAGATTTCACACCTGGTGTATTAAAGTTTGATTCATCATGCTGCAGAAATAAAAATGAAATTGGCAATAGAATTCAAGAAAACTTAAATACTGACACAGGGTCTGAGATTGCGAATACAAAAATTCTACTCATGATGTTAGGTTTAGTGATGAGGATTCTGATTTTTCCGATTCTGAAATTGATAAACTTGAATATTTGAAAAACATTTTTGACAATTCAGGCTGCAGAGTGTTTCAGTTGCAATCACGTACTGCACCAGAAAATGTTTCTTTGGGATATATGGATACTTAAAACAAATTAAGCAAAGCATTATCAGTAATTACAAGTATTTTGATCACTGGTTTAGAAAGCAGTCTTCACTTATAGTTGACATCGGACTGGTATGTTTTCCCAAAGAAGAGAAAAAAATTTCACAGGAGCACAGAAATGAATTTTTTATCAAATTCAATAAATACATGAACTCAGAAGAATTTGAAAATGGCATCATGAACCTATTGAACTCATATAACCAGAATGCGAAGGAACCTGCTTTGCGATTATTGACATCAGTTTCGTTTTACCTTGAAAGAAGCTTCTTCCACACTTTATGTACTCATTTTCAGTTAACTCCCCCAGAATCTTTGACAAATCCTGCTACTGATAAGACATTGGACACTGCAGGTAAAGGTGAAATAAGATATAAAAGGGTTCGATACTAACGGTAGACCGGCGGCCCGAGTCAACCAAAAATTGGGAAGGTCCACCAACTGTTCAGGACCAGGTGGACCGTCGGTCCACTTAAATTTAGAACTATAATTATAAAAATCAAATTATTTATGCAAACTCTTACATTGAAATTGACAACAAGAAATGAATAAATGAAGTTAGTTTTGTGATCGGTAACTTCACCAGAAATTCCTCAAAAATAGAAGTTGAAGTCACTCTGTCTTCTGAGTTCATAAATGTGTAAATTTGGCAAAAAAATGATAGTTGGCTAACAGCAAAGATATTTTTACTGCAAAATAATTACTAAAACAATCATAATTAAACCATTTTGCCACCCTCGGTTGTAAGTGGGTCATCGGGTTTGACTAATACCTATATATACACCGAAGTAAAGAAACAGATTTTATTTGTCACTTACATAATAATGAGACATTACCTGTATTAAAGGTATAAATATTAAATACATTAAATAAATCAAGTTTTACAAATAAGATAGGCTTTTTTTTCAAAAATTGATTTTTTATTATCTGTTGTTGACATGCTTCTAAACCAATTTATTTTGAGTAACATTTTTTTTTATTAAGTTTTGAATTGGTGAATATCATTGTTAACCGAATAAAATAAATGAAGTTTCCCTGATTAATTCGCAAACTTCTCTATATATTTTTCTGTTAGGGAGAAGTAAAATCTTTTATCCAAAAATTGTGGCCTTATTGTAGAGATAATATGCTATGCTAGTGGAAATGATGTTGTAGGAAAATGAAATAAATTCAATAAAGTAGAAAATAATGCATGTACATCTATAATTATATTTAAATTTATTGCATTTAATAAGCATGAATAGCATGGAATTAATTTATTCAACAAAACTTCAAACATTAATGAAGGCCGGTCCACCAGAATTTGAGAAGGTCCACCAAAAATTCTTGACAAGTGGACCTGCGGCCCACCGAGGTAAAGAAGTTAGTGTCAAACCCTACTTATATGTCAGTGGATATGTCATAGCTAAATTAAAGTACAGTCTATCTGGAAAAATAAAGAACTCTTTATATATGAAAGGAAAACAGCAACAGTTGAAGTACCATCAGAATCAAATAGATATATTGAATTCCTTATGTGCATTATATGATGTGTTACAAATTTCCTCTTGTGATCCAGATACTCTCTTTGAGATAAAACGGAAACAAAATCTAAGAGAATGACTAACAAACATTTCTGATTTGGCGTTTAATTTCTTCCTAAAACTTGAAATTCTTTGTCGCGAAAGGCTGACATATGAAAACTTAGTTACTGTTGGAAAAACCATGTTTACTGTAGTTAATTAGGAACTTCTCAGTGATCCTGACTCACATTAATCATGGCTGGATTGTGTTTTAAAACTGCACCACAGAGTGAACAGAGAGATAACATTGAAGAACGTATGTTTATCATGGTGATGGCAAGTGAAAATGTTTTAGACTTATTTAAATCAGTAGTCAATTTGTTTTTGAAAGTCAGCTTTAATGAGTTCAGAAGAAATTATCTTGCATTTTTGAAAAAGGAAAAGGGAAAAGCCTTGCGAAAAAAGGTAATGTAAAAATCAAAAAAGACCGTGAAATGTTTCAACATGAAATTTTACAATGAGGACAAATCAGTTAATAAACAAGGATCTATTTTAAGATTAAAAAGTGAACTAGTTCAAAATGAAAAGTATTGAAATGACTGTTCTTTTATAAAAAAGAACTTTTTTTGCTATGCAAAGACTTTAAAATTAAGATTTATGCACAGAAGAGAAAAGATGAAATAGCTGGCTTTATTTCAAAAACAATCTTGAGTAGTGATATTGGTAACATACCTGAGAATCAAATACACTTGACACTGAAGAACCTGGACCAAGTGGGGCGCCTACAAGGCCTTTGTGTTCTGAGTCCGTTCCTTCAGAACAGCCTGAAAAAGTAATAAGAACTGGAGAAATGCAATCAAAAAAAAGGAAAAGGAAAGGGAAGCGAAAAAAAGAAAGACATCAGAAGATTCTGATGATAAATGTTCATGATCAGTATGCAATAAATCATCTTTGGAGGGTGAATTTTGGATATGTTGTGATTATTGTTCCCTATGGTATCATAGAGATTGAGTACATCTACAAGATGAAGAGGAGTGGTTGAGACGTACAGAATCAGGAGATCCCTTTTCCTGTCCTATGTGCATTTATTTTTTTAGGTACAGTAATTATGTCGTTAGATTGAATTATATTATCACTAATAAACCAGTGATTTAGTGATCTACTTTTATAAGATGATATTCTAAGTTTGAATATATAATTATAATTTCTGTGATATTATGATATGAGTCACAATTTTATAAATGAAAGCACTAGAAACATATAATCATCTTTTTAATTAGAGTTAATTTAAGAAAAACAAATACACCATTTGTGGGAATTGATGATGATCACCAGCAATCTGTGCAGCCTCTCCACCAGTATTTGATTTTCTTTAAATTGTTTCTTGTCCCAGTATAACAGAGTTCATGGATTAGCAATAACCAAGGTATGTTGGATTGGTATTTGCACCATTAAGCAGGGTTCTTTGGTGACAAAATGTTTTCTATAATGTCACTGTTTAATCTGCATCGAATAATAGAAACACTGTGCTTTTTCAGTTTATGCATACATATTTCCTCAAATCCCAGAATACTAGAAATAATGTCTTGCCTTGTTTGGTGTAATATTTAACGTATTTATTTTATTTACGTATTTCCTTCTTTTTCACACTTTGATCTGTCATAATTTGCTTCTCCCAGTTTATGAAAAAGTGCATTTCATCATGATTCTGTTTGAGTCTATAATCACTAGAATCAACAGTTGGCCTTTTGTCCCTGAAAGTTTTATAAAAACACTTGTGTTTTTCAACAGTTCCATAGAGGCAGTCAATTCAGCTCCTGCTCCACCTAGACTCTTTTGGTGCATCCCCATCTTCGGCAAGATGATTACGCATTTTTGATTCTGATGTTAAGAATAGATGTTGTTGAGACAGTTTATGGTGAATGGGGAAAGGGTGAGGGGAGATGTCCCACAAATATGCACGTGTAAAATGGTTCCATTCAATAAACTGGTCTGCTAATTTCAGATGACGTTTGAAGTGAGCTTCTTTTCCACTTTTTGAGATATTGTTTCTTACTTTCCTTACAACATGAGAAAAATCCATTATAAAAACAATTTCTTCATCAGGATTATAATGGTTTGTAAATGAGCAAGTTTTTGGATTAATAGACTTTAACTCTGGCAATAAGAGTTTAAAAAGATTTTTTTTTTTTGTCTGTGCTCCATCTGTGCTGATGTACTGAATTTTGAAGGCAAAATTTAATAACATGTTAACAGATTGCCACATTAATAAATACAGTTTATGACCAGATGCTGTGCTAGTCGCAAAATGAGCAAATTGGAACTTGAATCCAGTTGAGCCTAAGAACACAAGCTGAAGTACATGAGTAGCCAGAATTCTTTCATTTTTGTTTGATTTTAGTTTTTGAAAAATGACTGATTTCGGTAACAGTTCTGTAAATCCAATTAGTTCAATTTCTTTCTCTCTCTTTTTAAATTGCAAATCTGATTGAATTTGCATTTCATCAATTATTAACCCCCTTCAAGACCTACAGGTGGAACATTTTTAACTTTTGCTTCATTTGACATCCAATGAAGAATGTCTTTATTGATGTCTAAGTCTTGTTTAATTGAATTTTTAAAGTTTTGAAGGAGTTCTTCGGATGGTAGAATTATAAGTTTGCAATTTCTTTATTCACCATAACCTCTTGGACTCCTGCACCATAGTGTCAGTCAAAGGCGGATGATATTTCTATCCCTCCGTCTACCATGGGGATTTCGGTCCAGGGCCATTTTTTGAGAAAGAAGAAATATTTTTATTTTTTCACTGCAGTTGGGAAAAACAGATGGAAACACTTTTGACTTATCTCCATTGTCTCCTTGACATAATAATAATGTTTGATTATCGTGATTATTTGTAAAATCATTGGAACATTTTCTTGGAAATTGTGGGGTTGCTTTAAATCATCTACATAAATATTTTTTTTTGCCTGCAGACTCTCGCTCATGTACCTTTGTCTTCTTTTCTAGGTTTTTGCATTTTAAACAAGATATACTAGTAATCGCCTTATTGGAGTTTCTAAAAGGAAGGACCATGTCACAAAGCTTGGACCGGTATTTCAGCTTTTCAGAATTTCCATCCAAAACATGTTTTTTAAAGTAGGCAGCTTTGTCGTTATAAACCACATTCACACCATCACAATAACATAATTGTCTAACAAAATCAAACATTGTGTCTGCACAAAATGTATTTTGTAAACCCAAAATAACTAGGTCAAATTTCTTTTCCTTTATCTGTAAGCTTCAGATATTATTAGAATGCACACAAATTTCTGTCAACAACTTCATTTTATTTATCATCACACCACTGAAATGTCCTAATGTTAGAGCATTTGAAAACTTTGATAAAACGAAAAAATCTTCAAGGATTTGCGATGGAAATGTTTTAAAGTCACTAAAAGCTTGTGTTACCATTTTCCATTTAATGCCATAATAACATTTTGCCATTTTTTGCCCAGTTGTCTTTGCAACGTCCATTTTTTATCATAACTAAAAATTTTCCAATAGAAATACTAGAGGCTTCACCTGGATATTTATTTTTAATTTCTTGTAATTCAGTGGCTGTTTCATATTCTAAACTGTGTTGTTGTTTTTTTTTGCCATATCATTATTGGTGGGTGTTCCTTGTCGTTCAACTTGGATGTATTTTCGCCAAAATCTTCTTTATCCATAACTGATAATGTTCCAAATTAACGATTATAAAATCACTATCGTCAATATTAACCACCTGAGTCCTCCATCTGTATAAAGTACTAGAAACAAAAGATGTATGTTGCATTCTGCCACTATTGTACCTTATTTTTATCCCAAATAAAATTACAAATTAAACCAGATGACAGATGATTATGTAATAATCCCCTTTTAAAATATTAATATCAAATTATGAATATTTGATCCTTTCTGCCCAAAAAGCCTCAGGGAGGCACAAAAACATAAAAATAAATAAGTAAATAAATAAATAAATAAATAAATAAATAAATAAAAATCTCTGAAAAACACAAGTAAATTGTGTAGATTCCAAGGGCAAAGAGATAAGCCTCAGGGGGGCAAAAGAAATATGAAAAATCTCAGGAAAACACAAATAAATTGTGTAGATTCCCAGTGCAATGAGATAAGCCTCAAGGAGGCACAAAAATATGAAAATAAATAAATTAGTCTTAGGAAAACACAAGTAAATTGTGTAGATTCCAAGTGTAATGAGATAAGTCTCAGGTAGGCACAAAATATGAAAATAAATATATAAATAAAAATCTCAGGAAAACACAAGTAAATTGTGTAGATCCCAAGTGCAATGAGATAAGCCTCATAGAGGCACAAAAATATGAATAAATTAATAAATCAATAAATAAATCAATATCTCAGGTAAACACAAGCAAACTGTGCTGATTCACAGTGCAATGATATAAGGGTCGCACCGTAGCGCATTCTAGACAAAATAAGTCGGCTCAAAATTTTGTACAGTCCGAGATAAACATTGCCTTGTTAATTCAAATGGACGCCATCTGGGTGGAATTTATGAGCGTGCACATGATTTGAATAAGGATATGGGGGAAAGTCATTGTGCTGCCAAAAAGAGGAGAATTGAAATTGCTGAAAAGACTCATTAAGAAGGACATTGACCTGATCAACGATTGCATCTGTAACTAATACGCTGATGAAAAGGGGGCAACAATTTACAAACGTGTACACGTGAAACTGCAAAATCTGTTATGTCGCACCGACACAACTGATTGCTGTGCTGCAAATTCCTCAGGGGAGGTCGCACTACTAATATCATTTCATGCGACAATAAGAAATATGTCATAAAGTCGGCATCTTCATTAAAAATGCATGAAATAGTAATACCACAAACTTTCCCCATCATTAATTTATGAGATCTTTAAAATAACTAACGCATTCGAGAAATCGCTGAAAAAAGACGCACAAAAGAGTAACCCGAAATAGGCACATGTACTTTTTAAGCCTCCATTAGAATATAAAAAGCAAAAAGCAGATCTTACCGCTTTAAAACGCTTTTAAAATGTCCAAAGACTGTAAACTGACCGGCGTCCAGTGAAAAAGTGATTACCCACGCTAACGAAACGACGCACCCACAATTTTCCCGCGAAACTATCCCATTGGTTACACACTGCGCGATCAATTTCGTAACCATATATGAAGATGCCAGGGTATTGTGGTGCAAGAGAGATAACTCTTACAAACTAAATAGCAACATTATCAATATACATAAAGCATTTTAAGAAATCTTAAAATTCTTTTTCGAGTTGGGATTGAATTTTCGTTTATTTGTATTTTGCGCCAAAACTTTTCCCGAACTTTTTTTCGGACCTCTCTTGCGTTATTCTTAAGTAAATGACATTAGGAACCCGGGGAGAGTTATCGTTCTTAGCATTGATGTCGCTGTGCAACTAACTTCCGTAGCGTTTACTTGGAACGTTTCAAAATATCGTGGTCGCGAGTGACAAATGTTTATTCATGGGATAGATTACGATTCAGCGTGCTAATTTATGTACGTTTTCAGATAGAAGGATATGTGTGGAAATGAGAAAACTAGATGACACCAAAGGTAAAGCGATTTTTGATGTAGTAATCGTTTGAATTCCCCACGATGTACCTAATTGTAAACAAACGGTAGTTGCTTACCTTCTATCTTTATATGTGTGTGTGTGTGTGTGTGTGTGTGTGTGTGTGTGTGTGTGTGTGTGTGTGATGGTA
>WFKH01011925.1:18583741-18601011 GCA_016163765.1 Magallana hongkongensis | reverse complement strand
CAGTGCGGAAGGCGGATGACTTCCGGTGGTAAGGGTGGGCCCCAAAAGGGGGGGGGGGTCAATTTTTTACATAGGAATATGTAAAGTAAATCTTATAAAATATTCTTCTCAGAAACTAATTAGCCAGATAGTTCTTTATAATTGTTAAGATTTTGGCCCCAGGACAATTATTTGGCCTTACAAGAGGTTCAGAGTTTGATGTTGGTTTATATCCCATATATAAGCAATTGTTAGGATCTTTTTGAGAATTGCAATACTCAACATGTGATTTGTCTATAAATTCAACCTGTTAGAAAAATGACTAATGATTATAAACATAAGAATATCCAGGGGGAACATGGATTTTATTTGTACAGGATCTACATGTATTATTGTACATTGTCCAGATAGTTTGTAAAATGACACCATTAAGCTGATTTTATCATACCTATTGTTCCTCAGGTGAGCGATGTGACCCATGAGCCTCTTGTTTTGAATTTGTGAGAAAAAACTGTTGATACTCTGCCACTTTTGTTATATATGTTTTAACAAAATATGAATTGATTTTTAAAAGATACAGATCACAACGTATGACCATTTCTATTCAAAATTTTCTTAAAAATAACAAGTTTATTGTACATAGTATTCAAACATAATCTGTATATTTTTTTTATGATGTGCCATGTAGCTTCATTTTCATCCATAATTGTTACTTCATTTGATTTTCACTTGTATAATCTCTTAACACACCGTTAAAACTTTATCGCAATTTGCGATAAATCTATCTTGAGATGTGACGTTATTTTGGGGGTAAACATTCCGAAGAGTTTTTGATTTCTTATGTAACGTGTGTCTTCGCTGTGTTATGCGGAAAATAAAGCCTAAAATTTGCTAATATTTGCTTTATTTCGAAAGTTAAAAAAAAAAAAACTTCTTAACACGATAAGTGATGCATTATTTATTCTTCTTAACCATGTTCAAATAAAGAAAGTTTTAATTTTTGAATTACATAGAATTTTATATTTTATTTTGATTTTAGAGAGAGAGAGAGGGGGAGAAAGAGCGGTGTCCTAACATTCGACTTAAGATTTCTCACGGCACATAGTCAGAGCACGGGTGCTTTCACAGACAGGAAGAGTTACATAATAGTGCTACACACGCCTGAACACAGAAAGAGCTTTTCTTTAAATTATGCTGTACTTGTGATTTCTAATGTACCTGTCTGAACTATGCATACTTTTATCTCCATACGGTCGAAAGCGCATATGATATATATCTGAAAACGCCCTCTACGACAATATGTGTGCTAATGTAGAGATCTGCATTTTAGTCAGATTGCCGTCACGGCTACATGCATTACGTTACAAGTTTACATAAAATATTAGTTAAAATCGGGGGGAGGGGTATGAGAGGTGTCTCAACATTCAATACATTTCTCACGGCAGGTGGTCAGAGCACGGGTGCTGTCACAGACAAGAAGTGTTATGTAATAGTTATTCATGCGTAGCGAAGGGGTGACTGATTTTTGATGTAACTGTCTGAGTTATGCATTTTTGTGTTCGAATATAGACGGTCTACCTATCGTTAAATCATTAAAAATGTTTTGGTATTTTCAAAAATCTTCTCAAAACTTATTTGGCCAGGAAAGCTGAAACTTGTGCGTAAGGATTCTTAGGTAGTGTAAATTAGATTCAAGTTTGTCCAAATCATGATCCCCAGGGGTAGGATGGGGTGAAAATGGGGGGATCAAATTTTTACATTGTAAACTGTAATATATAGAGTCAATCTTTAAGAATCTTCTTCTCTGAAACTGATCAACCAGAAAAGTTGTAACTTATGTGGAAGCATCCTCAGGTAGTGTAGATTCAGGTTTGTTCAAATCATGATCCCCAAAGGTAGAGTAGGGCCACAATGGGGAGTTTAATTTTTACATAGGATTATAAAGACTTAATCTTTAAGAATCTTCGTCACTGAAATTGATCAGCCAGAAAAGCTGTAACTTGTGTGGAAGTATCCTCAGGTAGGGTAGATTCAAGTTTGTTCAAATCATGAGCCCCAGGGGTAGGGTGAGGCCACGATTAGGATCGAATTTTTACATAGGAATATGTAGAGTAAATCTTCAAAAATCTTCTTCTCTGAAATTGATCAGCCAGAAAAGCTGTAACTTGTGTGGAAGCGTCCTCAGGTAGGGTAGATTCAAGTTTGTTCAAATCATGATCCCCAGGGGTAGAGTGAGGCCACGATTAGGATCGAATTTTTACATAGGAATATGTAGAGTAAATCTTCAAAAATCTTCTTCTCTGAAATTGATCAGCCAGAAAAGCTGTTACTATTATGTAATCATCCTCAGGTAGTGTAAATTCAAGTTTGTTCAAATCATGATCCCCAGAGGTAGGGTGGGGCCACAAGTGGGAGTCGAATTTTTACATAGAAATATATAGAGTAAAATTGTTAAAATCTTCTCTGAAACTGATTAACCAGAAAAACTGTAACTTATGTAGAAGTATTATCAGGTAGTGTAGACTCAAGTTTTTTTTTTCAAATCATGATCCCCGGAGGTAGGGTAGGGCCACAATAAAGGTCGAATTTTTACATAGGAATATATAAAGTAAAATCTTTAAAAATCTTCTTTGAAAATAATCAGTCAGAAAAGCTGTAACTTGTGTGGAAGCACCCCCAGGAAGTGTCGATTCAAGTATGTTTAAATCATTATCCCGAGGGGTAGGGTAGGGCCACAATAGGAGATCGAATTTATACATAGGAATATATAGAGAAAAATCTTTAAAAACCTTCTCAAAAACCAATCGGCCAAAAAACTCAAACTTGTATAAAAGCATCCTCGGTTAGGGTAGATTCAAGTTTGATAAAATCATGATCCACAGGGGAAGGGTGGGCCACAGTGGGGGATCAAATTTTCATATCGGAATATATTTAGAGAAAAATCTTTAAAAATCTTCTCTGAAACAGATCGAGCAGAAAAGCTGTAACTTGTGTGGAAGCATCCTAAGGTATAAAAGATTCAAGTTTGTTCAAATCATGATACTGGGGGAGGGGTGGGGCCACAATGGGTGTGGGTGGTTCAATCTATTACAAAGGAATATATAGGGAAATATCTTTAAAATCATTTGCCTAGAAAAGTCAGTTCAGATAGTGTAGATTGAAAATTTTCAAAACCATTATCTTCAGGACTAGGGTTGGGCGACATGAGGGGGGGGGGTCCAATTTTACAAAGAAAAACATTTAAATTATCCACAAAACTCAAATGTTATTAGACATGATTTTACTTATATGCAAGCATTTTTGATTTATTGCTGATTCTTAAAAATTGTTTAGACTCTGGCCCCTGGACAATTCTTCGGCCGCAAAAGGGGTTCAGAATTTGATGTACTTTTATTATCCATATATAAACAGTTGTTTAAGAACTACAATGTTCAATATGTAATATGACTGTAAATTCATACTTTTACAAAGGGGGTGAATGATAAACATAAGAATATGCAGGGTGTGATTTTTTATATACAGAATACAGGATTATACGACATTGTTCAGATATTTTGTAGTATATGAAAGCTTATTTTATTATGTCTATCATTGCCCAGGTGAGCGATGTCGCCCATGGGCCTCTTGTTCTTCTTATAATATCTATATTTTAATTCTTACGAAAATTAAAACAGAAAACAAATAGTTTTTTTTTTTTCGATTTAATCCTTGAGACTGACCACAACACCTGTTACGGTGTCTTACATCATAAAATATTCTTATGAAGCAGAATTATTCAAAAACTTGTACGTGAAAAAAATAAATCACTCGCAGTGGCCTTCAACTGAACATTCAGGTATATCGACGACGTATTATCAATTAACAATTGTTACTTCCATACTTACGTCGATTCGATATATCCCAGTGAACTTGAAATAAAAGATACCACAGAGTCTGCGTCATCTGTTTCATATTTGGATATTTTACTGGAAATGGATATTGATAGTAACCTAACAACAAAACTTTATGATAAACGCGATGACTTCAATTTTTCTATAGTCAACTTCCCTTACTCATGTAGCAATATACCATCACCTGAATATGATGTTTTTGTCTCTCATTTAATTCGATACACAAGGTATGCTCTTCGTATGAACAGTTTCTAAGGCGAGGCAAGCTGCTTAAAAACAAGTTGATAAAACAGGACTATCATTTTTTCGTCATTTCTATGATTGATACAATGACCTTGTCAGCAAATACGATCTTCCACAGGGTCGCATGCTGAATGACGTTTTTCATACTAATTGTTAGACCATAATTAATCACCTAATTGTCTATGGACTTTTCCGTTTTTTCCCGATAACGACAAAGAGCACACGGCGGGTGTGACCGGTCAGCAGAGGATGCTCACTCCTCCATGGCACCTGATCCTACCTCAATCTTGGAGGTCCGTGTTGCTCTGCTTTGAATTTGTATTTCGTTTTATGGATTTTTGAAATGGTTGACGGTTTGGTATTGTCATTTTTTCTTTCATTATCGCGGTAAACTCGTGGCCCCGCAATCACCGCGATGACAATGCGACGGTGTATCGCGGGAAGAATTAAAACACCATCACGGGGTCGCGGGAAAATACGGAATCCGCGTTGGCCGTAGTGTACATATTAGAATAAAGACTGTAGAAAATAAGAAGTGGTTTGCTTAATGTGCTTAACATTTAACTTATATTTCAAGACAGTTATCATGCATTTTGTTTGTCCTGAAATATAATATTACGTTTTACGCATCGAATAAGCTATTTTCGACAAAACCATGACGCCCATGCATTATCGAAGCAAGAAACATGACGGATAAATGTACAAGACCAAAAACGACATTGTTGATCAAGCGGTAAGCATCGCGAATTAAAGGCATTTAGATTCTTATTTTTGTTTAGATTTCGATTCTTGTTATACCTTTTCAGATCTTTAAATCTTCAAAATAAGTCTGCAGCTGCGCAGTTCTACAGCTGTTCTTAGTGATTTAAAAAGCATTGACATACAAAACAACATGTAGAACCTCATACTTATTGCTTTTTAATCTTTAGACAACAGTTTTGGCCAGTTTTTTGCAGAAACAAGCCTGTTTAAGAAACGTTTACTTTTTTATTCTCAAATATACAAGCTGGCCGCACATCCCAATAATTTGTTGAGCATTCCTAGCATATGAAGGTGTTTCGAGAACATACACAGTTTTTTTTTTGGTCGGGTTCAATAAAATGAACATGTCGTTTCGGTGTGCTAGTGTGAAAGGGTTAGTTTATAGAGCACATGTTACCCGGTGAATAGTGTTCACTGCTCCGAGCCTTTGAATTGGTAAGCACTGGTAGTGCGTCAATGTGAGGCGAGTTCAGTGAATTTGTGTTCACTCTGCGTATTACGGAGCAAGTTTTCACTGTAAATTCTGGGCGTTTCAATCAAAATATAGCCAGAGTTAGCATTTGTCCTTTGATTTATTTCTCTTCCTATAATTTTTAATTTCTAGAGAAAGATCTGATCTTTAATTTCTTGACTAAATTTAAGAACTTCGGATTGAAGAAAATGAATTGAAATTCTGCATGCAATTTTGCAAATTCATTGATAAACTGATCTGGTCGCGGCAACCAAAAAATGAAGTATAAAATAACAAGACGGAAACGTCTTTCAACATCAACCCAGGTTCATTCTCTTCAGTTTGCCTCTGAATTAAAAAAAATAACAAAGATAACGAAGATTTACAAATTTATTAAGGAAAATCAAATATTCAACACAAAATACATTGTTTGATTCCGTTTATAATCTAAGAAAGAGAAATGAAAATTTACCTTAATGAATGTCGAAAACGGAGAGAGCAGAGCTTGGTCCGTAGACCACCAAGAGTCTCAAGAATGCCCGATGACGGTCGTATTTATACACTTACAGACAATAGATTTTAAATAACAATAGGTAGGGCATTAATAGTCTTAAACAAAATATAAACGAACTATAAAATTCCGGAATCAAACATATACAAATACATATAGATATACCACAGTATTTACTAACGTATCCGCGTTATACATGGCAATTAAAATTCGTTATTTCAAACTCTCATCTTCACTTTTTGTTTATATAGTATCAATGAAAAAATGACAATAACAATCCGTCAACCATTTCAAAAATCCATAAAAAGAAATACAAATTCAAAGCAGAGCAACATGGACCTCCAAAAAGATGGAGGTAGGATCAGGTGCCTAGGAGGAGTGAGCATCCTCTGCTGACTGGTCACACCCGCCGTGTGCTCTTTGTCGTAATCGGGAAAATAAAAACCGCAAAAGTCCTTAGACAATTAGGTTATTAATTGTGGTCTAACAATGAGTATGAAAAACGTCAGTCAGCATGCGACCCAGTGGAAGATTGTATTTTCTGACAAGGTCGGTGTATCGACCATAGAACTTACGAAAAGAGGACTTTAAACGAGACTGTTGATAGTCCTGTTTTATCAACTTGTTTGTGAGTAGCTTGCCTCGCCTTAGAAACTGTTCATACGAAGAGCATGCCCTTGCGTATCGAATTAACTGAGAGACAAAAACGCCATATGCAGGTGATGAAGGTATATTGCTACATAAGTAAGGAAAGTTGACTATAGAAAAATTGAAGTCATCGCGTTTATCATAAAGTTTTGTTGTTATGTTACCATCAATGTCCATTTCCAGTAAAATATCCAAATATGAAACAGATGACGCAGACTCTGTGGTATCTTTTATTTCAAGTTTACGCTTTTAAGACGTAAATTCACGAATTTCATAAATAAAAAATGGCAATTTACATTTGCAAACATGCATTTTGATTTACCTTTCATTATGTTTATTAAAAAGTTAACAAAATCATAAAACAAAATAGTGTTTTCAAATATTTTTAAGGAACAATATTACTGAAAAAACTCACTTGTTTTTCAAAATGGCACAGCAAAGTAGCCAATACACTGAGAAATTATAATTGAATAATATATAACAATACTACATGATATTAAAAAGCTAAGCTTTGCAAAGAGGTACATGTATGTTATTATTGGATTATGTTGAAATATAAAAGGTAAAAAATCTTATTTTACTACATGTACGAAAGTACAATGTACTGACAAGTATATTGTCTAGAAAAAGTGAATGTCAGAGTTTGATCTCTAAAGCTGTATGCATTCGACTCCTTCCTAAGGATTTTTAGAGATCAAAATAAAAAGAAAGAATCAATAATTTACCTTAATGATCTTTTTTTCAAACTGTCTTAATTTATGTAAATATACCAATAATATCAAATTTCTTTAGATTTATAATGTATATTGAAAAAAATCAAGGATGAACTCACTTCTAATGGTATGTAAAATGTTTTTTCATGTATGAAATTATCGTGTATAATGTGGAGTTTAACAATACTGCGATAAATTGTACAGTGTATTTATATGTAAAGCGCTGTACTTCAGAGGTTGTTTTCGTGTTTGTTGAAATATTCAAAAAATTGCAACTGCGATTGAGATAGTCTCGAGCTCTCTTTATGCATCGTATTGTTGTTATCTATTTACTACAAAGCATTGCAATGTAGTGAATTGTCAGATAAATAACAAAATTAGACCTTGATAGCGGTACAAGATCTTTTTGCGCAAAAATGAAACATTATTCTTAATTTAAGAATACCGTGTAATAATTTTAGCTGAAGGTGCGAATTTTTCCCTTTTGATCGCACATTCTCGTCTACAAAAAAGCTACAAAGATGTTGAACCTAAATAATTTTCCATTCTTTGGAACTCATTATGCCTTTCACCACTTTTTTAACAATTGTATGAACTATAATAAAAATGTAGATATATATATATCGATGCTGTTTTAAGTTCTGTTGATTGTATATTGCTATTGTATACCGATGAAGCCATTACCATCTATGATCAGTAAGTCAATGTTATCATAATTATACTTTGTTATTAATATTGGTGTTGTTATCTTATTGCCGATATATGAACATGTGTATGTGAATGTTCCATAATGCGGACAAGGAAATGGAATTAAAACCAAGTTTGTTATAAATTCTTCTAAAATATTGATCTAACACATATAATCTGTTTTAAAAAATTCAGAATTAATTTTATTTACTTTTCCGTAAATAATGTATGTACAAAATACAGAACATTTTAGAACAGATTTTGAAATCAGTTAGTTTCCATTTCATTGTGGATGAAATAAATTGTCATAAATATAAGTCTGTTTAAATTAATTGATCCAATACGATATGAATAGAAACTCAATTTTAAAAATGAAACACAAACAAATGTTCTCGTGTTTACACGTATATTAACACTAGCTACAGACTGGATTGAGTTTTTTTGCAGAGAAATGGAACTTTGGTAGTACAGCCAAAATCGGTCCATTCTCCGTCTGGGTATAAGACCACAATGCAATCATCATCGTCAGTGTAACTATTGGGTTCTACTGGAGACCAGTTGTAGAAATCCAGGGCTCTGTTGTCGCT
Organism: Magallana hongkongensis; assembly: GCA_016163765.1. NCBI lineage: Eukaryota > Metazoa > Mollusca > Bivalvia > Ostreida > Ostreidae > Magallana > Magallana hongkongensis. Next base: position 18,592,540 of record WFKH01011925.1, on the reverse strand, counting down.
ACTCCACACCTAGGATCCTTCGTTATCACGATCATTGCCACCAATCCAAAACACACACTCGACCCAACTTTCAAAACAGTGAGCTTTAAGAAAAAGAATAATCATTGTTGAAGTTTCATGTCCATGGTAACTGGCATTCCAGAAAGCATAACTAATATTCACAATGCCTAAGTAAAATCAATATAAAATCAAAGGCCGGAACGGCCACAAAGGCGTCGAGCTGACATTTTCCTTTATATAGAATGATATCAATAATTTGAATTTCTGTACTAATAGTTGTATATCAAATAATATAAGAATAAACAAGTAAATGAATTATGTTTTGTGTTGCTTTAAAAACAAAAATCAGTTTCCTTATAAAATAGGTAGTGATGCGTTTATAATACAATAATTCATCATGGTTACAAAAGTCGAAGAAATTTCGAAGTTCAAAAATAAATTATTTTCTTTCTGCTTCAAACAGTCTTTGAACAATTTTCACAGGTTCATAACTTGAATACATCAACAGTGTGACCCTAATTATAATAATAAAACATACTTTTATTTATTTCAATTCCCGTTTGAAACAAGATTACCTATGGTATGGCTGTTTACAAACAAATCCACAACACTTGTTATCTAAAATGCTCGACCAAACCAACTGCATTATCGTGTTTATTAATTGCAACAAAATCACTAGACACGTTTATCGCTTACATTTATTTTGGAGACCGTGCCCGATAACAAAATAAATTTACACATCAAATTTTATTTCTATCGGGCACGGTCTCCAATTAAAATGTAAGCGATAAACTTACATAATATTTAGTGAATTTTTACACCTTATTGTATTCATCCGCCATTTCTTATTTAAGCAAATTTATACTTATGCAATGAGTTGTCAATAACTAGGGAGGCAAAGTTGGGTTTTCTGTACACAATTTAGTTGAATAAATGGAATAAAAACCTTGTTATACGTTTAATACTTTAAGGAACTCATTTCTTATGCGCATTTAAAAGGCGGTGCAGAGCATGAATTTTTGGACAATTGCCAATCCAGACGATCGCTAGAAGGCTGCCGAGCATTAGCTCGACGCCTTTAATAGAAAGGCATACTATTTCAAATACAAGTTTTCATACATAAAATTGAAATCTGATGTTTACAGAAATTCAATATTTATGCAAGCCATGTTTTTAGGTGGAATAACACACCTTAAAAAGTCACTCAAAATTACAGTGAACTTTTTGATTATGATAGATATAATGATAAATAATATGTACATGTCTAATAAACGAAAAGATGCAGTTTTGGGATAATGAATGAATATTTAAAAAATTCAATTAAGTAATTAACAAAACGATCCTACAAAATTCGAACACGGGATGTACGGATCACAAGCCGGACAACTTATCCACTCGCCTATGAAGTAAGTTACTTGTTGACATCAACAAAATCCTTTTTATAAAACAAAATGTCGTTTCGATCAGAAGTCAGACGTGGTGTGATGATGTGTTATCTCACCTTAACTTCATTGTATATATTGTAAATTTCTAAGTTCAAGATCTAGAAAATGATTCCAGGGTATCCTTTTGATACGAGAACAATTATGACGCTATAATTGATTTGATAATTTTTTTCCGTATTTTACGGCTTTAAAGTGTTGTTATTTAATTTGATATAATTCTAAAGAGGAGATAAAAACCTTGTTTAATGTCACTTTTGGGCGACTGTATGCTTTCTAAACATATCTCATTATTCAAAAATACAGTTGTAGACAAAACTTTGAGATTTTTCACTTAATATTTCCTTCATATTTCAAAGCAAATCACACATGATTTTGCATTGTGCTTACTAAACAAAATAAAGCCCCGATATACCCTATCAAACAAAGCTATATTGTTATGAAGCATCATTGAAAGAATACCTGTATTGAATGTGTAAGCACCTTTGATCTACTAGATTTTGACCTTAATCGATAATATTATGTTAAAAAACTTTAGTCTCTGTAAATCTCAGTGTGATAATTGTATTCATATTAAGTGGTCAGAAATTAATTAAAAACATGTAGATTTAAACTTATCAACCAAGTTAAAAAGGATAAATTGAATATACAGGTAATTATAAAAGCGTCATATGAATAGTAATTTGTCTCCTATATAATTGATTGTCTGATTTTACTACCTGGTGCAAGAGTTCCGACAACCCAAGTATTCTCTTCAATAGACTCTATTTCAGCAAGATGGGACGAAGAGGTAAGACATTGAGACTGCTTATTAGAGAAAAAATGAAATACTTAAATACTTATAAGATATAATGATAACATTTGTTCAGTATATGTTATAGTGTATATTATATAAGTGATAGAAAAAAGTTAGAAATGTTCTAAAGCGATATGCATATCATGGTTCACATGTAAAGAATGAACGGTTTCTGTGGCAAAATGTTTAGAAAAAAACTTAATATGAATACATATCAAATTACACAACAGTGCATGGATATGTAACCTACACATCAACGATTATACATGGTAGATTATTAGTCAATGAATTTACAATTTATCAATAACACATTTCCTACCCTTGCACTTTCCCACGTTGTCCCTGTTTTATTCAAGTAATAGCAATTTTCCATATAGTAATACCATCCAATTTGACAAGCTGAAAGGCAAAAATTGTGTTAATAAATAAAATCAAAGTACTGAAAGTACTGATAGGCGGAAGCATAATTGCAAGTTGTCAATGTAATAATGTTATTATAACTATTTTCTCCTTAAGAATTAGTTTGATAACAGAAAACAATATAATAATATGTCAATTTAGGTATATACATGTAGTAAATGTGGAAATACTCAGTTACTGCACCAGATTAGTCTGGATCATGCCTTAAATAAAGATTAAATGAGAAAAGCAATTTAAACATCAAAACATTTATTTTGTTAAGTACATTTGTAAAACCAGTTGATACTGACATGCAAGCTGAAATTACTGGTATACATTTTCATTTATTATGCAGACTAATCAAAAATGTTCATTTTGACATCAAAATGATGAAAGAATATTATAATAATAGAATTTAGTAAACTTAACTTCTGAAACTGCAGTATTTTATTCTTTACAATAATGTTTCACCAAAGTAAAGAAGTTACATTTGTACATCGCTTGATCACAGTATTTTACACAATCAAGTAGTCTGTGTGTCACATTGCTCACCTGAGAAGCAATAGCCATTGAGAGATCAGCTTTATAGAATAATACACAAAATATCTGGACAATGTGCAGTAAAAAAGGTAATAAATAAAGAGATTTTCAAGTTTTCTTAAAATATTCTCAAGTTTAACAGTAACAGGATCATTTCAAAGTCATTTTATATGTGGAGAATTGCAGACCTCTAAATGATCATCAGATTGTAGTTCATACATTTTGTTGACAATTGTTTAAAAATTAGAAAGAATGTATTTACTTACTGTACTGTACACCAAAACATATTTTACAAAGATCAAACATATATGCAAATGTTGAGAAGTACAATACAATGTAAAAGATTGATATTCAATAATGTACAAATTATGTGTCCTTTACAATTGCTCCAGGCTGTACTGTCAAATCACAGGTCTCTAATACTAAGGACAATTGAACTTTTAAGTCTTTATTTTAATACTAATGGAATCTTCAAGAGATCTTCCCCCATGACAGAACATAGACTTCCAAAGAATCCTTTTATAGCTGCATGCCGTAAACGTGTTCTTGGTAAGCGTTAATCCTGGTGTGTGCCATTTGTGGTTATAACAATTTCAATGCACTAGAGTTGTCTTGCATCTATTATACCAATGGCAAATGCTGTCTTTTTCAGCAGGATATTCTAAAATATGTTGATGAAAAATAAATTATGGATATGTTATCAAGCAATATTCCATTACAATATACTTGACCTCCAATAAAGAAAACATGGATTTAAAAATAAAATTAATCCATACCATATTTTTAATTTACGTGTGTTTTTCCTCAAATAATTTATTTTCAGAAGTACACATGTAATTTGCAAATGAAGGATGAAAATTATAAGAAGATCACACGATATGAATCATCAATATGTGTAAGGTTATTTTGGTATATTACATACAATTAATGGAAATTGAAGTGACCGAACTGTAAATGAAAATTTATTTTTTTTTCTCCAAAATTCTTCCGTTTATAAGTGCATTTAGAACAAGAATATATACTATATTATGAAAGATATGACAACAAGATATCTGTGAGTCAATGCTCACTAGTGATATCCCTGCTCTGAAGTACATACAAAATAAGCATAGTTAACATTACATGTAACGGGAAGTTGACATCAAATATTTTGAAAAATGAATCCTACCTTATGGCATGCCTTAACATAGAGTGAGTTAAAATTTCAAGCATCTGTGATTGTTGCTGAGATATCTTTGACAAAAGTTGTGTTACAGACAAACAGACATACAAGGGTAAAACAATATACCCCCTCTCCTTCCGAGCATGGGTATAATTAGTTCATACTTAAACAAGAAAACCACGGAGAATATCGTAATTAAGGTATCCGATCCATAATAGCCCCAGATTCAGTGAATCTGGATGCATAACAGATATGTATGGGCTTAATACTCAGTATACTTGGACATAATTTTCATGTTTAAGTATCAATATGTTAGAGTGGAATGTGTCCTAATTAATGACCTTTTCCTTTTCTTGAAGAGTTGCTCCCCTTTGATTTTAATATATAAAAATTAATTATAAAAAAATCTACACGGTATAAAATTTATTTTCAATTGTTTTTGTATTCCTAATGATAAAATACATCTTTTCACCGAAGCATTTTTTGATATTCTTAGTATTTACTTTTTTATTTAAAAAAATGTGCTTGTCCCCATAGACCTTAATGCAATCTTCATTAATTCATTACTGCTTAGCTAATAATATTTTTGAAAATTTCTCTCGGTAAATCTTTTTCTACTCTAAATTGTTTTAGATTAATATCAGAGTATTTAATACATGATGGATATTCAAGGTTAGAAAAATTAGGTCCTAATATGGATCGGATACCTTAAATTAAGTTCTATTTACTAACCTTTAAAATGGTGTTAAGGCCATTAAGGTGAGGATCCCAGGATATTTTAGATGCCCTGCATCCCTTTAGAAGTTGCAAATGTGCAATGGTTGTCCCTCTTTAAAAGTGCTGAACCGGGAAGCCAACACCCCATTTATAGCATCCGTCCTTTTCTTTGTTCTGCTTGAATTTTGCTATGTGCCCAAGTTTAGCAACTCTCCCCTTCACCAGAGATGAAGAATGATGTTGGGCTCTCATTGTTTCCTCTTGTCAGTTAATGTTGATCAGTTTCTTGACATTCATCTGAAAGAACATACATACAGAATATAGAACATATAGATATCATATGGTAGGTCATTATCTATAATCAGTGTCAGGTATATAATTGAGTCTTTTTGGAATTGCAATTAATCATGAACATGGTAGATCAAAGACATATATAGGCCAAGTTCTCATGAATTGAAAATTTAAAAAAAAATTTAAAAAAACATGCAGTCATCAAAATTATCATTTAAATTATGATGTAAAGAAATTTCTATAGGAAATTTTAGTCACTTTAATTATAGAGTAATGATAATGTAATTCTGAGATACAAGTAAATATAGTAGGTAAAAGGATAAATCATGTGAGTTTTTTTTAAAAATGTTCAATTAAATATGTTTATAAAAGCCTATCTGGATCTTTTATTATATCAACCAATCAATTGGATCTTGTATGAAACTTAAAAGCTATATTTGAGATATTTTTAGAGAAAATCCATTTGCATTATTCATGAGTCATTTTAAAACCAAGCTGAATATTGTAAATTTCTGTAAGCAAAATGAATGAACCCTATATCATACAGTGCAGTACTTAACGTATTATGAAATCACCATATGAACATAAATGGCAGATCTGCAAAGATGTCACAAAATATCAAAGGTTTAAAAAAAATATAACGTTATATGCGATTCCGTTGTGCTAATCTTAATCTTTAAAGAAATCCTATATGCCTTGGACAGTATTCATAACTAGGCCTATAGACCGACATTATTTCAGAATTATCAATGAATGCCTAACACAAACAATATAAATTCTTCATAAAATTGATGTAATTATCCGAGATTTCTCTGATTCTAACCCCCGCTTTTATATTGTGACATGTCTCCCCCGCACGTCACAATATACAAGCGGGGATTAGAGTCAGAGGAATTTCGGATTAAGAATGTACCAGCTCCTCGATCAAGAAAACGTTATCACTATTATTTGAACATGAAAATCTAAAATGATGAGGCAAACATTAATACAATGAAAAATAACACATTAGTTACCTAACTTACCTTACGTATGTCGAAGATGGACAGTCACCACAGTCACCAGTTGTTCTCAACGCGGGTTTGTTGACAAAAATTTTACACTGCATATGCAGTATTGTCTGAGATTACTACGCGAAACGTTGGTATGTTTACAAATAATTTATTAATTTATATGCATGGTATCATTCTTATCATCTTTTTTAAATAGAATTATACACCCCAGATAGCATGACTACGTTGGGCCAACGTTGGTAATTGGTTGTACCGTTGGTCGATGGTTGGCGTTGGGCACACAATGTTGGCCCAGCGTTGGGCCAACATTATAACACATCTTTCATAGCACATTGATTGCTTTGTTGGCATGACAACGTCGGGCCAACGTTGGCCCAACATAAGTAAAACATGTGATCTCTATTTGTTGGTAATGCGCAGTTGAGCCAACGTTGGGCCAACATCTTAACATGCCATGAATTTCGACTAAGTGTTTGTTGGTGTAACAATGTTGAGCCAACGTTGGGCCAACAAAAGTAAAACATATGATCTATATTTGTTGGTAATGCGCAGTTGGCCCAACGTTGGGCCAACATCTTAACATGCCATGAATTTCAACTAAGTGTTTGTTGGTGTAACAATGTTGAGCCAACGTTGGGCCAACATAGGTCAAACATATGATCTCATTTGTTGGTAATGCGCAGTTGGGCCAACATTGGGCCAACATCTTGACATGCCATGAATTATGACAAAGAGGTAAAATAAACACACAGATAACATAAACACAACCCCCCCCCCCCAAAAAAAAAAATAAAAAATTAATTATAAGGCAATTATAAGGAATTTATAGGGTCTTAAATTTGTTTTAACACATGAAAATGTTAATTAAAAAGTGTGTATGTATAATTAGTTGAGATAAATCTATTTCTCTTACTTTGGAATACATAACATGATATGTATATAGATCTCAATAATTTGGGTTGAAAAATAGTTAATCTATGTTATTAATATAAACAGTTTTAAACTGTCAAACGTTGGCCCAACGTTGGTTCATTGTTAGATTTTGAACCCGACAATGATTTTTTTTATGTTTAGAGTATTGTATTGGACTTAATTATTTAAAACTGTTGGGTCATAGATGTTGGCCTTTGTTGCTCTGTTGAGGGATGTGGCCCCTGGGCCTCTTGTTTATGAATCTACTGAGCTGTATGTACACGTGTAGCTGGAGCGCCTATTGCATAACGAATCTTAAAGTGTCGAAATTAAGAGGCAGACGGAGCTCCTTCACTGCCCAAGCATCTGGGTCAGTGCTACTCACAGCATGGGACTGGCCAGTTTCCTTGGAGATCGTTCATCTGATATAACCATGCAGGATGGCCAAAACTGCCACGTTTTATTTCCAATATATTGCAATCGTTGTGCGTGTACACCTATAGTATACATGTATAGTGGGGTTTTTTTTCTACTCTACGAATTATACATTAGAAGATTGGGGATACATATACTACAAAAAGTAAGTACATAATAAATTGTTATATTAACTTATGTACGTAATACTATTCATTTTTTCAGGTGCTTATGATGTTTGAATTTATTGTGTTCATAAAAACGAATTATCATGTATAGTTTAACTTTATTGATTGAACATTTCAATTTAACCTTTTAAGTTTTCAAAAAAGCTTTCGACTGAAATGCGACAATAACAAACGTCAGTGTATATCTTTTTTCGATCACTATCTAAATTGATTTTGATGAAAAAAAAAAAACTATTTTGTGCAGCGGCATGGCAGGGTTTTCATACTAGTAGATGGAATTTGGTAGATGCATAATACTATTACATCATAAAACATATGATTTATTTAGAATATTTTATGCAATTGAATTTTAAATCTAAAGGAACCATTAAAGAGAAATATTATTTAGAGGCGCCCATTTCATTTCAAATATAAGTGGAAACCAGACGCTGCGCCCCCTGGCGTGAAAAGGTTAAAGAGTTATGGTTCTTCATTCGGTTTCTTTCGAGAAATCGAATGCTTGTGTAATGTTTGTTTATATTATATATTGTTTGAATTATCTAACAGTTAAATTAAAAAAATATAAAATATATAAGTATTCATAATCATATATATATTATACATTCCTTTACAGTATAACTGATAACGTTGATACATATTGCACAATAGAAATAACAACTAGAATTTACATTTTCAGCCACAGTAAGAAAAAACAGACTGTGTGCCTCTGAAACAGATGCAGAGATTGCAACCGTTTCAAAGGACGGGTTCCGTTTTGCAAAGACGTAAAACGTAAACTCATAGATCTACCACTTGCTATCTTTGCAATTAGGCATTTTAAATGGATAATTATAAACGATAAAGTAAAAATTTAAACATATACCAGAAGAGTTCTATTATCAAAAACGATGTTTAAACGGGGGTCGAGGGGGGGGGGGGGGGGAGGAGG
>WFKH01011925.1:18529815-18553683 GCA_016163765.1 Magallana hongkongensis | reverse complement strand
ATTATGACGCGATTTATGTCAACTTCCGTCCACCCTTTAGCTTTTTGTCGCAAATCAGCAGCAGTAGATGCAGAATGAGGAGATATTTTTAATAATAAACGATGTTATGGGCCGTTTTGGTTGAATCAGCAGTAAGCTAAGATATTGAATGACCGATCGGACGGCGGAGATGATCGCAGAAAAATGTTACCGCTGAGTTATAAGCGAAAATTCACGGCGATGTGACAGTATAAAAAAAATCCAAGATGGCGGGGATGGGTACCTTGTCAATTATTAGGTAAGCGGAGTATTTTTTTTATTATGAGAAAAATATATGACGTCAGGTGCCTGTGACTTGTACATGGAAAAAAAAACATTCGATGTGACCTTCCACTTGATATTAAGGTATATCGACAATGTTTTATCAATCAACAATTCTTACTTCAATTCTTACGTCAGTTCGAAATATCACAGTGAGCTTGAAATAGAAAATATCATATAGCCTGAATCATTAGTTTCCTATTTAGATATTTTACTATTAGAAAAAGACAATAATGGTAATCTAACAACAAAATTTTCTGATAAACGTGAGGACTTCAATTTTTCTATCGTCAACGTACTAATTTATATAACAATATACCTTCGTATATGGATTTTTTGTCTCTCAGTTGATTCGATACACAATGGCATGTTCTACGCTTGAACAATTTCTAAAACGTGACAAGCTACTGAAAAACAAGTTTATACAACAAAATTATCAACAGTCTCTTATATTATTCAGTTCTTTAGTACATATGGTATTGTAAATGTTGCAAGGAATCCTTAACGCTAAACAAGATGAGAATTTTTTTTTAATTCTTTATATTCATTTGGTAATATCAGTAAAAGAAGATATTATTTTATTTTATCATCTATATTATTTTTTTAACCTAATTTTTAATTTTACCTCAGCGCCTGTTGTTGCTTCTTTGTTTGGACAAATATTCACTTTTTTAGTTGTTCTCGACGACTGCATGTGGCGTAATATTGCGATGCCATTAGAACTTGATAAAATAATACAATGTATAATGAATTTCTTTTTTTTTATCTATTGTTCTACATATTACCTCACCAATAAGGCAATTCACATACTCTGGGTATAATTTCATCATTAAGTCGACATACATTGTAATGAAATGAGGTAAGCGTCGTCTTTAAAACCACTGAGGGTTTTTCTGTCTTCAATCATCCTTTTTTTTTTTTATTTTTCAAGTTGCGCGAGCTTACCTATATAATGACTTCTTGTAAACTGACTATAATTACGTGTTTACAAATTATTCAGTAGCCAAGTTGCATTCTTTATGGAAAATGTTAAAGCCCATTACGACTACTGTTAAAATTTATATCAATGAAATCAAAACTTTTATATTGTGGATATTAAGATAATGATTTTGTGTAAATATGTGATTAATAGACTGAATTCAAATGCTGAGTTGAAATAATTAATAATAAAGCTTCTAAATGTATGAAAACAATACTTAAGAGATACTTAAATCACCTCTATCGGCCACTTAAGTTTTGGGTAAACTGTCCTAGCTAAGCACTCTTCTAGTTACGGATTTAAGTCTAAGAATGTCCTTAAGTCCGACTTAAGCACTGTCTTAGACTTAAGTATCCTTTATGTTACGACAATTTGATATCCAAATTTTTGATGATGATAAAGTTTATCAGTTCTAATTCAGTATACACAATACAAATTAAAAGTGTATGCACGTTTATTTGTAATTGTTTAACCAAAGTTGTCCGAGCCAAGGTAAATATGTATGTGTCCGATTTATGGTGAATTCAACATAATTTGCCCAAGTACACTTAATGTATATTTAGTATTTTGAATAAGACTTCATATAAATTTTAAGTTAATATAGAGTAGATGTATGTAAACTAAAAAAATTCTATTAAAACTGGAGTCAGTGTTTTGCATTGGTTGTATAATAAATACGTCATCTAGTATTAAAAAAAAATAAGAACTTTTGACTTGACTCTTGAAAGATAGTTGGAGCTTTCATCATATTTTAGCATTTACATTTTAACAATATAGAGAAAATTTTTAACTACCTGAGCATGACACCTTTTACTCATCAAATATAAAATGAAAAAGGGAAAAAGAAAGCCAATAAATTCATTTAGTAAGTTTTAATTTTCAAAATATCCCGTTCAAACATATTTTGCATGGAAATTGGGGTGGGGGGATAATATGCTACACATGTCTTATACAAATACACCTTTGCACTACATGTATGTCGTACATGTATATTTTCTGCATTATTCATTGTTTAATCTTCTAAAAATGTTGAAACGGAAACCAAATTATTGAATACAAATAATCGAATGAAAACTTTCGACTTGTTGTCTAAAAAAAAAATGTCTTTTTAACATGTATACGGAAAGTGCATAGATAAATAAAGTATATAGAGCATGGTAAGGAAGTTTCTATGCGAGAATTGAAACTCTGTATTTTCTTAATTTTGTATGAAGTTAATCAAATTAACATGACAAATTGTATAATTTAACATTACGGTCAGCACCGATATTCTCAGCAACATTATTAACAATCATTTTATGCTTACGACAAAAGTTACGACTACCCATGGCTAGGCGTAGATTTTTAGCTTACTTAGGTCGGGCTCAAAGTTACGCCTTTTAGTGAAACAGACCTTAGTCCAAATATTTAACTTAAGTCCGGATTTACGACAGACGTTAGGTTACGCAGGGCGTACGCCTTTTAGTGAAACGGGCCCCTGGTGAGCTTATTTAATGAATTTAAAACAGTTCTTGTTCTGATGAGCTAAATCTCATTTTTCCTGCAAAAACAAAGATCGATGATTTTAATGAATTTTGATAGCACACTTTTTTTTAAATTAAGCATCGAATGCACGGAGACGGATATAAATATATAATGTCGTTGATTGTGATCGAAAAAACATCAAGAAATAGTAATCATCAAAGGGAAGGCAAAAGTTCGTGGTATTATTTATCCATACATGTATTCATCAACAAACGAGCATTACTTCGGCAGTATAAGTTTAACTAGGGACACAGTGCTTTGATAAAAAGGAATGTTCTTACGTGTGCATGAATAATTCATCAAAATTCAACTTGCTTTAAGCGCGCTACTTTCAAAAAGAATATGTATGTTCCGTGGATCTTTTAATGGTAATCAATTTTCACTTGATTTTTATTCTTAAAAACACGTTTTTCAATAATTAAATCATTTATTCTTATAATTTCAAATCCATATATTGTATTCGCCTAATTACATATTAAATATTTTTACTGTCTTATACATGTGTAGATCTGGAACGAATGATAAAGTGAAGTTTCCTCTTCCTCTATCAATTGTGTCCTATTATTTAAAGTGCGCTGTAACAATGCTGTGATGAAAACTGGTTGTTGTAATCATGTTTTCATCATGTGATTCTTGTGGGGTGACATTATCAAGGTCGGCTTGAATAGATGTCCTATAATTGTATCCAAGAATTTATTAATAAGTAAGTTTGCTGATGATAAGGTCAAAATTTATTATCACTTGGAACACTGAGTATTATGTTGTCTGATCTGATTTATTAAGTAAAAATATATTAAAGTATGATTGTTTTTAGCATTTCATTGAAGAATTGGTTATATTCATATTTATAAACTTATTTTACACTTGTAATGGAGTCATCATCTGCAGTCCTGGTGCTTTTCATCACTGGCGCTTGTAAGGCTACCATGCACTCCTGACCGTGTCATTTTGGTATCCCCTCGCCATACCTGGCATCCAAATACATCTCATATGTTACTGAAAATAAATTACAAGTAAAATCAATTATTTTATTCACACAGTTTTCAGAGTCAAAATCATGCAAACCAATATTCAAAATTTGAAAATAAATATAATTCAATGACTAGTTTTCATAAATAATTTCAGAGACATGTATATTTAATAAATAAAGTACGAGTTTCCGTGAATGTTGCAGAATTACCTCCTCGGTCTCGAAATGTTGTTTAGAAATATAAAGGCCGATGCTTTTATATTTCTAAACAACACTTCGAGATCGAGGAGGTAATTCTGCAACATTCACGATAACAAGAACTTTATTTCTATTCCACTAACAGTTCCGACTCACAGCTGATCGGTTTATCTATAGAGAGAGAGGAAGAAGGTCATATTTTCAAGCGAGATGAACATGATTGGCTAAGACGGCTGTTCTGCGTAACTCCAAAGGTTTTGTTAGTAATGGCATGTTTGTTTACAAGTGCATTGATCGCAGACTATCCATCGTAATCGAATGCAGACGATAATTATTCCGATGAATGAAATACACACTTTTTAAAATTAATTTAAATTAATGAATTCGATAATTAACGTATTAATTTGTTTTTTATCTGGACAAACAAGCAGGGAAAATGTGTTAGGGGCTGGTCTTGGAACAGCCGCGATTAGCTCTTTGAAATAATTATTAAAGCTGAACACCGCTCATAAATAGGCACCGTCACACAGCTACCTGGTATATATATATAAACCCTTCGATTTCGTTACACCCGATTGCACACCTGAAACTCGTGGCCGACGTGTACTATTCCTTTCGTGTTCTTTGGATTTTATGCATTTATTTCTTATTCTATGTGCATATTCTGTTTGTAAATAATGCATTGACCAACTTATTTGATGTTAGTATTCTCATGGCTTGAAAAAAGTGCGTAAAACTCGAGAATTTCATCGCCACCGAGTAACACGGCGAGACAAGATGAACGTCCACACAGGTGTTACCTCTACAGCAAAGTACTTTGAACTGTTTAGAGGTCTTCGCCTTATATAGGGGTTCTAGGGACAGCAGTATTGAAAGAGAAATATGGCGGACAATGCCTATTTACGAGCTTAATGGCAGTATATGACGTCAGAAGTGACGCTATTTCTATAATCTATTAAAAATCAGTCCAAAATTGACATTTTTCTTGTATTTTTACTAATGGAAAATAAAGAGCGCAAGCTTGAACAAGGTAATTTTTTTGTCACTTATTAGTCTTTGCTAGATATATCTCTGATTAAAATATTTTGTTTGTTCAAGCATGCGCTCTATATTTTCTGAAAGAATAACTGCTTGAAAACAAGCTGTTTTATGCTAAAAATGCAAAAGTGGCGGGAAAAGGTTGTCTTTACGATGTCATATCTCTAAATTGTGGGCACTTGAATCAAAATGAACATTATGTAAAAACATCATATATATATATATATATATATATATATATATATATATATATATATACAAAGAAAACAAAGAAATACAGTTATATGATGATGTTCATTTTAAGGGGCAATTTTAGAACCTTATCATACATAGTCCTTTGAAAAATAATTATACGACAACATTATATTTAGATTAATCTTTCTTCTCAGATCATAAAATCAAAGATATAGCGCTGTAACTGACAATGGATCCAAATATATTTCTTTGCTACTACTGTGATGAGAAATTTAACATTTATTGTGAAATGATCAACCATTTAAGCAAAGAATGATCCCCTTAACACTGCTATTTCACCCCTTTTTAAACACTGAAATTTACCTTTTCAAACAAAACTATTGTAAAATTGTGAGCTACTAGATTAAAACATGGTCTCTATGAAAACACATTTTTGTTTACCGAAATGTTATAGACCGTTATAAATGTTTAAATCAAACTAGAGTGATTTTAAATGATTTCCTTAAAATCAAACTATCAAATTTGATATTTGATAGTTTGTATTTTTTTTTTATATTTGATATTTTGTATTCAAGGGTCGCAGAAAGTAACAACGGCCCATTGAAAAATTGTCCAAACTTCGTAATTGAGGTTTTAGATATAAATATATTTACAGTTTTTATTAAATATGTCAATGCATTATATTCTCTGATTGTGACGTAGTTAGTATTGTGTACGTCATTATGATATATCATTTGAAGCCGTTTAAAACTATCAGAAATTTTTACATCTACCGAGTATGATTCGCTCTTATTTCTTACGTAATATTATTGTAAATTCATTGCTATATATTTACATCTATTAAAACTGATTCTCTCTATTTCTTACGGATACTTATAGTTAATTCATAATTCATACTGACATAGACACGGCCTGACTGAAATCTACACGCCCCCTTTATCAATTGGTCGAAATCTACAGCGGCTAAAACTGACAGGAAACTGATATGACTGAAATCGACACCCCCTATTAATCGATTGGTCGAAACATACAGCGACCTAGAAAAATCACGGACTGCACGAGATAATTATAATGATACCAGACTCAAAGTCTCACAGGAGACGATTTGGCCGTTTCTTTTAGCATACGTACTTTGTACGTTAACGGTAATTTAGTGAATTTTACTTACTTTTTATAATCAATTTCTTAATTAGTTAAAAGAAAGAAGTAAATATAAACAATAAAATGCTTTCTTTGATGATTGGGTTATGAAGATAGCGATCATTGCAGAAAAAAAGGATAGCATACAATGCCAGTCAAATCGGACATTTAAACGACTTATGTGCATCTCATATAATGGAATCTTGAATGTGTGCATCTTAAATAAAACTACATTACCTTATTATTAACAAACATACATTTATACTTTACACTTTTCTTATTTTCATTTCTATGATTGTTTTCTTATCATTGCATCGTGACCTCTTTGACTGTGCTAGCGCTATTGTTGATTAAACTTTATTTGGAATGGGAAAGATAATTATGTATTTATTTACCCCTACGAATGTTATTGTCATTTAAATTAAGACCACGTGTTTTTATTTGACCCTTTCAGTTTCGCAGTAAAATTCAAACCTGGTGTTTATAGTCTATTTCCTAGAATCTAGTTACTTGTAATTAAATATAAAATCTAGACGTTAATTGATTTTAAACTTTATCTTTATTAATTGGGGGATAAAATGAGTTCAAGAAATAAATCTGACAATAGAAAATGTAGGTTTTTATACGCTGTTGCAACAATTAACATGCTTAGTAGCGGTCCCCCATAATGATTGATTTTCGATCCGCGCCTGACCTAGTAATAGCATCAATAGTGAAACAGACTATACTACATGTATTTTATGCAGAATGTTACTTGAAAATAGCTCGATATACTAAGTTTTTATACAAAAGAGACACCGATTCATTTTTTAAAAAGCTTTGTATAGCACACCAAAAGCATAAAAAATGGCTATGATTTTTTTTTTGAGCAACCCAATGTTTACGTTTTCAACCACGTGTAGAGTGGTTGAACACGAACGATAACCCTTTTCTGAATATCATCGTTTAGTTTAAATAACCGCTAGATGATGAAATAAGACATATATCTTAATAGATTTTCATGTTTTAACATGAATCCAAGTAGGATATGATATGAAAAACGGCCAGTACTTCCGTATTTTGAGAATATTATCCGAACACATACTTCCGCTCGAATTTTCACAGGAACTGAACAAATCTCTGCGAAGTCTCGTGAACTTTCATTCGAGCACCTCTGGATTAATTACAAATTTAGCAACGATAAAGAAAACATTCCTAACACATTCGTAGGGGTGTTATTGTCGTTATCTGAAGAGTTTTAAAGCTTTTCCAAAGTAATTCTAGATCTATTACATAAACAATTTAAACAATAAGGAAGCAAAGGCGCAGAATTTAAAAAGAAAAGTCCACTATTATTCGAACATCCAACTCAGCCGAGTGGTTCTGTTTACAGTCCTCCGCCTATCACACTGAGCTACAAATATCAATCGTCAGGAATATTTTTTTTTTGTTTGACAAAATTTTACAAATAACTTTTGAGGGTTTTTGTAAAACCACGAACTTTGAACCATTATGGGTCTAAACTTCACTTTAATAAATCAAAAATAAGAAAGAATGAAAACTTATCCTTTTAATAAAACTACTTTTAGGATGGAGTCTAGAACTAATCATACCACAAAACTGCAATTTATCACAGTAAATAGTCAGGATTTAGGCACAAAACGTTGTGTGGCTTAATATGAAAATATGGGTATATATAATGAAAACACGTTATTGACCATGCATCGTGAAGTATACAGTATAAATAATTATACAGCCAAAAATACATATTTTATTAACATTCGAACAAGGGAGGGATGTGTAACGCCTTGTACGCCCCTGTCCATTACATATCCCGCTTACGCGGGTTATGTATTTCTAGCTCACCTGAGCTGAAAGCTCAAGGAGCTTTTCTGATCACCCGTTGTCCGTCGTTCTGTCTGTCTGTCTGTCCGTCTGTAAACTATTTTGAACTTCTCTAAAATCACTTGGCCAAATTCAACTAAATTTGGCACAAAGCATCCTTATAAAAGGGGGGTGAATTTTTAAAAATCTTCTTCTCAAGAACTACTGAATCAAATTCAACTTAATTTCGCAAAAATAATCCTTATGGAAAGGAAAATATAAATTGCAAAAATTATGTGCTAATTCAGTTTTAAATTCGAGTAATTTACGTAACTAATAATAAAGAAATAATAGCTGTCAATCAGTTTATAACTTCGAGTTCGGTATTCCATACCTCGAAAACGGAAGTTCTTTGTTCGAAGCAGCCATGATGCAGGTTGCACTACTGTATTCAATTTTACTATATATTCTTACCAAAATTGCAAAACTTTAGGTACAGATTAAAAATTCAAACGAACTTCTGGAAAAAATCCTCTTGCTTCTTTTTAAACAACGCTTCATTTACAATTTTCTAGCAAAATACACACGTGCATCCAGCAAGGCGTGAGACTCTGTTTACCTCGAAGTTACACATGTGCTTGAAAATCAAGCCCGGGCCTTTTCAACACCCTCCGGAAACAACACGCATCAAAAATTCAAATGACCTCGCATTATTACAAAACTGGGATAATTTTACCTCTTACACATTGTTTTTCATCTCATAAAAAAATCAGCTCCTGTCGCGTGCGGAAACGCCCCAAATTCAAAGGGAAATTCGGGAATTATTTTGCCTCAGCCATGTTTTGACGTGAACCTTCAGTGAAATACTGTTATGACACCATAAGCATGACACGCGGGTTAAACTGACAAAGATGAATTTGCTTGTTGTGCAACAATTACGTGCGAAGAGAATATTTGAAGCATGCAGCTTAGATTTGTGCCGATTTTGTGAAGTGAATTGAGGTTTGAAATTTCAATGCGTTGACATTTAAACTTGTGACGTTGGTATTAGCTTGTTTTGATTCTCGTTACTTTCGGGGAACCATCGCCTGTATTTTGGAATTTTTACGTATCAAATCAAATAAAGACTTCGGTAAATCAGACAGACAATTGTTTACCTGCGCAAACTGAGCAAAATCTGATGCACTTACAATATATTATAAAATTCTATACATTTTATTTGTAATTCAGTACGATCTCCACATAATGGTTGATTAATGTAACGTGTTTTGTTAAGATGCTCAGCATTTTTAGTCTAAACGAAGATTGTTTTCGCTGCTAGAATTATATAGGTATGTATATGAAGAAAAATAAATTGTGATCTTTCTTTGTTGAAGTGCATGTTTCTTCTGTTTTAATTGTTTACAATTTTCTATTTACTTACCTTCGAATTATAAGCAATATACAAAGCTTTGCTCACAGTTTTCTGTCTGCACAAAGAGCTGAGGCCATGCTTTTATTCTTTTACATTTTAAATGCTGAATAGGAAATACCAAGTTTAAAAATCTGAAGTTGAATGTAATAAACTCTTGTGAACAACAAAATTGACTCAACCCTAGCAGAAATGCGAGCTCTGTATCTTGCTTATAATTTTACGATTGACGCTGAAATTTTGATTGATCACAAGAAATTTCTCGCTAAACGTAAAATACTTGTACAGAAAAATTAAAAGAAGATATGCTGTAACTTCTTTCTTGGGCCCCCTCCTAATACGATGAATTTTATATTAAATCTACACCAACTTTGATGGTTTTCAGACACAAATATATATAAGCGATTGCTTTAAAATAGTTTCCATAGTTATGACACATTACTGTTACGGGGATAAATGTATTATCGCTCTTAAGAAAATATTACAGCGGAAAATCATATCAGTTTGTAGCAATTTGTTGTTTTTTAATAAAGATGAAAATAATGGGTGGGCCTTAGTAAAATAAAGTGATATGCCTGTCAATACATTGCAGTGGTGTCGGAAGCAAATTGAAAATGGGTTGGGGAAGGCTAGATCTTATCAGAAATCTTGACGAGCAAACGAAAAAAAAGGACATTTTGAGTATGGCTATGTCTAACTTTGCAAATAAATGGAGGTCTAAGCACCCACCCACCCCGTTCCTATGCCTATGCATTGATTATACATGTAATAGCTCTTTAAAATATCACATGACTTTTTTTTTATTCGAGGGTATTTATCGATCAAGTGAGTAAGGTTATAAAACATCGCACAAGTTCACGGCAGGTAAACAACACTCGTTTGTAATGCGGAAGACCAATTAAATTTTTGAATGTTTTTTTAATTTGAGCGCATTAAGGTACAATTTTCTTATTTCACATATAGGATTTTTTTTTATAAAATACAATAACTAGTAAGAAGATGAAGAAAAAAAAGTACCTTTATCCTCTCATATATTTTTATCACTTTATAAAGTGGGGGAGGGGTGTGTGGCAGAACTAAAGTAAAGGAAATTGGTAGTTAACGGTGTACCCCTACCAAACATTTAGTTTTATATCTTGCATGGATCTTGTTTTCGGTAAAAGTGGTATTTCATAAAGGTACAATGTCAAAGATTAAGTGTTTGCAAAAATAAGTGTAAAATTTGGATACTTTATGGCAGTCTTTTTTGTTATTCTACCGAGGGGCCATATGGCACAATATCCTTTGAACACCCATAAAAAGCCATTCTTTCTCAGGTGAGCGATGTGGCCCCATGGGCCTCTTGTTTCTGCAATGTCCCAACCTTCATACCACATGAATCACCAAAGAAGGCATAGAACAGCGAGACCGAAATCTACACGTCCCGTTTATAGAGTAGTCGAAACCTACAGCGACTGAAAGTGACATGACTGAAATCTACACACTCCATTTACCGATTAATCGAAACCAACAGCGACCTAAGAAAAATCATGGACTGCACGAAATAATCATAATGATGTCAGGCTCAAACTTCCATAGGAGACGATTTGGCTGTTTCTTTTAGCTTAAGTACTGATATACATTAACAGTAATTTAGTGAATTTTACTTACTTTTCACAATCATTTTATTCATTTGTTAAAATTAAGATGTAAATATAAACAATAAAATACTTTGTATGATGATTTATGCGGGTTATGAAGGTAGCGATCATTGCAGAAAAAAATATAGCGGGTAAATATTTATTCGCAATGTTGCCACCTTTATATCCCGCATGAATCACTAAACAAAGCATTTTATTGCTTAAATAAATACATTCAAAATTAATATAGTTTGTTTCTTCTTGTCAAATTAATTCCCAGTAAAGAAAACAAAAAGATATAACTTGAAACTTGAAATTGGACTCTAATCTTCACAACAGTGGCCTAAGCTTAGATTCTAGGTAAATCAAAGACTTTTGGACTTTAAAGATTGAATATTGTAGCTTATTACACACGGGTGTTGTAAAATTCAAAGAATGACAAGAACTATAGTTCCCCTTTGGTATGTTTATAGATTGTACGAGATATGTCAAAGCTTACAGACATACATGTCAACAAACAGACCAGACAACTTTTAAGCTGTTTATCAAAGGTAACATAAAGTGTCCAGTTGATGGTAGTCAAAATCTTGATACTGGTGGCAACCGTCTTATATGCAACTTAAGGAATTTTGACTTGAAATCCCTAAAAAAGGAAAAAAGGAAGAAAATACACCAAGTATGAATTCTAACATGAGATTCATAAGCTAAATAACTTATATAATAATCATTTTAAGAATCTTTAAATAATAATGCAGGATAGTTTTTGTGAATGCAATGTGTATAAACCAATATGGTTTAGAGCAATGTCCAAAAAATCTGAATTGAGCCACAATGGAGATTAAAATGATGACTTTAACACTATATTTTTTTTTAGTGTAATGCTTTTGATCCAATATTTGCATGAATATTATAAAATAAAAACTGAAAACTGCCTAAGCATTGATGTGTTATCGTCACAAATTAAGAACTTCACTGAAAACTATCAAAATGTAGAAATAACAAGAGGCCCTCAGGCCTTGACAGTCACCCGAGTCCAATGTCCCTCAGATTGACTTGTCAGAAAGTCTCATGTTTGCATTTTATGTTTCATTTTGAAGTATAAACCCTAATGTGAGACTCATCTGACTGTTAACCTACTTTTATTGTTTGATGTTTGAAAAATATCTATCAATAAAAAGGGGGGTGGGTGTTCAAGAGTCAGAGGAATCTCAGATTATTTAAACTTAAGCTCCAGGGACCAAAATATTTGGTAATATAAGAGACCTGCCTTTAATGGTCAATCTTTTATAATATTCACAATTTCATTTATAATGCAAACAAAATACATACAGCTTTTTTCTTATAGTATACAATGTACAGGATATCAAAGTAGACTTCCTAGAACAATCATGTATTTAATTCAAAATTGTTAAGTGACAATTTACCATATAGTTTTCTTTCAAGTTAAAGTTCAATTTGTATGACACATGCTTCCACCAAAAATTGTAACAATTAGTAGTTTTCAAGAAAGAAGTAAAAAATGTAAGATTGGCAACAAACCTCCCACAACGCACGATGCCGGACAAAGACCAATTAATAGGTCAACTGAGTGACTCAGGTGACCTTAAAAGCACTTTAATAAGAATATAACAAAATTTAAGCCAAGTGATCTTCATTGTTTAAAAAAAATCTTTATGAGAATACATTCAATGACAGAGTGTTGGAAGTATAGGTCCAACACATTTCATTGTAGGGAACACAAACAACAAGTACCGTATATACTCGCCTATAAGTATTGCTCACCTATAAGTTAGTTGCCCTTTTTCAGATTTGTTTTGAAGATTTTGCCATTGACCCTCTTGCAGGTCAGGTAACTTTTTTGGGTGGGTAGGAAGTTTTGTAATGAATAAGTAAATTTTACTTACATCTTCCTTGAATTATGGATCTGATTCTATATCCTTCATCAAAGGTGTGCCATGGTTTTGGATGCAACCAAGCCAATACATAAACTCACAAACCTCTGCTCTATCATCTGCGTTCAACATGTCAAAAGATTTTGTGTAATGAATATTTCCTTTATCTCTGTGTGGTTTGTTTAGAATGATGCTATAATAATGCTCTTTTGGCATTTTCAGATAGACAAATATTATCTGCAAATATAAAAAAAAATGTCAGAATAATAAAAGAATCTAAAATCTTATGTTACTAGAATATCATCAATACATATTCAAATATTACACTAGTGCACCACCATTTGCTTAACTTAAATATTAAATTCTTTTGTTTGATCAAAGGTGAATGGTTTGTGATGTTCGATTTTGGTGTCAAACAGCAGAAGTAACAAAACAGTTAAACAGGGTATTGATACAGGGGGACTTAATTGAGCTAAAATGTAGTGAAAAACTAAAGTGGGATTAAAAATGGCCGCTCAGGGGGAGTGGCCCCTGGTTAAAGGTGGCTATAACAGCATGAGTGACTGTAGACTGACCTTAAAATTGTATAATATCTTATCGAATCTCTAAATTAGGATTTGATCTTCATTAATTGTCTGCATATTTAAAGAGTATCCTCAGATTTACGATCCTTGCAAGTTTGGTGAAGTTTTGACCAGAAATAACTTAAATATAGATTTAGCACCAAAACCTTAAACATTCACCAAAAAAACTTAAACCTCATACAGTAAGTCTATCAGTATTAGAACTATCCCCAAACATTTAACAAGCTAGGTATGCCATAAGGTATAGCATAAGCTCTTTCATACTTTGAGCAGTGAGTGTTAAATCCATTATAATTAAAAAAACAATAAGATCTTCCATTGCCAAAGATGGAAAACCTTAATAACATGCAGGCATTACTTGCTATCAATGTTAACATGACAGTCAACAAATGATGGTACAGTAAATGACCTTACATGTAACTGACACTTACTTTGGTTTCCATACATATTATTCCCAGGGAATTCGGACACAGTACTGAGAAGTTGGATTCTGCAAAGAGCAAAGATCCAACCCGCTCAAGAACACCAGAGTCAAGATGTTGTTCTAAACATTCAAATGAATGACCTTTTACTTCTTTCGATTTCACCTATTAATGGCAAAATACAAGGTAGAATTAATTCATAAAATGCAAGCTGTACAACTAAAAAGATTTTATTTTGACAATAACGTGGAATTTCAATTTTTATATGAGAATAACTTTTTATTAAGAGGGCTTTATGGTTGTGGCCATTTTTAGACTATATTGGTGTCCTTTACAAGAAGAGCTCTATATATAAATACATGTATAGGAAAATCCTCAAATCTATAAGGTAAAATATATGGGTTTTTCCTTAAAGTACCTCACTTACACTTACACTTTTTAAGACACTATCACAAGATGGCGATTTGAATGTTTTGTTAAAATGTTTATAATCATTCAATTGGGTTATATATCGTCGTAGCTCACTGGGCTTCTGAACCACAGATCATGAGTTCGAATCTGCCTGGAGCTTTTGTTCATGTTTACTGAATTAAATTTTCGAAAATGTTATTTTTCATCCAAAACTGCACAATGTTTTGCCTATTTGACTTAAATACTTCTTATCCATTATGATAAAGATCATAATCAAGTAATTTTCTGCTGATTTGAGAAAGTATTTCAAGGTGCAGTGAGCCACCTTAAGTTACAGAAATAGCAATATACTTAAACAAATCATATCTTAAAATTTCAGCAGATCTGATGGGTAATTTGTTGACCATCCAGCCTCCTTAATTTGTAAAATTTCCACTACATATTCTATTTTTAAACATTATGCCTATTTTGGTGCCACAGTGTTGTTTGAGCAATTTAGAGTTCTCTGATCAACAGCCTCAAAGAATTTTTATCATACTAAACATGTTATTATTTCTTCAACATTAACACATAAAATGATATTAAAAGAAATTTATTTATGGTATTCTTTGCCTTTTACAAAGTTATGGCAAATTTGTTCAGCTTGGATATAATGGAAAACCCCTTTTGTTCAGTTGAGCTAAACAGTCAAGAAATGTTCATTTAAAATTTACTTTTTTATTTTCAGATTATGGGAGGGTTTCTGTTCATTCAAGCAATGAATTTCTATTACCCAAGTTTCACTAAAATAGACCTTGTGGTTCTGGAGAAGAAGTCGATAATGTTTCAGCTCTGGCGAGCTAAAAAACCTATTGATAGCAAAGGTAATAAAACTTAACTTTCTAAAATTATCCATCCGAAAGAATATTAAATATTCATGTCTATATGCTTATTATTCACAACAAACATCCTTCGATATTTTGAATCAGATGTACATGTATATTGAATCAAACAAAATAATTTAGGTAAATGTACTTTAGCTTGATCAAGCTATTTAAAACGAGGTCAGCCCGACTTTTCGTGGCACTCGAAAGAAAAAATTATGTGATTTGGAATGACCCTTATTAACGCTAGTGCATGTACTTAAGGCTTAGAAAGGGAGGTCATTTAGTTGAAAATGTTCAAAACTTTACAAAAAAGATATCTGTGAGCCAATGCTCACTAGTAATACCCCCGCTCTGATGTAAATATTCAAGCAAAGTCGATATTTAACAGGAAGTTGGCATCCGATTGGTACAAAAATATATCCCATGTTATGACATGCCTAAACAAATAGTGTGTTAAAATTTCAAGCATCTGCAATAAATAGCTGCTGAGAAATCTTTGATGAAAATTTGTTTGAAAATAAAGGCTAAAAATAAACAAATTTGTCATTTAAAAGGAAGTTTACGTCTGGTTGGTACAAAAATACTATCACCAGTGAAATGACTTCCATTTCACTTTTGATAACTTTTAGCATATATTTTCATAGTCTACATTATTTTACTTTCTTCTTATCTTATATGTTCCCATACTTAGCAATTCCTTATTGACATCTAAAGCATTCCTTATTATTTATTTCTAAAGGTTATCTAAGCTGTTGTTTTCTTCTTAATCCCCTAGAACATTTAGTGATTTCACAGTAATTGTTAATCTCTATGCTTGTGGCTATGGTCTCTGACATAGGTGTTACATAAACCTTTTTACTTCCTGTCATCAAAGGATGACACTGATATAAAGTAATTATTTGATTAGCCCTAAGTGGCAACTTTACCTCAGGCAATTGACAGAAAAGATTAAATCTTATAAATTAGTAAATTAGTTTTAGATTTAGTTGAGAAACTTTAGAGAGGAGAGTTAGCAAGAAGACTTCGGACAGAAAGGATGTAGGGTGAAACTATGAAACCATGTAGAGTGTTAGGAGACAATTTCCAATTCATCTGTTTAGGCCCATTTCTCTAAATTACCATAAGATAGGAACAAGACTTGCTTTTAACATTTTCAGCGTGTGTATATTGGATTATTTAATATTTCAATCTTTAATAAACTATTCTTGTATCCTGCCATTTGGACTTTGTGCATTCTTCATTTATTAATTCCCCTTGAGCTTAATTCCCCTAATGAACGTGCACCATCGCCTAAATTATGTACCACACATCCGGGCATGGTCACAATACATCCAACGTTATGGCATGCCTAAACAAATAGTGTGTTAAAATTTCAAGCATCTGCAATGAATAGTTGCTGAGAAAAATGCGACAGAAATTTTTGTTACAGACAGACAGACGGATGAACAGACAGACGGACAGACAGACACACAAGGGAAAAACAGTATACCCTCTTCTCGCGGCCTTCGGAGCAGGGGTATAATTACAACCGACAACAACTGATTACAATGGGTCACCTAAGTGTCTAAGAACCTATCATTTGGGACACTTGTGGATAATAATGTGGATAATAAGTATTTTATAATCATAATCAAAGCACTTTCACCATTTTAGAATTTTCAAATTTTACAATATTTGACCAAAAAATAGGATTTAAAAATATCTAAATTATAAAAGCCCATGCGAGCTTCGAACGCATGACTTACAAATTCGTATAATTAACACTTTAATTAACTCATTGCACTACCATGTTAGGTAACAGTTTTCAGAAAGATAAAATTAATAAGATTTTACTTGATTTTCTTGTTTATTTCAAAAGGAAGTATGTCACAATTCGGAGGTGTTCCATACCAATTTAAGAAACTAAGAAATTAAATACCTCAACCACAAACAGCAGTCTATTACCCTCTGCAGTGTTGATCCCAAGGTCAAGCTTATCTGGCAGTCTTCTTAATGCATATGCTAAATCTGGAATGCAATTCACTATTTTGTCACCAAAAAGTAATGTTCTTTCATCCACTTCTCTATTTAAAAATAAAAAAAGAAAAATAAATGTTGTACAGTTCATAAGACAATAAAACAGTAATACAGTCCCTGAAACATTCCACTCGGCTCTGCGTGTGCTCACTGTTCACAAACCATTTAAGTGGGTAAGTAGGATGTTTCAGGGACTGTACCTGCACTTAAAGTGGGTCCTTACTCAGCAATTTTATGGTTTAAGTTGACTTGCTTTTTCTCTTGAAATCATTAGAGTAATACCTTGTGTAATTAAAAAACTGAAGAAATAAACAGGGGGTTTTTTTCATTACTGAACAATTATTATCCACAATATTTGCACCCTCTCTTTTCAAAACATGTTTTTAGTGAAAGTTGATTTTTTTTTTTTTTGCAGTTCTCCTTACTATGTTCACATTAAAACAAGTTTTAAATCCATATACTTACTGTTGTTCCAGAAAGAAAAGCTCTCCAAATTTTGCGAAAAAATATTGGTAAAAACTGTGAGTAGGTTGTTTCCTGTTGGTACTTGTAGTTCTAGCATGTTTGCCTTTCTTTTTTCTCGTTTTCAATGCGATGATCTTCTTTGCTTGTTTAACATTTTCATCTTCTTCAGGATACACAATCCTTTTGAATAATGACACTGATGCGAACAAAAATCTCTCAACAGCTTGGAACCATTTTCTGTCAAACCTTTACAGAAAAAGAAAATGACACAGTAATTCTTCATAATAGCCATCTTCACTACAAATTTCCTTTTTAAGATTTTCCCGTATTTCTTTAAAAACATTTTTGAATTAGCACTAACTGTTATATTAGTTAACAGTGTCAAGGACACCCCAGATGATACTCTAGTAACTTGAAAATGACAGAATTTTCTTTAGGAAAAAATACAACTTTATTAAATTTATTGCAATTCATGAACACAAAAATCCCTGCCAATTAATATTATTCAAACTCAATTCTGAAATCTGCAGTACCCTGCTAAATTCTAAGACATCCACTGCTTATTTTCGCAAAATCTATACACAAATTTTTGGTTTAAACATACTTCATTGTAAATTTCCACAATGGGATTTGGCACAAGTTCCATAACTTACTAAGCCCTCCTCAACCATTTTTTTATAAATGATATGACACTAAACATGCTAAACGACAATAAATAATTACTTTTAAATCCAATTTATCTTCTTTTTTTATCAAATTTTTAAGATATAGGGGTGTGGTACTTTCTATGAACGATGCATGGTCAATTAATCTAGATCTGAGTAGATAGGGCTTCATATCTGAAGATAGCTCTTTGTTACATCACCAAAGTTTATATGTCACATTAAAGAAGCGGTACAGGTAAAGAATGATGATTCAGAATTACTTTTATTAAATACAAAGATAAATTGTGCATTTTGAGTTGAATCAATAGCTAGCTAAGATGTTAAAGGACAAACTGCAGGGAGATGGGGAATGCAAAAGAAGTTTATTTATAGAGTTAGTATTAAAAATAAACTTAATATGTGAAGTCTTAGAAAAAAATGAACCGCAGCAATGTGTACCTTAGAAGTTGTAAAGCATGTGATTATTTTTCATTACGAGAAAAAATCTTAAATGCCAAATTCCTGTGAAGAATGCTCCTATAAAAGTTTTACCAACTTTTTGAGAAAAAGATTTACTTTTTAAATTGTAAACAAATTTTCAATTATTCTTTAATATCCACAATAAAATATGGCAAGGTCCTTCATTTGATCAAAATTGAATCCCCTTAATTAATTGACCCAAAGATACTTTCTGCCAAAGGATGACTGCAGTTAGCGCCGGGTTTTGGGCCCTTTTCGGTCGCTTCTGTTTCGTTTATTTCTTAACCTAATATCACTTTTGTTAAATTTTTTAAAAACTCTAGTCAATTTCCAACATGAAATAAGATTTTAGACTGTGATACAATAAGCTCATTCTATGTTTTTTTCCTTACAACTTTCAAAAAAAGGAGAACTTTCGCTCATCTGCCCTTGATCAAACTTAAGATTAATATTAATATGCATGAGAGGTGGAGCTGCCATTATCAGAATGGTACTAAAATTAGACTACCATGAATAACAATGCCATGTATAAAAATTCATGTGATCACTCTTTCACCATAACCCTATCTATTCTATATGGTACAAGTATACTATTATGGTTTCAACAATTAGACCACAGCCATGTAAGTACAGAATTTGAAGACTTTAAATCAATGCTTCACAACTTAACGTGTTCGAAAACATTGTCCTAGTTAGCACGTAACTTGCTACCTTACACGTCACGTGGTAGAATTTTGTATTCACAAAGTTACCTGAGGTGAGAAATCACGTGGTGAATTATAATATTCAACATGCATCTACCCTTGGTACAACAGGGAAAGCGAAAGTAAGAAGAAGCAGTTTTTTCTCATTTAAACCATGAGCGCATGTTTGTCTATTAATCTCCCTTTGACATAACTTTGATAATGCAAATATACAACTACTGTTAAACGGAGAACAATAGACAAACATGCGCTGACTATGTATGAAGTCAGCATAAAAGTGGGCATCCTCATTATCGTATGGAGACTCAAGAAATAGTGATGACCCCACCTATGAAAGCAAATTCGTACTTGGTAACAACATACTTTTATTTAACGCAATTACGTAAAGTTGCAATTTAGATGTTGACCATTTCTGGAATTGAAAGAAAAATTCTTCTTTTAAAAGTTTATTTTCTCACAAACATCGCATGTCCTTAAGTGCAGTCATCCTTTGGCTGAAATTAGCTCAGTGGTTCTGAAGAAAATTATATTGTCAAAAATATGTGACAAAAACGACGAGAGAAAAATGACAAATTTTGATCAGCTAAAAAAAACAACATTATTTTAACCCCGACTTAGAACCCACTTAAACTGTTCATCATAAGTTTGTATCCAAGTTGTAACAGTAAAACAGAGCTGCACAAAAGAAAAATCAATATTTGAAATGTTTTTGGGGGTAAATCAACTAACCATATTTCAGCAATCTTCTACAGTTAGGCCACAATTAAAAATATTTCAGTTTGTCCAAACCCGACCCATGATGACTGGGTGTGGGTAGGTAGGTAGGCAAATTCTTTTTTTTTTTTTCAGAATTTGCATGAAGATATTGAAACACTGAGTATACATTTACCACGACTTCGTCCGTTTTCCGCATGCCGATCTCATCAGGATCGGCAACCTCGTCAAACACATCATTTCATGTCTTTTTACTGTTGAACCGATAAAACCTATTCGACACAATGGGCTTTATTTTTTTGTTTACTTTAAGAATAACAGACGATGACAGCGTAAACTGGCTGCCATCTTCACATCGACACATGTTTACTTCTTTACTTTCGTTAAATTAGTAGATAAAAACCGAGAACATCGAATATCGATTTACTGCGTCTCCTACACGCTTTCTTTTAATCTTAAACACTGTCACTTTCAAACGCAAAGATGACAACATATAAATGACGGAGCGGACATGAAAATTATCCGGAAAAAAAAAATTCTTCCAAAAAACGGCAAAAAAAGAATTTGAGTCGGCGGCTTTTTTTCGGGTCGGTCGCGTTTGGGCAAACATACAATCTTTTTATTTTGGCCTTACTTAATATTTTTTACATCAGTTATCTAAATCATATTTGATAACATAATTTTTACTTACAGACTGGTGTGGTCCATATCTTTGTCCACTCTTTCTGCCCTTTCTATGTTAGTTTTTACATCTGCCATAAAAGACTGTTCCATCATGATCTTATGTTGTTTATTTGCAAAAACCATATGCATGGGCCTCTTGCAGATGGTATCAAAGTCAAAAGAAAACAGTAAATTCTCTGTGGTAAGACGGCAAAACTTTTCAACAGTTTTTTCAAATTTTGGAAACTCCATCGTATTGTCAGTTTTAACATTCTGCATAAATTCTTTGAGAGGCTCAGGTTTATCATTGTAAAATATGTTGGTGTTCTTCAAATCTAAGTACTGCCATTTACTGGCCGGTAAAAGTCCTTCTTCACTATCTGATGAACTTCCTTCTGAATAACTTCTGTCTGATTTATCATCTTCTCCCTCTTCACTGCTTTCAGTTAACCGTTCTTTTGAGGAAGATGACCGCAAATATGATTCCCTTTTAGTAGAGTCTTTAATGGTTTGCTTGGATGTTGTCTGACTTTCTTCAACCTTTAATCATTAACAAAAATGTTTTAATAAACATAATTTAAACTGCTTGGTTAGCATGCAAGCATTGAAGAAACAATAGGCCCAGGGGCCACATTGCTCCCTGAGCACCAATGGCTCACTTGCAAAAAACCAAAGCAGCTTTATGTGAAATACATAAATCTTGATATAACATTTTTTTTTGTTCAAATTTCCCCCAAAGGCCCATATATACACTGATCAGTAATGTTCATCATTGTGCACATTTGGGGGCATTAGTATTCTAACAGATGATTGACAATAACATACAAAAAAGTCAAGGTCAAAAATTTTTTCAGCCAAAGGATTATTAAGTTAATTTTTAAGTTAGTCTTTATTCACCTTGAGAATGTTGAGATAAGAAAATAGTTGGGGTCAAAATTTATCAACAGTACTTTTCATTGCAATATCATTGTTCTTTTTTTCAAGTTTGAAGTTCTTCTGTAAATGTATATTCTGAAAATGACATGAATTTACTAATTTTGATCTTGAAATAGGAATTTTAATAGATCTTGGTCAATTTTTTTCCAAACAAGGGAAGTTAGATGACACTATGTCTAGAAAAACTGATGGATGAACACAAATATAGATGGATAAACTGACGGATCACAACAGGGTTCTCCAAGATGAAATATAAATGAAACATATTACCTTTAAAGACCTTCCTTCTGGAGACAAAGATTCACTTTCTTCTTCTTTTTCATGTTTTCTTTTCTTGCTACCAATCATTTCCACAAAAGATGACATAACTCTAAGTCAAAAAATAAACTGATGATTATGAGATCAGCTCACCTCAACAAGGCATTGCTTATGTATACCTTGAATAACAGGTACATGTACATGTATATGTGTATTTGAAATGTTTGCAGTTTAATAAGCCTTGAAAAGTATCAAATTATATTCTGATTATATGATTATATTTTGATTTATGAAGTTGTAATAGACCTAAAAAAAATTTCTGACTACCAGCTATTGTTAAACGCACATAATATATACAAAAGGCCCACGGGCAAACTATTCATCTGAACAACAATGGCCAACTGCAATGACTCTGAAACAGCTTTTAATAAGTCAAAATTAATACAAAAATATCAGTGCAAATTTAGCAGAGTAAGGTTTTTTTTTTAATTTTCAACACATACATGTATTTTAAAACACTGAGTTACTTTTAAAGCCAGGAAGAGATTTTTTTAAGCCTATCTTTAGTGAACTGAACTTTATTTTACAACGATTGACCAACAAGTTCTACAACTTACATCAACATCTCTAGTTGGCAAGATGTTAGTGCAATGCAATCGATGATGTGGGAGAAAGCCAGAGGAATTACAGACGTTTAGGCCCCAAGATGTTTAGGACCCAAGATGTTTAGGCCCAAGCAAAGACGTTTAGGACCCAAGATGTTTAGGCCCAAAGATGTTTAGGCACCAATTTCAAGATGTTTAGGCACCTGTTGTTTTTAATACACTATTTAATTATGTATCTCTTGAACAGTTTTAAGCAAATAAATGCATTTTTATTAAATTTGGAGAAAATTAATTACATAAAAATTGCGATGTCAGAGCTGCCATTATGACAGGTATGAGATTCATGACTAGAACACAAAATTAAAGTTATATGAGGGTATGCATTATAGTATTCATATTTGATAATTGGTTTGTTGCCTATCATCATTGGAATTATACAATGTTTGAATATTTAACAAGAATAGAATTCCTGGGTCCCCCGCCATTCAAGCAGTATACTAGTATACTGTACTGTGGAATCAATTTCGTGGGGGCCAATTTTCGTGGATTGCTTAAATTTTACAGGACGTAATTTCGTGTATTCTCTAAAACCTACAAAGGAAATATGATTTTATTACCCTTATTTATTAATTCGTGTAGGATGTTAAATCGTGGATGAGAGGTACCCACGAATTCCACGAAAATTGAACCACCACGAAATCTAATGATTTCACAGTATATGAAATTGCAATATTTTCAAACATTCAGGGCTGTTCCAGAATTAAATGTGTGGGGAGGTTGGGAGGAACATTTTTTTACCCCGACCACCCATTTTTTTTTCTATTTTTCCTGTCGCAAATATATCCAAATACTACAATCTAAAATCAAACAAATACCTATTATGCCCCCTCCAGCTCGTCTTTGTGTGAGCATAAGACATTTGGTATAAATTTTATGAATATCTTAAAATTTGTAGGCATGAAAGCACTTTCAAGGTCAATTTTTGATATAATGAAGTAATTATTGTGGTCAAAGTCCCATAACTCCAACAA
>WFKH01011925.1:18495612-18520140 GCA_016163765.1 Magallana hongkongensis | reverse complement strand
GGGAGCCCACATGGCCCCTGGGTTTGAAAATGTTATTTGCAACCCTGCATCGGAAGCAAATAGAAAGTTGGGGGGGGGGGGGAGGGGCCAGGCTTATTAGGATTATTTATTTTATGATCAGGAATTCATATATTTACTAAGACAGACGGTTCAATGTGTTGTAATTCATCTCGTAGTATTTTTCATATATATGAATCAAACAAATATTTAAAAGACTTGGACTTGATTTGAGCTAAAAAATTTCAACTTAGTTTTATAAATAATTTTCAATAGTTGATAGAATTTCCATGTTCGTTATAAGTAATCTGTTACAGACCTTAGAGACTTTCAAAGTATGGTCAATTTTAGAGACATTTCAGCAATGAAAACAAAAACTCTTAATATAGGTGACATATAATTTATTTCGTTTATTTACAATCTATATACATGGAACATGTACAAGTAAAACGCGCTATCGACTTCTTGAGATACTCATCATTTAGTTCTCCAAATTAGATTGCAATAAAAACTAATTATTTAACGGTTTCTTTTATGGTGAATTAATTGCCGACTAATTAAACTGCTCAGGCGATGTTCGTGTATGTGTATGTAACAAATTATTGTCTAATTAAAATCTATGTACGTGATTATGTATTTAAAAACAACAGCAACAATTGAACAATGTTTATTGTATATTTTATTTTGTTTCATCCAAGAATATTTATGAAAACTATATTTTATGATTTTCATAGGGTACGTTTTCTCCTGGAGAAAACGTACCCTAGAAATTGGGTACGTTTTCTCCTGGGTACGTTTTCTCCAGCATTCTGGTGTAGCCATGTTACTTGACAATGGTGCGATACTTGTGTAGTTCCTATACCTCGATTGCATCAACGGTTAAACCGTATACACTTATTACTGTGGACTATGAAAAGAATGCATCAATGTAAACAAAAAAATAACTTACAAAACGTGTGAGCGCCAAGCGGAGACTCAGATCAGGAAATACATATTGCAACGAAAGAAACAAAACCGTAGCCGTAATTCCGGTGAAAGAGTACAAGATATAAACAAGCGGATATATGATAAAATTCTGAAGAAAACGCCGAGGAAATTAAACAATAAGCATTCAAACTCAGGAGTATGGCTAACAAAAAAGAATATGGCGAATAATTATTATTTTATACAGTTTTTAATCTTACGAGTTAATTATTGTGTCCGTCATTTTTGACGAATTTTAATGAAAATACACATACCTGTCAATTAAGTTAAACTGAAAACGATAAGACGGATAAAATTCAAAATTTCTTCATCGACACTTACCCGGATAAGTTCACACGAACTAAATTAATTTCTTAAAAGGAGATTTAAAAATGGGAAAATTTGACATCTTTTATCGTTCGTTTTGGTTTGTTTCTTCATATAACAAAACAAATGTTGTCTGTATTTTCAGGAAACATTAATTAACTCAGCCACCTTTGGGACGAACATATTGCCCTCCGATTCGCGTCGGGCAATATTTCGTCCCTTTATTCAATGTTGCCCTCAACCCCAGTCAATATATTATTGATTGTTTTACCCTTATAAATATTCTTCTATATAATTCTTACTAATAAAAAGTCCAATAAAACAAATATTATTTCAACCAATCTGACAATTTCGATGTTAACCGGTCTACAGGTCCAAACACATCGAAATTGTTTGACAGCTACGTCACAGCTAATTAATTTCGTCCGAACTCGACAGAGCGGAAATAGACGAAGTTTAGTGCAGAAAGGTTTGTCGCTTGATATGATACGAAAGATGGCGTCACAGGCTTTTTTAAGGCATATAATTTAAGTGAAGAGTATAACAAAACAGTTATTGACTGGGATTCGGGCAACATATATGAACTGTTGGACCTGAAGGTGAAAATGTTGCGTGAGGCCTGAGGTCTCGATCAGGCAACATTTTCACCTTCAGGTCCATGCGCGGATCCAGAAATTTTTTCCACCAGTCAATAACTGTATATCATGTGTATTAGGGTACCTACAGTGTATAACTATTGGGAATTACACAGTTGTTGCGCATTTAACATTTAACCTGCGTCATCAATTATTGCAATGTGAGCAAACCTGCAGGGCCAAATCTTTCCGCCGACCGACAGCACGACACAGCAACTACATGTAGCATAATGGACAGTGCCATTGTTTTCAATGGCGACCTTCCTGCTCCAAATTCCTTATCGTCATCTGAGCCTTCGTGGTTAGAATCGTTTGAGCTTGTAAATCAGTAGTAGTAAGGTTATTGCTTGCACGATGATACTGGTGCGCTTAACTTCAACGATCGATCTTAAATTCTAGCCTGCCTGGATGATTCCACATGTACAGATATTTTGGGTATCCCAAATTCAGTTGCAAAATATGTCAAATGCATGTTTATAATCCATTTTTTTAAAGCAAAATGAGCTGTATTTTTTAGAATTTTATTTGCTGCAAAAACCTGCTAGTATGATAAGTCTACATGTAACTTAAACTTTTATGATAGACAAGATTTGAAAAAACCATTAATTTTTGTCAGAGGAAAGAATTCTCTTCTAAGGAATATATAGCAGGTCAATTTTGTACAGGACGACAAAAATTCAATTTTGCTTCAATTAAGGCTTCTTAACGGCCTTTTTCACAAAAATATGGCAAACAGAAATTCAAAAACCATGATATTTCTCGTCATTTAAGTAGAAAATAACATTTTCGTAAATAAAACTTTCAACATGAAAATTCAGTTGCAAAATATGTCAAATGCATGTTTATAATCCATTGTTTAATGTTATCAACAGAAAGGAGATGTATATGTAATCTGTTGACCACCGAGCTTCCTTATATCTATATTTAATTTTTTTTAAAGGAATTGATATCAATGCTTAAATCATACTTTGTTTTAAATAAATCAATACTCTTTTAGTGAATGAGTAATATATACTTTTGGATTTTTTTTTAAAAAAAATTTTTACTTTAAGTTGCAGTCAGTTAAATCGAAGGATCATATCAAAAGGCATGAGTGTAGCCTTATAACATTGGTGATAACATAACACACTAGTTTAATCTGATCGTTTGTCTTTCGACTATCGACATTATATATATATATGAGTTAGACAAATGCTCAATTCAGTGGAACCACATCAAAGGCATCTTGTGCACCCTCTCTCACTTCTAGTTTGATACAGTATACTCCAGTATCAGCCTCAATACATTTTCTGTTAAATCTTTTATAAGATATAGTGTAGTTTGGGGCTTTTTTAAATTAGAATTCACAAACCTGAAAAAGCACAAAAAGTTGTCATTATACTATCACAAAATAATGACACATATGTTTAAATTATACCGGCTATTCATAGTTTTATAGCTTACAATTACGCAAAAAACTTGTTTGAATATTTAAAAAAAACATGAAAATTTAAAACAACTGTTTTTGGCTCGTGGAAACGATTTTCATTTTCAACCTTCTCTGCCGTTAAAACAAATAGCTCGTCGTCAGCATCGCTTATGTCAAAATACTGGGCGCATACAGCTCTCTTTGAGACGACATTTCAACATTTTTGTTCGACTTAACTTGTTCTAACTCAAGTATATCCGATTCAAAGCAGCTATCAATATCGTACACGCTTTCAGTATCGGTCTTGTAATTACGCTGGGTCAGGAATATCTCATCATCACTGCTTGACGAATTCATACTGAAAGGCAATTTTCATGCGCAAGCGGAATATTTATAGTAATAGTGTGTTCGAATGACCTCTATATTACTTTTACACCGCAAATGT
Source organism: Magallana hongkongensis (assembly GCA_016163765.1). Taxonomy (NCBI): domain Eukaryota; kingdom Metazoa; phylum Mollusca; class Bivalvia; order Ostreida; family Ostreidae; genus Magallana; species Magallana hongkongensis. The sequence goes on along the minus strand of WFKH01011925.1, from coordinate 18,516,365 downwards.
CACGTAAACCAACCTGCATTTTACAATTGACCATCGTGTCCATTCAGTTACAACAAGGGGTTCAGTAAAGGTGTATTTTAAGCGGCTCAATGTACTCATAGCGCTCCATTCCTTAAAAGTACTGAGCCTCGGTCCTTTCGGGCCCTCGTCGCCATTATTTTTAAGGAATGGAGCACTACGAGTGCATTTACCCTTACATAATGTATGTGGTAGAATACGTGTTACTTCGTTGTCCTCGACAGTTGTAAAACATAAGTCGATATCTAGGTGGGAAAAAAATTTTAAATATTTTACTTAAATGTTATTGCCTTTACAATTTACTGACTTTACTTTATTGTACACCTCCCACTGCAGTTGAACTCATGAGAAAACTATCCAGGTAAATAATTTATCCAAGTACTTTGAAAGTTTTTCAAAAGCGGATTATACATTAACATCTAATTGCGATTAAGAAAAGTTTTTAATTGTGTTTCAATGATCAGTCACTTTAGGATTTCGATTTGGATATCAGGACTCGCTGTGTTGTGCTTGGATAGACACCTCCTGTAGAAAACGAAGGAGGTGCCAAACAATTCCGTCCAGTCGGTGGCAATGTGCATCATGTTACCATTGACGCCGATGTGATCAACATCCGAGTTTCCGTCAGCCACCCACATCGATATGAACGTTAAGAAAGGGTATTGTTCCCGATTCTTGTACGTAACGTCCGAGACTGTTAAAATTGTCTCCGAAAATGAAAAGCGCACATGCAACCTGGCTGTGTTACCATTTTCGTAGACGATATTCATTGACAAATAATTCACATTTGCATGTACGATGTCGATGGTTTTAATGCTTGCATAAGGCCGATGATGACGAGGATTCGATTCTCCGATCAGAACGGACGATCCATAGGGAATCCAGTCCGTTCCCGAGGGTGTGATAGGAAGTAAGCGTACCATTCCGTCCTGATAGATTACTATCGTCTGTCCATATTGATCACGAGTCCATGGAATTTTCTGATACACTCGAATATAATTAGCATTTGAAAATGTTTTGTCATTAATTTTAACCGTTATGTTTTTATTGTACTGCCACCAGAAATCCATATCGACACCCTGAATGACAACATCACCATCATTTAAATAATCAAACGCTTGATCTTCCTTTTGGGGCCTTTTCCGAAGGTTAATTGTTTTAATATCTAACACTTTGTTAAAGTTCTTAGGAATAATTATTTTTACAGAGTTATTTGGACCATCAGACCATGTAAAATCAGGAATTTCCAGGGTATAATTTAATACTGTTGGTCCAAATGAATGGTACACTGGATCCGAGTACTTTTCTTTATGACCTAGAAAACTAAAGCCCAGCTCGATCGGTTCGGATAAAGAACCTTGGAGCTCTACTGTCAATATTGACCCAATTTCTGAATCTAAGTAAATTTGTTCAGATTCTTGTGGAGCAAAGAAAACAATTTTTATATCAGAATTTGCTGTGGGGGAAAATCTAAGAATTGCATATCCGTCACGCCATTCTTCTGTTTTGTCCATCTGGATCTTTATATCATTAAACCGCCAATGTGTTTCTTTAGCCATAGCACAGTTAGTCCAATCCGGTTCACGGATGTTTAGATAGGTTTTATATTTTGTATTCATTGCCCGGATCTCATATGACGTTACAGATTCATGATAGAATGGTATTTTGATGTTGTCTATTTCGGCACACAGGGTAGGTTTACTCAGTTGCTCAATTCTCGCATCAGGTATAATATATCGGCCATCCATATGCTCATAACTTATATCGTTGAAACAGAAGACATGGCATAGAAAGACTTGTTTATCAATGCTTGCTTCACTGAATGCTACTATCACTTTGTCTATTTCTACTCCAAACTTATCGCTTTGGGTAAGTTGTAGTATAAGACTGTGTCGACCTGGTTGTAACCGACGGATACCACCTATTTTCCCTGTCGATTCAAAATTATTCCATTCACTTCCGCCCTTAGATCTCAAATGGGTCTGAAAAGTGCCTATTCCTTCCCAGTCTATCAAAACAGTTAAGATATCTTCATCACCATCATTGGAATAATATATGTTGTCGACATCAAGATCAGATTCCCTGTCTAAGCAGAAATCAAATTTAAGCATAGCAGTTTGGGACGCAATCATCTGCACAGCATGTCCGTTCGAAGCTGTGTCTCTGTTAGTGATACTTGAGAATGCTTTTAATGGTAGGTAATCCTCTGCCTCTAACTCGAAAGGTTGCTCAGCGTATCCAAATGACAAAGAAATGATGACAAGCATAGCTACTGTTTGAAGATCCATAATGAGTGTTTCTACCTGTCAAACAACTACAATAGAAATTGAAGAATTTTTTAATTCACCTAAAAAAAATTAACAACAAAGAACGCAGATTTTAGTCAGATATTAATATTTAGAAAATCTGACATTTTCTCCCATTCTGAGCGACACCTCGACCTTTTTTGCAACATAAACAACAAGGAACTAAATGTTTTAAACACTGCAAAATCTTTAGAGTTGTTTAATCTAACGAATATATTGGCATTTTATCTTTAAGGGAATTATTATTGTTTTAACAGTGAAATTATTATAACTGTTGAATTATTTTGGAAAATGTGATGCAGAAACCTTTAGGACAAAGTATAGGAATATGGATAACAATACATTCCAAACATCAATGTTTAACAAAGTGTCTAAAAAAGGTGTTGTAGCGAATGAAAGGATATATCGGCAAATTTAAATTAGTGTTTACCACATTTAGCAGTTAAAGGCATTATCTAATGATTTTCATTTATTTATACTATGCGATTTATTTATTTTGTATTACTGTGAAAATGTATGCTATTATCAAACTGTATACTTGTAATTGTTTAATCCAAGGAATTCACACTGTACTTTTTTTTCTTTTTTTAAGTTTATAAAGCATTAGATAAGAATTATTGTACATAGTCGTAATTTGGTTTCAATTAAACCAAAGCCTTTTTATTTCTTTTTGGTTAAAGTTGAACCTCTCAATCTAGGCAAACATAACTACTAACCTCATCAGCTTTTAGATATTTGAATTAAGAGATCATCCCCATATCAATAATTTAATAGTTAGTAGAATCAACCTTTTGCTTTTTCCATCTATAGCAAATTCAAGTTCTTCAAGTTTATAATCATAGTTAAAAAAAGTACATAATGCCATACAACGTTCAATCAAAGTATAAACATTAATAGCCTTAATAATTTCCTGTTAAGAAAATATTTGTTATTGATAAGTAATAACCATTCGAAAGAAGCAATTTCATATTTTCAATTTATTAATACTAGATCCCGAGGGGATCAAGATAATCTTATTTTTATCTATAAGAATATATATAAACATTCTCCTGGGAAAATCAGCAAAAGGAGGTAGCTCTTTTCATTTAATCAGAGTCACACAAAGGTGTATTTTGGTTACATATGTAACCGCTTTTTATGGCTAGCATCGCTATAAATTCCTCTTTTTCTTCAGTTTGTTAACTCAGGACTGTTCTATATTATTTTCTATGCCATTTGGTTCATGTCTTGAAGATACTATTTAAATTATTCCGAATATTCCCAGAATATAATAACAATATGATGCTGTTGGTACGAAATTAAGAAATAATAATACCTGATAAATAATCCTAGATCCTGTTAACAGAGTGTTTAAACACCACACAGCAATTTAGTCCAGCAGCAAACTCACCGAGTCACTTCCTTATGTAGGATAAAGACGTGATACATTTTAATCGAGTTCGATGTTTTATATCTATAGTTTGTTGATGTTCGCAATGCGATACCCAAAAAACGTAGCAATGTCTTGAAATCGTTTCTTTTTTCTTTTTTTTTTTTTTTTGCAAAACTTGACATAACAGAAGTGTACAAACATCGGCAAAAATATGTCATGATATCTAACAAGGATAAACTCAAACGAGAAGCAGTTTCTAAATAAACAGAAATGGGTTCCATTCAGCAATCTCATGTGTGGTCTTTAAAATAACTTTTTACATCTCTCTCTCAAGAATTTAAAAGCTATCGAATTAGACTAATAACACACAACAAGTCTCACATCTTATTTATTACAATTTTCTATTGATTTTAATTAATTGCATATTTATAATTAAGTGATTTTATGCTTAAACAAAGATAATATTTTTTTAATTCGAATAGTTTCATCTCACATATTCTTCTTCTTTAAGATCTTAAATCATCTGTTAAATATGCATTAAGTAATTTACATTGTATTTTTTCTGATAAACATATCAAGATATAAAAATAAGACATTTTTTCTCTTGATTTATTAATAATGGGAGAGACGTATGTAAGGTTCAAGTTTGTTTATTTTTCAATTCAATTTCTTTCTATTATACACATTACACAGTAAGTGATAATTTTCCACGTTTTAAACATTTCGCAATTGCCATACCGTCACAGATATTTACCTTATTTTTTTTAACAATAATATCTTTGTTTTATATGCAATTTTCATTTTTGAAGACATCTAACAACAGTTTATTTTTACTTTTATTACATGTGTTCTAAGTCTACATAGTAAGGTAACATGCAGTTGACTTTTATCAAACTTCTTCACTTACATTCTGTTTACCAAGGATCTAATCTAATGTGCTAAACTAGAAAAAATATCTAAAACGCAAACGCATAAATATCACCAGGTTTTTGTAAACTGAGTTTGCAAAATTAAAGAAAAAACATCAAACAAGAATCTGATTTCACATGAAATATATTAACTTGTGAAATTGTATTCTACAAATCATTTTAAAGATCTGAATCAGTGCACGTGAAATTTATGTGAGTCCCGGTTTCCTTTGGATTTACCCTCTCCTAAAGCTTTGGTTCGAAGAAAACTTTTATTTTCACTCTCGGTTAAATTGATGTTTGGATTTCTTTTGATTTTTACTTCATTTCCCTTTAAGGTGGATATCTAGTAAATAAAAGGAGCCTACATATTTACTTAATCTGAGCTATGAATTCTTACAGTCTTTCCTCATAACAAAAAATTGCTTTAAATAGGTGTATCAGACCTTAATTGTTATAAAAACACAGTGAAGAAAAAAAACGTGTTGTAAACTTTCATTTCTAATGAAATATTAAGAAAATCAGGTACAAATCTGAGAATTGTTTTGTTAACTGTCCTTTACATAAGAAATATATCTAGAATACCTTCAGTCAAAAACTGAAATTTTTGTTTGTGTTCTTTACCTCTTTTTTAGAATGAGATTCTGTTTGCCGCATACTTATAATTCCCGATAATTCCCAATATTGAATAAAATCAAATCATATCATTTGAAATAAACATAGTAAATTAAGGTATTCAAACTAATTTAATTGCAGAAAACTTTAAGGTCAACTGGTGAAAAAGTTCGAGCTTGGTTAACAATCTGGTGAATAACACAGCAACTTGCAACCAAACTTGACTCGGAAATGGTGAAAAAAGTGAATGCTTCAGAAATCTTCGCTAGAACCAAGATTCGATTGATAATTTATATTTAATGTGCAATAGATACATAGTTTAAAGAATAATAAGGATATTGATATCATAACTTCTAGGATCAGGAAAAGGCCTTGGTTCAAATTTAATTATAAACATACCTAGGCAGAAAGACTTTTGAGGGTGTTTTATGGGGAGTGGTTTTTATTTTGACTGATAAATATGTACTAGATCAATATTTATTTATGCCACATAATACTTGGTACAACCTGACTTTTAATAAGATATTTGGAATAATCCTTTTCTTTTACGATTGTCATAATTATAGGCTGGGAAGGGCAGATGAAAAATTCTTCTAAAGTAAATGAGGGGGTATGATTTCTGAAACTATTATGGAAGCAAACATATATAATTTATAACGTTAATCACTTAGCCATTCATTAGGGTTTCCGGGGGTCAATGGTTAAGTCGGTTGGGAATGTTGTTAATTAAGAAAACAATCCTTAATACAATGAAGTTTTTTTAAGCACCCTTCTACATTGAAATTGATGATTATTTATACTATAACTCACAGAGCTCAGATAGAGTCTATATATATATATATATATATATATATATATATATATATATATATAAGTTTTCTTTCTTTTTTATTTGTCCAGATTACAACTGGAGAGCATGTGTATTTATGATATAAATTGCAGCAAAAGTTTTTCTGTGGCATTATCAAAATGTAAAATTGAGTGTATTAAGTTGAAAAGTAGTGCGAAAAGTTTGCGAAAAATTAATGGTTTACATTTAATTAACCACGTATTTACTTTCCCGATACATATAGCGGTTAACGAAGATTCGGAAGTTTTGATGTAACAATAAATGAGTAATCCAACTTTGGCATTTGACTGTCATTATCCTGATAATTTGTTAAATAATTTCCTGTTGAACAAAGAAAACTTCCTTTCGTCCGTACGTAAGTGATTTTTTTCAGAGTCATCCGTTGTCAGTAAAAAACCAATTGGTTGACGCGATGTTTCTAACCACATCGTAACCAATGTGCAAACATCACCGTGATATAACTACATTGTAGTCTTAATGAGAACTACTACCAATTTTTCTACACCAAAAATGATACTTTTGAATGATTCCTACTGACCAATAAATATTAAGATTAATAAACATCGACAAAGAATCTTGCAGTCATTCTTTGTTCAGAATATAACGTCATTAATCAATATTACGCTTTCTTAACCAAGAAAATGTACTCATTTTATGGGGCAAGTTAATCAATCTGACCTTTAATTTTTATTGCATTTTTGCGCATCTAGGAATGTGGCATTAATTTCTTGCGACAACAGACAGATGCATGGATAATGTCGTTTTATACGGGGTGCAATAAGCATGTCGTTTGTTTGTAGGAAAACGTTCGCAAAATAGTGCTTGCATGTAGAAACACTCAATATGGGAACTTTGTTAACCAATTTCGTTTATCCTACAAAACCCAAAATGTTATCATATCGAAGATTTATAGAATGCACTGTAGCAGGGGGGCAAAATTAAATTATGCGAAGCACGTTTTTCAACACCGGAAGACATTTTGAAAATATAATTTTCAAACCGAATCGGACGGATAAAAATTTTCCGGATCGAAATACCGAACCGCGGTATAGCCTACAGTATCATGACATTGAACCGTAGCATATTTTTACCGTGATATACCGTCTCACGATTTATCGTTGCACCCTTAGTTCATCAATGACAAAAATTAACCTGTATGCTAAGTATTTATTCCGAATATGAAAGATGCCGTGCGACTGGGCAAAAATCACGCCTGTTGTGTATATCTTGTATATTTTGTGTTAGTTCCAGGGGTTTTCTTAGGTTAAACTAACAATATATTTTAATTAGATGTATACAAACAAAAGAAAGCATGTCTAGACACACAAAGCAGCGGTATTAACAAAATAAAGTGTTTATAGATGTGTATTTATTTTTCTTTATCTCTCTTACAGATCAACGTGTAGCAGTACATCTAGAAAAATTGAAATAGAGAAAAAGATGCATTTCATTAAATGATATTAAAATATTAACAAATTAAATCATGCAACATATACGTTGTTTAAAATATCTAAAATGTCAATATATAAAATCTCCGTCTCCAATAATAAGGAAGAGAACCGGGTTCAAAGTTAATCATTAAATATACTTCGAAATACTTTTTCAATTTTTTGATTGCCAGATAATAGTTGGAACAACACGACTTTAATGTCTTCTAAAGTAAATGAAGCTTTTTTAAACACCCTTGTATGTAGAAATCGATGATTATTTATACCATAACTCAGAGAGCTCAGATAGAGGCCACCAATATTTTTTTTGATGCAGTATAAGGACATGTTATGAGGTTTATATGTTAAAATTTGTCCAGAATGCAGCTGAGAACTTGTGTATTTACGATTTAAAATGCAGCAAAATTTATTCAAAAAATATTTCTGTTTTGCATTATCAACATGTAAAAATGAGTAAATTTAGTTGAAAATCAAACACCGAAAATAACAAAAATTTTCAAAACAGATACTAATCTACATTTTAAAAATTTGTCATAAATTGCAAAAAAATAACGGTATACGTTTGATTATTACCACGTATATAAGTGAATAAATGAAGATTCGAAAGTTTTGATGTAACATTAAGTGAGTTGTCTAATATTGGCATTTGACATTATCCTGATAATCTGTTAAATAATTTCCTGTTGAAAAAAGAAAACATCTTTCCGTCCGTACGTAAGTGATCTTATAAAAGTCATCCGTTTTAATAATTTCAGCGAAAAACCAAATATTTGACGTAAAGTTTCTAACCACATCGTAACCAGTGTGCAAACAACAGCGTGATAAAACTAAACTGTGGTCATGATGGGATATACTAACAATTCTTCCACACAAAAAGTTATCTTTTTGAACGATCCCTACTGATTAATCAATATTAAGATTAATAAACATAGACAAAGAATGTATCCACATATGTACAATATATGCAAGGAATATATACACATGTACAATCACTATGAAAAATTTTTAAAAAACCTGGTCAAGAAATTCGACATTAAACTATCACTACAGAAGTAAACAAAGGATGATTGATTATCTTTAATTTGGCCTTTAAAACAGCTTAAAGATGCTTGAAGATAGACTTTAGACGATGTTTAAGGAAGTGCTAAGCTATTTTAAAGTCTCAATAATGCTTAAAGGTGGTTTTAAAAAAGAAAAGATAGCTGCTGGATTCTGAAATGCAGCGTACAGACAATCTTTAAGCAACCTTTTATCCACTTATAGGGACAATTACCGGTCCTTAATGTCAAAACACTTCTTCAAAAGATACAAGAAATCGTATATTTTCCGTTGAATTAATAAAAACACTTAACATAATATGGACAAAATCATTTGCTAAACAGCTCTGGAATATTTATCAAAAGATTGCTATGTGAATTTAAATACCATACAGGATGAAACTCATTTTTAAGAGAAAAAACAACATGTTACCGGAATTTGTAGTAGCCCTTTCTTAATTCCTCTCTCAATATTAATATTTTTTTATCTTTTCCCTGCAATATTTCAATATACAAAGAGTCTTAGGGTATGACTGTTTTTGCTTGAATAATTAGTCGGAACAAATGATTTCTCATTCAAAAATTACCTTTCTCATTCAAAAATTGCCTTTGACAAAGCTATATTGGTTTCATGACTTGTTAGATGATTTCTTCCTCTAAGATTGTTGCTCCTATGGACAGCATTACGTATACTCAACCATCCAGTCCACCTGGTTCACGGGTAGCATCAAGTTGTGGTTCTGACCGTATATACGACGTATTCAGTTCAGACGACAATTAACTTGCATGCAATACAATGACATGCCCACAATAATAAAGACACTCGGTAATGAACACTGATTTATTTACGTCTTTATACAGAAGACACAAATACTCATTATATTTCGAAATATCGATGAAAAAAAAACAAATCATAACTCCTTGTATATTCAGAATTCATACAGTCTCTTTAAAACGGAGTAGGTATACTGTTCTAAACATTTTCTTTGAAATTATATATAAAAAAAGAATCTACAATATCTCATAACCGATCTCCTGCAGTCAGTTTATATAGTTCTTGACCTGAAACACAAAACCTCGTCATCCAATCTCCGAATGCCGTCATAAAAACTTAAACTAATGAATATCAGTGCAAGCAATAGCAATAATTAAGACTTGTGAATGACAGTGAACTAATGAGAATAAGAAATGAATGATAAAACAGTTCAATGTGGTTTAAAATGATAAAACAAGAACTTTGAATATGACTATTTAACCAATATGTACAATATAATTTCAAACAAATGAATTCAGTGTTATATGTGCACGGTTTTATAAACATGTGAGATGTTAATTAAGTTAGATTATTTTTATTGTAAATATTCGATATATTTCCTATATAGAAATGTATACCGTACATCAAATCTATTTTTTTATGTTTTGTAAAAAGGTCCATGTTTGATAATTAAATTGCAGCCTTAGTTAGAACAAGCGGCAACCTTCTGTCTGTTAACTGTATACAAAGACTATAAACAACACAAACACATGCATAGTGCATGTTACGTTACTCTTAATTTAGAGCCTCATTGGTTAATACCCAAGCAAAAGTACATGTGACGTACAATTCATTCTTTAGACATCCACGTCTAGTTTTTAGATAAGTATACAGAGGATGTAGTGATGAATTTTATAAGGATTATCTTTGAAATACTGTGTCAACCCACCCACCCACCATCTGTAGAAATCAAAGGGGAGTGAAGTATGTTAATGGAATATTTGCGTGTGGTATGCATCTAATTGCATGTGGAAATATCTATAGAAAACACTATGAAATGATCAATTTAAAAGGAGAAACAAGCAACAGATGCAATGCTTAATATTATCCAACATTAAGATGTAAATCCCTGCAAAGGTTTTATGCCCAAAACTTAAACATGATCTGAATGCGGGAGGGTATTCAACACTGAGGATAGGGTAATGATATAATTCCGGATTCCATTGTTATGCAATACAAATCCAGTACACGTCACACCCCCCCACACCCCAACTGCGTTCGAATTATCCTGTCCATGTATTGTTCTCTCTCTCTCTTTATAGTTTCCGATTTTGGGGTCAATGTATATCGGAAGTTTTTTACGCACTTGTCCTCTGATTGTGATGATTCGTTCGTTACTAGGTACGCTTCTCTATTTCTTTATATCAACTACTGTTGGAAGACATCGAACATTCTGTGCATCCTTAGTACTAATTCGTGTTATCTGTTATTCTAATTAATACAGGACAGATATTTGACTGGATTTGCCATTTGGTGACAACTTTAATATATTCTAACAATGTATTCGTGTTCCGAAAAGTAAAAATCTAAATTCTAACCACCATATTTTATAAATGAAAGGTAAAAAAAACATTTTCTTCAAATATTATGAATTATCATTTGACCAAAAATGACAAGAGATCAAAGAGTTTTTGTCTTCTTTGCAATTTGGATTTTTCTGACCTCTCTTGCTATTTTGCTGAACGTGTTTAACATGGACTGGAAGAAAACGCCCTTCATCAAAGGAATCCTCATCATAATTGTACAGGGGATCCTGCAGGGAAGTGTGATGGAGTTTCCTATGCAGACGGTTGCAACACTGCTGATAGGGGGAGAAACTAGGGAACCAAAGAGAGCAAAGTGTGATGATTTAACCGTTATTTTAAACTACAATCTACTAGCTCTCAGCAAAGACGAGATAGATGACTGTCTTAGGAACATGTTCCAAGCCTTTATGGGAAATTTAAGTCCAAATGTATCCGCTGTGCTGGTTAGTGCGACAGGAGCTCAAGAACTAAAGGACTATGAAATAGAAAAAGTAAAAAAGTGCAGATCCCAAATATATGATCAGTTGTTTCAAGAAGGGATGTCTTTCGCCAAGAATGATTTTGATTCCGTGCATTCAGAACATCTGGAGCATTTGTGGAAGTTGTTTGAAGACGTGGAGAAGTCTGTGTTTAGAACGAAGCATCTGCCCGATATATGTGATCGTATTTCTCGCGAGTTTATGGTCGTCCATCGCGTGAGTCGAGTTCTTCGTAAATGTGGTCAGTATCAAGACCTGATGCTCCTCTCTGATGGAGATGATTCAGCATTTACCTACTGTGACAGAGATCATTACGGAAGTGACGCCAGACCTTATTCCGAACCATTGTTTCACAACTCGGAAGACGTAAACAACATCTTTGGCAGGAAGTTTGACTATACTCTAGTTTTAGACAGTGATACAGGTGTAACAGAAGGAAGTGTACACGAATTGCTGTCTATAGCCGCGGCAAATCCAAAGCGAGGAATTATCCAGCCTGCCATTAAGCTTAATTGTATAGATAAAGACACAATTTTTATGCATATAGAATCGATGCGGCAGGAAATTTACGAACCAATGACAAACGCTGTAGTGGCTTTGTTCGGTCAGTCAGGATATTTTGGAAAGGCATTGATAAAGAATAAAATCTATATCGACCAAGTGATTGGAACCAGGGAACACCCGATAGAGAGAGTACCTATCGATGTTTTGAGCCACGATACCTTTGAGGCAGCCATATTGCAGCCTCTCTACGCGGGATCCGTGTATCTTTTGGAATCGCCGTCTTACAATTTTGTAACATGGAATATTCGAGAAAGACGATGGAATAAAGGGGAGGTATTATTAGCGATGTACTTCTGGAAAACGATTGTTGGCAGACCAATCAGATGGATTCAAAGACAGATAAAAAAAGATAAATTCAATTCTACTAAACTTCGTACTGAGTCGCATCTCGATTTCGTCAGCAAGTTTATTGCATATTCAGCTTTAAGACAGATGTTGATGAAACCGTTACTATTATTCTATGTTATTATTCATATCAATATTCATTTTCGATATAGATACGCTTCCATCATTATTGTAATGTTTTTAATTCTGGTGTTTCCTAAATTTGCAACGTGCAACAAAGAGAACTTCAAATATGTTTTTATCGAAACCGTTGCATCTATTTTACAATTTACACCAGAGACGATAGTTGGATGTGTGAGACTTATAAAAGCTATCCTTGCAAATCTAGGTGCTAATACCAACTGGATACCTCAAAGAGCCGTGGAGGACGAGTTCAAAGCATCCAACAGTTTTATATCAAGTTTAAAACATTTATGGGGATACTCTGTTTTCGCAATTAGTTCATGTATTGTCCTTACTCTTCTTCAGGAGCAGGCCCATTTCTTGCTTTTTATGCTCCTGACTCTGTTTTTTCTTCCTATCTATACCGGTGTGACGTCACTTCCTTTTTCAAAAGAAGTATGGCGTCATTATATTATTTCTAATGTTAAAATTGCCTATGGATCGGCTAATCTTTCAAGTATTTATAAAATAACAAGAAGAATTCCCAAACTATTTAACAAAGGTTGATATGGATTTATTTTTTTGTTTATTTAGATCTTGTATATCCTATATGTGCGCTGGTAGGATGAGGCAACTCGGAATTTAATGATCGTGGAAATCATGGTCTTTAAAAGATTTTTTATTTTAGATGAAAACAATGCTGAATATTAGTAAGAAGTGAATGTGTTTAATTATGAATCACTTTTGTACGTCAGAATCGAGTCGCCCATTGAAGCTATCGGTACCTGGTATCACGTGACAGTTATAAATAAAACCCTTTTTTGCCTTAACAAAAAATCAAAAAGTGTAACATTACCCCGAAGTTCATAAGTACATATGGTACAATAATTTGATGGATATTTAATTCATTTTCATTTGGATTGCTGCTAGAATCATGTTGTTGATCGCATAAAATGAATACAGTGTATTATCATTATTTACCGCAAACCCTCTTAACTTATTTAATTTCCTTGAAAATACAACGTAATTTTCATTTACAACAACGAAGCAAAGGATTCTGGCAGTACTTTAGATCATATGCTTCTGATATTTGCTAAAATCATCTTTCATAATATTTGGGGTAGTGCTACACTTTTGCTTTTTTTGTACACACTGACAGAGGAAAGGCCGGTCGAGCCAAATAAATGCGTATCTGCTTACCTTATAACACTTGCTGATGAAACAAAATATTAATGCCTGTATTATCCTGATTATTTTCCAACTGAAAACCAGCTAAATATTGGTTATCTGTATTAAATACGTCTTATTTCGATATTGTTTACACTGCATTCCGATGATTTGTCTCCAGACATTGATCTTATCAATGAATATAATACGTAATACAGTAAAATTAAAGATATATCCAATTAGCAGAGTATCCTTAGGATAATACAGTATTTTTGAGGTATAAATCACATTTGCAGGCAAGGCAAGAAGCTACAAAAAATGTAAATATAAGCATTAAATCATCGTTTTTTGAAACGGTGTGTGCAAACAAATTTTCAAAACGCGCTAACGCGCGTTACTCAATTTGTATGCACACACCGTTACAGTTATGAGACTACATTTTTTTCAAAAAATAATTATTCAATGCTTAAATCAAATTTATTAAGAAAGAAGGTCCGAAATTGATTCCAGGTATTAAGAAGAAAACACAGAATTTTATAATATACACGTAGAAAACTTTTATAATATACTGCAAACGATAAACAACATTCTATGTGAATATATCATGATTAATAAGGCACTCAGAGAGTTCTTTAATTAACTCATTTGACTGCTCTTTTGCTAGATATGTTAAAATAAAAAAGTTTCCTTTTTGTTTAAGGATAACAATGTCAGATTTGTGGATAATCTAAAAAGCAACTTTTATTATAAAACGTAGATTAATACAAAATGATATAGACCAAAATTCTTTTGCTACTGTTTTCAACAAAATAATTTTTTGAAAACAGTAGCAAAAGAATTTTTACTTTGATAATCAATATATCTTGGAGAATATTTATGTATCAAAAAATTATTTCATGTCTACGTATGAAAAAAATGCAAGTCAGGCACATAGCATCGTTTTTGAAAGTGAGTAAATGGTACAAAGGTATCAATTTGCTTTGTAAACATGGTCTGGTTGTTGAAGACACTGAGCATGCACGCTTGAAGAAAATATTAAAAGGAAAATAAGTTTGTTCTAAAGTCTTGATATTACTTGGAAAATGTTGATTTTAGGCTTTTACAAAATACAAAAACAACAAGACTTAATGATATGTTGTCAATCATTTGCTTTACAATTTAGAGATAAAAAATAGAATGTAGATTTAAAATAAAGAGTTTCTATTGTGAATAGTAGATTAAGGTAAAAAAAACTGTCTTTATCTACAACATTTGATGTGTAAAAAAGCTCGCATAAACAATGATAAAATATATATTGCAGCAGGCAATTATCTATTATTTGTAATCTTGATATTTTTGTCAATATACATTAATGTCCTATATGATACTTGAAGCTGTTTTGTACTATTTTGTTTATTATTTTGATTTTGAATAAAAGAGAAAAAAAGCAAACTAACATTCATTCAACCATTTAGTACAACTTTTTCACATTCATAGACTAAAATGCATACGTAGTCAAAATTTCTGCCATAGATGATTGAATCATGCGTGTTGTAAAACAAGGGTTTTGATTAAGTTCTGCCGTCAATGAATGATGAACCATTTCCTCCATCATTTTGTGGTTTTGACCGCATAAACGACGCATTCAGTTCATGCGAACACGACCTGCAATACGATTACATTGTCCTTTAAATAATTTATAAACAGACTTCTCAACGTCTTTATATAAAATTCACAATTGCTCTAGATACTAGTATTCGACATCAATGAAACTAAAATCATACATGTATCTCCTTTTCAAACCACTTATCAATTATAACGGGTGAAGACACGTTAAAGATTAACCATTTTAAACATTAAAAAACCCTCTAATACTCAGTCATATGATATATCTGAATCGCATCCATAATGCTTTATATTGGAGCTGAAGACGGCTAGATTGTTGTTGCCATTTTTTTAGGCTATATTAATCTCCTTTAAACGAAGATCTCTATATAAAGATATCGTAAAATAGTCAAATTTTATTCTTAAAATATTTGGATTTTTTTCTTTACTAATAAATAGTTCATAGCCATTATCATGTGAAAAATTGTAAGCCAGGTCTGATGGTTATTAAGTTATTGACCACCTTGCCTCCTGAATGGTCAATAAAAGGTGGATCCAAATTATTCAGTTTAATATTTTTCAAGTATTTGTTGTTTCATTATTTGTTGTCTTGTTGGTCAATAACCGTCCTTTTATTAGCTCACGTCAGCTTAAAGTTCAAGTGAGCTTTTCTAATCCTATTTTGTCCGGCGTCCGTCTGTTTATTTGTCTGTCTGCGCGTTGTTCGGTCTGTCCGTAAACTTTTTACAAATTTTGACCTTTTTTCCAGAACTGCTGTGCCAATTTAAATGAATTTGGCACAATGAAAAATCAGATAGAGGGGATTCAAGATTGTTAAAATGAAGGCACATGTCGTCTTTCATGGGGAAATAATTATTTTTTCAAAAATCTTCTCAAAACCCAATCGGCCAGAAAAGTTGAGACTTGTTTGGAAGCATCACCAGATAGCATAGATTTAAGTTTGTTCTAATCATGATCTTCGAGGGTCTGGTTGGGTCACGATGGGAGACCTCTTACATAGAACATAACCCACTTTTTTATTGGCTAATCAGAAGTTCTGGGCCAATCAAATATTATCTTTCTTTTGTTAACGGTTCTCTAATGCAACTGAGAACTGTCAGTTCTGTAAAGACTCACTGTCAAGCGATCTGTTACGAACACAAGTACTAGGATTAACAAATCGTAATTGATCTTAAAAATTCTCTACAATTCTAGGTTTAGGTACCCTGTAATGCGAGGATAGGTCCTTATGCGATTTGTTGAGCTTCGATACGGTACGATCGCGATAGACATATTTCAAGTGACGCGATCTGTCACGATCTTATTACCCATTAAGATACGAGAAAATGCGTCCCGAAAAGATTGTCCAGATATAATTCCTGATTGAATCTCGATATGATTAAAACATCACGACACGAGTCCCGGATTTGGGGCGCTTGTTTACGTGCATATACGTTCGTATACTTGATGATACGTTCATCATGAACAGAAGTTACAACGGCGATTATTATGGCGATTGTTTTCACGTTCAAGATGGAAGATGATCTCGATTTGAGCTACGATTTAATCTATTAGCGTAATATCTATTTAGCCCAATTTACCATTTTGACACATCACAACTGAACGCAGCGCAGCGTGGTGTTTGCCTCCCCCAAGATTGATCCAGATCAACATGATTAGGGGACACGAATGATTGCTGCACGTAACGACGCAGTGCGATCTGATACGATAACGAATAATTTTACGATTGAAAGTCAGTCGTATTGATCGTAGAATATTTTTTGACAGTCAATATAAGTGTTCTACGATTAACACAATTGACACGATATACCTCAAGACCTGGTGAGATTTGATACGATTAAGACCGCGATTTCAATCGTGTAGCGAATCGTAATAGTGTAACATGTAGCATAAGCTGTCATTCGAAAATGTGACGTCGATGTGAACTTTGAGAAGTTAATTCTTAACGATAAAAAGCATCACTTTTTAGAATATTAAGCAACTTCAAGTTGAATGGAAAATTTGGGTTGTGTTCTAAAGTTAAATTCAACATCAATACATACGCTTGGGTAAGTTAAAAATACAAAGGACACGCTGTAATGATGTTTGCATTTTGAAAGAAAAACAAACTTTATATTGATATAACTCAAAACATTAAACACGGGACTTTCTGCCATTGATTCGGATACCATGTACCTAACAATAATTGATGTAAGCATTGACAGTTCCTTATGGTTACTATTAATATTTAATTTTGTTTTAAGTGTTTTGAGTCTGAGTTTTAGATTCTGAAGATCGGTAACTTTAAAAGCTCACCCTACATGGAAAATTTAATATGAGCAGAGGTTAACCAGAGCTAGTATAAGATGTCTGCGTTTTTCAATCATAGATTAGTATGTACAGTTCTTGTAAGTATCACATCGTTATCTCTAAATCTCGCCGCCCCGATAATGATTCTAAAGGAGACATTAAAGTTTACCCATACAGGCAACCATTTTCACGATAACACCAGCCATGTTTTGAGGGAGCTTCCCGCTCCGACGCTGGGAGACGTGACTGGATTTTGTTCCAAACAATGTATGTATGATTTGCAGTGTAACGGATTCGATATCTGCACCCTATCGGGGGGAAGTCAATCCTGCCGCTTGGCCAATGGAGCCTCCAAAGGTTCTCTGAAATTTCAAACCGGTAAAATCTGCCATTATTACGATTTGGTGAGATATTTTTATGCGATATTTTGAACATTTAAACTTATATAATTGAACAGATCCATACACTTATTTTTAACATTTATTATGTTTTAAGAGATATTGGTATCCGTATCTTTTTATATGTAAAAAATGAAAAAATTACAATAATTTTCTTAATATTTTAATATGATAAATTTCTTGCATTACATAATATGCATAATCACGAGAACCAAATAGTTGTAGTGAAGTATATAAAATAATTTTGCGAGAAAAATAATATCAGTAATAACTACCAAGCCTTAACTTTACTTTGTAGCAATTGCTTTAAGTAATATTTGCTTATAAGGAATTTAGATATACGGAAATAAATCTCATTTTTAAGGAAATTGTATTTTTCCTCTTCCCACTTATAGACTTTTACAATTTCTAACCTGGCTACAAGCGTTAAGGGTCTAGATGATAGAGAATTTTAAAGAATTTAAAGAATTCGTATCGCTAGGACTTCAGAACAGTTTCACTTTATTTAACAACTTTGACTGGAAACTTTTGTCATTTCCGCAAATTTAAAAATTCCTAAACATCCTGACATCTTAATTATATCTATTTTATATAAAATACATGTTCACTGTACGTTCCGAACAAGAAATTTATGAAAGCCTTCATAAACATGACATTTAATATTATGCATCGTTTACGCCATACTATGCCTCTACCATATTAAATTTAACAGTGATTTGAATTTTTCTAATATTATTACCAGCGGCCAGAATACGAAAGACGAATAGGGCCACATAAAAAAAATATTTTTATCTCGTAATTACGAGAAAAGATCTCGTTATTACGAGTTAAATATCTCGTAATTACGAGGAAAGATCTCGTTATTACGAGTAAATTATCTCGTAATTACGAGGAAAGATCTCGCTATTATAAGTTAATTATCTCGTTATTACAAGAAAAGATCTCGTAATTACGAGAAAAGATCTCGTTATTACGAGAAAATATCTCGTTATTACAGAAAAAGATCTATACAAAATGGTGCGTTTTATTGTTTTACATGTACTCTCCGAGTCTCTTCATGTAAAATGGATGAACATATATTAAGAAATTCATTAAATCAGTGAAAGAAATTTCAGAAGAAGGAGAAAAGCAGATTGATTAATTAATTAATTGACCAATTTATTAATATGAAGGATAATTTGTTTTCAGACTCCAAAATGTTAATATACAAAAACAACTATTTTCAATATAGGTTGTGTATGAATATATTAAACACAATCCGGGGTAAATCCCGTATATCCATGATTGAAACTATTTAGTTATCTGTAACTAATGGAATTGTGTTTTTATGACTAAGACTACCTGGTATTTACTTTGGAGTGGGATTGTAATATACGTTGAAAAGTAAAATTACATAAGGTTCTTTCCACTTATTCATGTAAGATAAAAAGTCAAATCAGATTATTTTATGTAGAAATTAATAAATAATAATCGTTGTTATTTAAAAATAATCAAAATTGAATTAACGTTTCTGGAAAGAAAAAAAAATAGACTGAAAGGGTGAACCAATCGATTTGGATGTCTAGATCTGATGAACGAGGAACACTTATTATATATGTATTTTTTCACAATAATAAATCAATTATCAACTACTATATGTGTAGTTTATTATAAAGAGATATTTTCTCGTAATTATGAGATAATTCACTCGTATAACGAGATCTTTTCTCGTAATAACGAAATATTAACTCGTAATAACGAGATCTTTTCTCGTAATTACGAGATCTTGTCTCGTTATTACGAGATCTTTTCTCGTATTAACGAGATGATTTACTTGTAATAGCGAGATCTTTTCAAGTTTAAGTTGGTTTGTTTGAATAAAGATAACCCCTTGGGTTCCATGGCGAAGAAAGCCCTGTCTGTAACTCTTTCCATTCCGTTACTTTAAGTTTGGTCTCGCATAATAAGCAATCACAGAATCGTCTCGCAGTGATTTTAAATAAACTGAATGTGGAGGGTTCTTTGTGTGCTGATTTACTCACTTGTGTATAAAGACTTAAAGTAAAGGGTATTTCAGGCTTCATTGTCGTTAACTTAGTACACGTAATGTTGCAATCATCTTGTTAACCTTACTTATCAAGCTGAGATTTTGAAGCGTACATCGCATTCACTAGCAACTATCTCTTCAATGTGTTCAGTGCAGTTTGAACCGATGATAATGAAATATGTAAAAATCAACGTTAACAGTTGATTTATATCGGTTACCTCAATCGCCAGAAGTTTATAAAGATATGCAAATATTTGTGTGTTTTTTACAGTATAATAATGGTGTTGTGTTATATTTCTTTTTTTAATTTTTTTTAGTTTCGAAGTTATATGCATATCTGCATACATTTGGAAGATAAAACAATCAAGAACATATCAAAAAGTAATTTATCATCTATAACAAAAGTTACCAAAATAACTGCAAAATTAAAATGTTATATGTAATCTATATAAAAATTTTAAAAAAAAACCCAGCCGATATCCACACGCATTTGAATGATTGCACTGTGGCTATTCAATTTGTGACAACTTGTATCAACTTTATACTGCAATTTGCAAAACATAGATAGAGGACATAATATTTGATATTATAATAAGACTGAAAACTAATCCTTTTTTTTAACATATTCAATGTATTACAAACGAATATTGAACAATTTTGAAATCATTTTAAAATAGTTAAATATGTATAGCTAGATAATAATGAAGTGATATAAACCAGATTTCCATGACTGATAACATATAGGAGCCGACCATTTTGCACCTAAAACTTTTTCGAAGAGTATTTTCCCTTGATGAAAGGAAGACCATTTTGATTTTGTCAAAAACTCTGCGGTAAATAATTCATTTTATTTGATATTTTAATATAGAGAGAAATTATATATG
>WFKH01011925.1:18455776-18468436 GCA_016163765.1 Magallana hongkongensis | reverse complement strand
ATCAGGAGATATCCGTAAATCGTTTTGTTTCTCCTGAATCTGGTTAAACACGTGCTGCACGAACGAGTTTATCGGAGTATCCCTTGGGATTGGACGGTTGGGGTCAATTCCCAGCCTTTGAAGGATCTCATTGGCCAGTCGGAGGGATACATCGCCCTCCACCCCAAGAACTGCAGTTATCACCAAGAAGCACAACCAATTGTTACCTTTTGTCATGATTATAATGGTACGACGGCGCGTGTCAAAGCTATATATACCAGTCCCTCATGTACGGTGTCGCTGAATGGTATTTGTAAAATTTGACATAGATATCTTCTCTTAACATACATTTTTTTTTCAGTTAAATAAAGACCCTTTTATCCTAAGCTGTTTTACATCCGTGTGCACCCAATCACTGAATCTAGATTAATGCCCTAGTGTGATGGTGTACAGATATGAATTTCAGCCTACAATTTCTCACGGTGTTATTGCTATCTTTCACATTCATGCAAGTGAAGTTGATGGCTGAACTTTTAAATGAAGGTTGTGGCAACACCTGGTATCACTATTAATGTCTTTTGGCTGCATTGAATGAAAAGCTGCCCTTTGCATTGTGAAAGACAATGCTCATTGTCACATCGGTAAACATATACTACTGAGAGTATTTCTTTAGTACTGGTGCCACTTAAATTTCTTTGACACTGACATTACGATTGACTTTCCTCTATATCCAGTTGAAGGTTTTTCAAGTCATTATTTATGTTGAATGTTTAATTGGCCAAAGTTACGTCCGCTACTAACAGGCTTTTGCTAAGCAAAAACAGTGATATAATACACGGGTAACATTCAATTTTATTTTGACCATACTCTGATCTAAATATCCGGTTTTCTTAAGGTAAATAGAAATTTAACGGATTTAAAAAAAATTGTATATCTTTCATATTTTCAAAGTCATGAATTACCGTAATTATTTGCTGTATTTTTTTAAGGTTAGGGCCAATCGCTCAAATGGGTTTTAATAGCCCGTTTGGGATATTATACCCTAAATGGGATATAAATTTGAAGTGCAATAATGAACATTTTTGATTTGGTAATTTAAAAAAAAAATCCGCATAAATGCACTTCAAATGCATCAATTTTTGGTTAGCATATTCTCCATAAGTCTATAATTTATAAGACTGGGGCCCGTTTCACAAAAGTATCTTATGACTAAAATTTATCTTAAGACCGAAATTTGTCATAAGATCACACCATAGCTGTTTCACAAATATGTCATATCTTATGATTATCTTACGATCTGTCATAATCTTAAGACAACAAAATACATGTCTTAAGCCCAACTTCAACATGGTGATAACCTATATTTTGGTTCACAACCAAAGGCCGAGTATAATTCGAGTGCGCGCGACTTTCCAGTCTTTTATTTTAATTCTGCCGTTGGTGCAACGTTAAACATTTCTTTAGTATTGTGTTTTTAATAAAAATAAACATTATCCGTAACATTTTTGTGTTAAAAATAATTTATTTTTAGACATTAATCGAGTAAAATACTTTAGTGGTACTAGCTTTTAAAGACAGCATTTATTAATGATTACAATATGCACTACTCCAGATTAAGAGTGATAGGGCGCTGAAAAAATTAACGTTGATATAATCAAAGTTTTAGCCAGGTGATCGACATTTTTAAAAATTTTCCATTTTGGACTTTTTACAATAGTTTTCATACATGTGAAAGAAAAAAACAGAACACTTGGACAGAAATACAAAAACTAATAATTTATTTGTATATGATAGTAACGCTTTTTCGACCGTGTTCGAGTTCAAGACTTCAGTGCACCGCTCCCCTCTCAATTCCTGATGCTTTCTTTTCCATGATGTCTTCTCACTCAAACAAATGGGTGCAATTAAT
The DNA here is from genome assembly GCA_016163765.1 of Magallana hongkongensis. Taxonomy (NCBI): domain Eukaryota; kingdom Metazoa; phylum Mollusca; class Bivalvia; order Ostreida; family Ostreidae; genus Magallana; species Magallana hongkongensis. The sequence goes on along the minus strand of WFKH01011925.1, from coordinate 18,466,548 downwards.
GTCGCCATGAAATTACAAAAAAATTAAAATCAGCAGAATTGTAACTGATTTTGTAATAAAAAGTTAGTCCATAAGTGTTTCCAAAACACATAAAAAGATCAATGGAATGCGTTTATTTCAAGCGAGAAATCTATATAAAATGCTAAAACTAACATGTTCGTTACTGTCGCCATTTTCATATTACATTTTGAAGAGAATGTTTTGCCATATTAACTGGATAATGTGCGGAATAAGTTCCTACATATTATTTTTCAGTAAGAAAATTTAATGATTTAAAAGACAATAAGTTAGGTTCACTAGTCCAAGAATTACTTAAATTAATTTTAACATTGTCTCCAGTTTCGGTGTAATCTCCGTTACTTTAGATATATAAACACCGCAAGAGTTGCATATTCTATCAAAAAATACAAAAATTTTATTAAGAACATTGCGAGGTCTTTTTGTCCACATAAATGTTAAAACATTTAATATAATTCCTTTTGTCTAATCATATCAGTACGAAAAACAAAAAAGTCTGAGCGTAGATTTAAGACTGTAATGTTCGTTACTGCCGAAACTGAGAAAGTAAATGCAACAACTGTTCAAAGTGAATATTGAACATACGATAGTATTTGTTGCAATCAAAAACTGTCTTTGATAAACACTACAGTTTTATTTTGAAGCCGCCTAGGCACGTAAATGTTGGTTACCAAATGTTCGTTACCGAAATGTTCGTTACTGTATTTTACGAAACTCTCTGTAATTTCAATCCTAGCTCAAATTGTCAGAATTCAGACCCCTGTAATAGCAAACTTAAAAAATCAATTTCGATTTTCTATAGCATCCTAATCTGAACGTTCTTTATTGAAATGTGCCTTTTAATTTAGTCGAAAATTCAACTACTGGTATCAATTTAATCCCTAACAATGTTATTATATCGATATAATTAAACTGTAAGCGATTTAATTTTTTTTTCTAAATGAAAAGTTATTTAACTTTGGATCATAAGGGAACAGAAATTTGACAATTTTAACAATATTGAAAGAAACCTAATGTTTATTTACTGACACTTGAACTGTTGTGTTTCTTTCATTTAATCTACGAAGTGAACCGTTGAACTGGTGCCGCTCTTTGCATTATGTTATACAAATGTATACTCTTATCGTAATGATGGAAAAATGAGGAAAGCAAAATGCAAAAGGGGCTACATGTATGATACAGTTTTCTTTGAAGATTTTTGTTTTGCTACCTGAACGTTTTAATTTGCCTATGATCAAAGCACAATGAAATAGATAAAGAACAAAAGGTATTAAAATAACTGTGGTGGGATAAAGATGTGACTGTAAGTGCATATCATGTTTATATTGAATAATATAAGAAAATAAAACATTCCGGAATTCAAATAATTCAATTAACACCCTTCACTTTTACAACTACAACTACATTCTCGACGTGACGGAAAGTCCAGAAACAATAACGCCCTTAATTCAAATTATCTTAATGAATTATTTGTCTCAACGGTTATATTAAAGAATCTGGTGTATGATAAAATACAGGAAATTGTAAAAGTATTATTGATTATAAATATTGTCAACATATACATCATACATATATAATGTACGACATATGTCGAATTCAAACTATTTAGAGAACAGAAATGATGAATGTGTCTATAATGATTTATTAATGTTTTCTAATGATCAACCAAAATTTTAGTGTCAGTCGTAGAGTTAGAAGAAAGATACAGATCTCATTTCTTTGTTATGTAAACAAGGCTCGTGCCATTTGTTTACATTGGTTCAATATACCGGTAATAGTTCCTTTTCAATCTGATTTTTATATCTTCTAGTTAGGTTTGAACATAAATTAACAGTTCCTAGCGTTTGTCACATTTATTTTAGGTCTAAACCTGGAATTTTCTTGTCAATATTCAAAATGTAAACAAAAACATGACCTATGCTTTGTTATATAACAAAGAATTGTGAGCTCTGTATCTAGCTTATAATTCGAAGACTGAAACTCAAATTTTGGTTGACAATTAAAAATGCCTTACCGAAGCATTGCAAACATTAATCAAAGTACTGAAGTACTGAAAGCCGGGATGTTTTGAATAGTCATTATGCATATTGTGTAGTAAAGACTGGCAATCTCTCTCTCTCTCTCTCTCTCTCTCTCTCTCTCTCTCTCTCATGCTTTTAATGTCGACAAAGCGTCTGAGAGCGACTAAATTTTGTAAGCGGGAATTTACAAAAATATGTCTGTTTAGTAGAAAAAAATCAACAGTGCATTGAATTTTGAAACAAGCGTATAAAATCAATCCCCCATTCCTTCGATGTGCAGCCGAATACCAATGCTTTGTGAAGTAGTTCATGGAAATTCATGCGCATTGTATATGTGCCCAAAATTCTTAGTCTTGTTTTAAAAACACTTAATTAATAAGAAAAAAACCCATAAATCGCTAAACTTATTCGCAAACAAAAAAAAAATAGATTTTACAAAACATGGCTCTCTGTGTAACTATTTGGTATAGCGAAAGCATTAACTTTGACGCTGTTCGGTTTTTTTTTGTTTACTTTTAAAGTTGTGCTATTTATATTTACATTGGCGATTTTCCTGCCTACAGCCAGGACTCTGCTTTCAGCAAAGCCCGGCTAAAAACGGAAAAACACATTTCTACTTAAATCTTGACCATGCCCCTTTAATCACAACAGAACCAATGTTAAAAGGGTATAAAATGACTTTATTTGTGACTAAAACGCCATGAAAGTTACTGTAATAATTTGATGAAAACCGCCATGATATCCTTTAGTCAGTAACTATTATATTAATAGTGTTCAAATTGTGGTCCAATTTAATCGCTGAAATTGGAAACACAGAATATAATTTGATACCTTTTAGGTTCTAAACCACAAAAATTTCGAGCAGCAGAAAATAGCCGTTGTACGGTAAGTGCAGGTGAGCTCTCAGAATTGTCACAGAGACTTATGTTCTGATTTGGTTTGTTGTTGAACTGAGGAAAGTTCCCGATAACTTGATGGTCAGTCGGCCAGTACATATTATCGATGTCTGGTTTAGGAAACATGAATCCTTTTCTAGACTTTTTCAGATAGCCTTGTGCTACTTGTTTCATCACCAGTTATTTAATATCCATCATATCTCTTCTATACGTTCCTTGTTGTGGAGTCCCTATCTCATGACACATTCCAACATACACCGACAAACATTCGACAGCCATCTTTCTGAAAATAAAAAAAATGGAATATAATTTTTTTTAATCTATATTTATTAATATAATATAAAACCAAATCAGTATGTGTATGTGTGAAAATATTTATATCAAAGATAAAATAACTTCTCTCCTGTACTGTTTGTTGGCGAATTAATCAAATCCAAGGCAAGTGTAAGACCCAAGTGAACTTGGAATATGATTTCAAAAATGTTTAAATTCATTGTTTTTTAATCTTATATAAGCCTATCATTTTTCCTAATGTCATGTAATGCTTCTAGAAATCTATATTCATTCTGTTACAATCTTGTATAAGTTTGAGCTCACAGGAGTAAACAGCTAATTATCCCTAAGTAGGACTCGAATATTCTGAAAGCTTCTCAAAAACTTTAAAATTTATTCGGTTAGTATAATAGCGAGCGCAGCGAGCTCTAAGAACCAGTGTGCGCGGGAAAAAGAACGATCTAAACCTACAGATTCATCAAACAAAATTTTTTGTCTACGTCCCATAATGCTCTCTAATGTTTTCACCCGTGGTGCTATGCCAAAAATGGCCGACATTTAACTCGTAATTTACGGAGTCTTGAGGTTTGAAGACACGTTTTGAGTACCGCACAAGCTTCGGCGAAAAATATTTTTTACATGCTTCCATTCCATCGTATTGAGTTGAGATACGTAAACAAATGATTATGGAATTTAACGTATGACGTAACAGTGATCTCGCGCTATATTTCCCGCGATAAATTTAGAGGTGGATCAAACATCTGTAATGCGTGTACTAGCTATTTCAGTATAGACTGCGATACCTGCCTCATTGACATATGATTTGGTTTTAATTTTTTTTTATAGAGAGATTATATATATACTAGCAAGAGCCATGCTTTACTGTCATATCGATCCAATTTTCAGCTAATTTTACATTCATGTACAGTAAGTATGAGTAGGGAGGAAATAAAAAAAAATAGGACATTTTGAACTAAATAAAAAAGAATAAAGAGAAAAAATAAACAGTTAAAAAATTATGCAGATATTGCAATGCATATAGTCAAATCATTACATTTGAAAATGGGAAATTACACACCTACAAACAGGGACAGGGGGCACGGATAACGTATGTAATTAAAATGCAAAAATAAATGAATTTAAATAAAAAAAATTATGAACCAGGAAAAAATAAGGTACAAAAAAATAAATACTGTATTCATCGTTAACACTTTTGACCAAATTAAACAAAAAATATATCTTACAGACTAATCAATTCTCTCCAAAAGTAAAGAACGGTTTTAGGGAAGCAGGTCTATGTATTTTCAATTGTAAGATTTTTTTTAACTAAGAAATATCATATAATAATCTCTCTCTCTCTCTCTCTCTCTCTCTCTCTCCTCTCTCTCTCAAAAATTATTTGATGTTAGTTGATAACTAAATAACACTAAGTTGACAATGACGGAAGGTATGTGTAATTCTTGCTGCGCTCGCCACAACGGTAGCACCGTAAAACATATTAACGCCAGGTTTCTAACATAGTTTTTTTTTTATACTTTGTTCGACGCATTTGGTCCGCTTTTCTGAAGCAAAATATGTTGGATTTATTTTTGTCATTTAAACAAAAATGGCAGGAAAAGTACATATTAGTGACGTTGAATACAACTATAGATGACGTAATAAAGAGCCCCGGCTAGCGAACCGAGAGCTCTAAGGAAAAAGAACGAGCGAAACCTACATGTTTGACTGCATCCCAGATTTCCTTCGCGCTCCTGTAGTACTATGCTAAAAATGGCTGACGTTTCTCTCGGAATTTACGGTTCCGTAAGGTTTGTCGACTACTTTTAAGTATCGCACAAGATTTGGCGGGAACCAAGAAAGCTACTACATGCCTCCCTTCCTTCGTATTTTGTCAAAAAACGTAAACTAAGCAAAAAGAAACTTTATATATGACGACAAAGTGAACTCGCACTAAATGTCCCGCGTTCAATTGTAACGGTGAATCAAGCATCTGTACTGCGTGTTACGTGTAATAAGTACTTGGTATTTCAGAATAAAACCGCGACCCCTCGGCTGATTAGTTTTTGTCTAAATTCTTTTATGGCTTAGATAAGGAGATAATATACATGCAAGTTCCATGCTTTACTGACATATTGATCCTATCGTATTTTGCATAAGGTGGGTAAAGTACAGTGGGGAGGAATTAAAAAATTTATTTTTATTAAAATTACAGCCACGTCATTCTGTAATTAATAAAAAAAAAAAGAAATAAAGGGAAAAAATAAACAGTCTAAAAAATCTAGGCAGAAGTTACATATGGTCAACTCTTTAAACAGAAATGAGATAGCACACACCTAAAAGGAGGGTGGCACATATATTTAACGTATATTAAGCATACAAAAATGAACAAATTAAAGAACAAAATTTAGATGTAAATAACAGGCCTAGATAAAAAATTGAAACTCATATAACAACAAGGAACAAAAGAGAAATAATACTATATAAATAATAAGCAATTTATCGTTTTCTGATTTTACTGATAAATTTTTCTCCAAGTATTTTTTTTTTTTAAAGTAAAGGACTTATTTAAATATATGCATCAAAATCAACCGATTTAATTTAGTATTTATCAAAAAATATATCGCATTAGCTTCTCTTTTTTACACTTGGGGCACGTTGAGTTGGTGGAAGTTGGTATATAAAAGCGTAGAGCGGAACAATTTGCAATAAAGATTTTAGTTGCTAATTTCGGGTTTCTGGGCGGGGGTAAAAGTATTTGAGAAGAAGCGATGTTGTTTTAGAATAGAATAGGTCTATGGGATGTAGTTGACAGTGGTGCACGATATGTGTTGTTCCTGCTGCGCTCGCCCCAACGGTCACGTGTACACTGTAACACATATTATTTTCAACACTATTTGGTTGTAAGTATGTATTTTACTTCTTTCAAAACTATACAAAACTTTTCTAATTTGTGACCTGTCGGTATTGGACAATATCGTTGCGATATGGAAAGTTAGATAACTCTAACACATTGACTATATCGACATACTCTGGATATTATAAATGATATAGGTCTAGTGATAAACTTTATATCTTTTAGATTTTGGACATCATATAATGTTTTTATATAAATAAATTAAAGATGTGATAAAATTATTCTTGTTGCACAACCTTTGTTTTATTTTTGCTTGTAAGGTAAGTATACAAAATTACTTTTTTCGGGTGTTTTTTTAGGGGGGGGGGTGGAAGGGGAATTGATTGTAACCCATATTTTATATAAATTGCTGGCATTCCAATAGCTTTCTTCTAATTGATATACATGAATGGGGCGTATAACACATAACCCGGTGTTGTATAGTACATGTACCCTTTCCCTCCAGTCATTCTTCCTCCTAGTAAATGGCTGTATATAGCAGTGCCCCCCCCCCCCAAAAAAAAATATATAATAATCATGATGATGATTAATTCACAAGTAACGTAACACTGCAGAGATGACGGTATCAAATTTTATTTTAAGAGCAGCTACATCGCTAATCAATATGAAAATATAAAACGTATTTATGATTTGTTTAAAACAAAAGCTGGCTGAACAATGAAATAGAGATTAGTGATACAAGCTTGTGATATTGATTCAGTAACGACAAAAATGAGAGACAAGAATGCAGAAAGTTTTTTTTTCTTCTTTTTTTTTTTTGGTTTTTTTTAGAAATTTGGAAGCATTGTCAGGATTTGAGGTGAAAATGTATATTAAAAATCCCTTTTATTGTTTACAATTCTTTACTGAAGAAATATTTGTTGTGTTTCCTGAATTTAAATGATCGAGCTTTGTTACATAATAAAAGATATGTGTAATGTATTTCTTGTAACTCAATGTCTGACATTCAAATTTTTGTTGATCAAAAGACATACTTTATTTTAGAATTTAAATCATTTAAGTTATTTAGAAAAATAAATATCTTGAAAATTTTCAACTCAAATCGTGTCCCTTTAAACAATTTGCTTCCGGATAATCGATTACCATTCTTGGTTATTCTTTTGAAAAACTTGATATAAAACTTAGAAGGATAACAAAATATCATATATATTTTAGATTCATTACTATTCGTGGGCATCAAACTTTAATCAGAGTCTCAAGGATACGTGAATTCGTGGCTAATAATTATATCAATACAATATTAAATTAGATGTTGCACATGAATGAACATTAAATTTCGTGGATTAAATCAGCAACGAAATCAACGAAAATTTGTATTCATAAATATTGATGAAACTATGGTAATATTATATCAATTCCTGATCAATTTGGTAGTTGTCAATGAAATTCAATACAATTTCTGCCTGTAAATAATTAAAATGATCGAAATGCAATTACACAATAAAAATCAATATATACATTTCTGAATACATTCGGGTAAACGCCTTTATCATTGATATTATAGAAAACTCAGAAAAACATCAGATGCCTAAATGAAATTGTTTTAGAACAGTAAAAACACACAGTAATTATTCAGCAAACGTTTATTTAATGGGATAGACCATCAATTCAGTAAGTTTAACAGTCAGTGTATTAATTACATTTCGTCGAATGGTAACGGATTTTACAAGAGTTAAGAAGGCTGGATGTTCGTGGCCATTTTTAGGCTGTATTTATCTCCTTTAGACGAAGAGCTCTGTATAAAGATATAGGGAAAATGTTCAAATTTATAAGCTAAAATAATTCGATTTTTTCCTTTACTAAATGATAGTTTATGGCCCAAAAATATCATATTTGAAAGTTTAAGGCATATCTGATGGCTAATTTGTTGACCATCCAGCCTCCTTAATGCATTCTCACTAAAAGCTTCCTATGACCATCTTAATTAGGCTTTATGCTCAACAAACTACCAATCAGGTCTACCTTAAACTTTAAAGTATGATTTTAAGCCATAAAACTATATTATTTGTAAAAAAAAAAAAAAAAAAAGTTCAAAATATTTTAAATTAGTTTTTTAATTTGTAAATTTTCCTGTATCTCTATACAGCGCTTTTTGTTTAAAGGAGACTAATACAGTCTAAAAATGGCCACGCTCATCCAGGCGTTATCCTTGTTGGGAGAGGACAGCTAGGATTTTCAAATTATCAAATAGATGTCCACTGCCATGTAATGCAGGATTTTTCTTAGAAATGGTTCACTGAACGTAATTATTTTTCAACAATCATTACACGTCTTTATGCCAAGTCCCTTATACATGTATTAATGAGGTCATTAAGGTAAGATTCAACATCAATAAATTAAAGACACCCAGGAGGCGCTGTAATTATATGTTTGCATTTTGAAAGAAATACAACCTTTATATTGATACAACTCAAACAATTAAACACGGGACTTTCTATCATTGATTTAGATACTGTGTACCGAACGATATTTGATATATGCTTTGACAGTTCCTAATGGTTGCAATTAATATTTAAATTTTGTTTTTACCGTTTGGAGTCTGGGTTTAATTAAGATTCAATAGATCGGTAACTTTAAGACTTCACCCCACATGGCAAATGAACTTATGAGCAAAGAGGTTAACTCGAATTAGTATAAGATGTCTGCGTTTTTCAACCATAGATTAGTATTTACAGTCCTTGCAAGTATTGCAGCGTTATCTCCAACTCTCGCTGCCCCGATTGTTCTGAAGGAGACCTTTACCCATACAGGCAACCACTTTTACGGCAACACCAGCCATGTTTTAAGGGAACTCCCCGCTCCGACGCTGGGAGACGTGACTGGATTTTGTTCCAAACAATGTATGTATGATTTGCAGTGTAACGGATTTGATGTCTGCACCCTATCGGGGGGAAGTCAATCCTGCCGCTTGGCCAACGGAGCCTCCAAAGGTTCTCTGGAATTTCAAACCGGTGAAATCTGCCATTACTACGATTTGGTGAGATATTTTGATATGATATTTTGATCATTTAACCTATTTATGATAAAACAAATATATTCACATAATATTTTTTGGCGGTGGGTATTGGTATATGTAAAAGAATAACAATAATTTTCTGAGTCAATAGTGTGATAAATTTCTTACATTACATGTTTTATCACTTGAACCAATTAGTTGTAAAATTAGATGAAATAATTTTAATAATTTTGCGAGAAAAATATCAAACCTTATCCTTCCTTTCATTTGCTTATAAGGAATTTTGTTATAAAGAAATCTCATTTTAAAGGAAATTGTATTTCCCTCATTCCACTTATAAACTTTCATAATTTCGTAAATGGCTACATGCGTAAAAGGTCTAAATAATAGCGAGAAAGAAAAGAATTCATATCTCTAGGACTTCTCAGAATATTAATTAATAGCTTTATTTATAATTAACAACTTTGACTCAAGACTTTTGTCCTTTCCGAGAATTTGAAAACTCCTAGAGATTTTGACATCTGAATCATGTCTATTTTTAAAGAAATACATGTTCATTGTAACGGCCTTACATGTAGGCAAGAAGTTTATGAAAATATTCATAAACATTACGCTAAATATTATATTTATAGTTTACACAATATTATGCCATTATCAATATTAAAATTCAAGCTCAACCAGACGTTTTGTCTACTTAACGCTTCGATGTTTTGCGCATATAAAGAGCGTATAATTTAACAAGACTAATTAAAAACATTTCATTTTAAAATATGTATACGTTATTTGTAATAATTTGGCGTTAAATAAGATAGCTATGGCAAAAGTCTTCGTACTTTTTTAATGGCCCTCGTGTATATAAGTTCTTATATTTTTAATGGAATGAATGTTTTTGATGTTTCTAATGCATTTTTAAACACGTTCTTAGAAAGAGTTTTCTTAAAGCAATACTAGAATTCAAGAAATAAGGATATTTTTTTGCCTTTACGTAATAAGTTCATAAATATTTAAACATGTACATGTATATAGATTTAAGGCTAACAACCACTTTGTTAATATGTCAGTTAGAGTATTTTCCATTTGATGCAATTACACAAAAATTTTCTTCTCCGCGTCTTTCAGAACTACTTTTTAGACGGAGGGTCTATGAGCCTCCTCTATTGCTACCGGTCAGCTTGCATGTGACGTCGATAATGAACTTGGTGGATTCGACGGACACCACCTAGCGGCAAAAAATTGCAATATTCGCTTAGGATTCATATTTCAATATTATTATTGAAATAAATATCTTATTTCCAATTACAAAATATACAATAAATAGAACTATACATATTGCAATTAATAAACATAATTTCTCTTGTAAATTTTGGTCCATACGTCAAATTCCCAGTAAATATGAATATGCATGAGTTTAAGAATATTGATGATGTTTGGGGTTCACAAGCAATGGCGTGTAATCGTATAGTGGCTATTTATACTTTCTTTATACAGACTCCTGTACTTGACGTCAAATAATGAGGATTCTCTAAGAACCAACTAGTGTTGACCGAAATATTGAATAATTATGAGATTCAACGGATAAACATGGCGTGGTTCTTTGTCTGTATCGTATATTACTTGCGCATTATCAATTGATCTCCTGCGGAGACATATCTTTCTATGTATAGCTACACCCCCCCCCCCCCCCCCCCCCCCCC
>WFKH01011925.1:18429973-18448641 GCA_016163765.1 Magallana hongkongensis | reverse complement strand
AGAAAGCAAACCACCAATATTTATTTAGTTTTACAAATTAGTGCGTATGACCACCTAATGATACGAAATTTGAGAATGACATTTAATCATTGCATGGTTTTTTAATCTATGCGAGACCTTTAATTTATGTTAGTGTTACTGTTTCATAAATGAACGAGTTAAAATTGTTTTCGCCAAACAATGAAAATTTGCACCTTAGCAAAACGTCACGTGATTTAAAATATCTAACAAGAAAAAAAATTACAAAATAGAAATTATAGTCTGTCCCAAGATATTTATGCAGCACATTTGGACGATTTTTAATAAAAATACACATACCTGTGAAAGAAGTGCATTTAAAATAGTTGAAAGGGATAATTTCCAAGATAATTTCACTGACACATTATCATCTTTCACTCGGAAAAATTCACAGGAACAAAAACAGATTCCTTACGGAGATTTATAATGGGGAATGTTTACATCTTTTCTCCATTCGGAATACACTCGGAATACATCGCGCAATTTTTCAACGTTATCATCCGGGCTTGCTGCAATACAAAATCCCCGTAGACATCACATTTTTTAGCATTGTATTGAAACCTGATAAGCAAACAGGGGCGTTTCGACTGAGAAATCTTGGAAATTTTTCATACTTTTGAATGAACATCGTTTGAACCCTGAGGTATTTATAAATATCAAGCAATTAAGCAAAATCTGAATTCAGGATATCTTGGGACAGACTATAGTAACAGAAATCGGCAAAAAAAAAGGTTCATTTTTTACATGAAGATTTTTACGCTAGATCAAGTGCCAATAGTGACAGTATCATATCACTTTAAGAATTTTTCTAAACATATTATCATAAACGTTTAAAATATTTCTCATTCTGTAGGTCATCATGGATAGAAACGATGGGAGTGTGGACTTCTATAAAACCTACAGCGAGTACGAAAACGGATTTGGAAGTCCTTATACTGAAACCTGGATCGGTAAGAGAGAGAGAGAGAGAGAGAGAGAGAGAGAGAGAGAGAGAGAGACGGACAGACAGACAAAGAAAGACAAGATAGAGGAAGAGACAGAGAGCAACTTTAGTATATATATTGTATTTTATGCCATTACACGGAAATTGAAAGACGATGTTTACTTTGTCCTTTTTTTATTATTATTTCTTATTACAGGAAATAAGTACATCCACCTGTTGACGGCGGCGGGTAACAACGTTTTGAGGTTTGAATTCGAGGATTATCTTTCGAACACTCGCTATGCACAGTACAGCAGTTTTAATGTGGACTCTGCCTCAACTAACTACCTTATGACAGTATCTGGGTACACTGGCGACGCAGGTAGGTCTTCTACACGTGAAGAATTGTGCACGTGTGAGATACAATGTTTAGGTGTTACCGTCTTTCATTTTCGTCTATAATTTCCTTTTAGATATGATTTGTTTAGCTATAAACTGTCATTAAGTAAAGAAAAATGACATATATTTTAAATTTTGGTATTTTATACAGAGCTCTTCTTCCAAAGAAGATCAATACAGTGTAAAAATAGCTACAACTATCCAGCCCTCTTAATTGATTAATATTTTAACAATCTTCGATTGAAGTGATCATGTGTTTGAAATCAAACAACTGTTGGGGTTTTTTCCATTAGGCGACAGCATGTCCTACCATAACAACGCGCCATTTTCAGCAAAGGACGCTGACCATGACACCAATGCCGGAAACTGCGCAGTGGACTATTTAACTGCTTGGTGGAACTTGAGCTGTCTGCGCATCAAATTAACTGCGACGTACGCATCCAGCGGAACTAACGTCATGGGCTGGCATGGCTGGGAATCATACAAACCTCTGAAGGTTGCGAAGATGCTTATTCGACATTAGTTGAATTTTTTTAACTTCTTCACCGAAAAGTTTTATTGAGTGAACTCGGAAATAGTTGGATTTTGATGGTTTCTTTTCTGAGTGAATTTGACAAATACAGTATTGATTTGAACTTATATATCATGTTGACATTTCCAATTTGTATAGTTCAGAAACATTTCTCTAAAAACCATTAAGTATAAAGATATCTCATTTGTACGGTTATTTGTATTGTAAATATAGGTCGATATATTCGAATTGAATATGAAATGTACTGGAGTTGTATTTTAACTTTAAATAGCAAGACCTAATATATATTTAAAATCATAGAAATATCTTTTAGATGATTTGCCTCAAGAGAAAATTTTTCCTTGCCTTTGAATATTTTTTACAAGTATAGAGAAGAAAAATTCTATAATTTATCACATGGGTACAGTTATGGTTATGAGTAGCAATTTTAATTCGTTTAAAATTTAAACATTTACCGATTATATTATCTCATTTGATAATCATATTAAAGAGTTGCATCAATTGTTTCTGTGTTTTAGTTGTGTCCAAATACAATTTCATTTGAATTTTTTTTTCCTTTAATATAGACAGAAAGATTTTCTACCTTTCTCACAACTGTTATGATATTTCCTAACACCCTATTTGGTGCAATTAAGGAGGCTGGGTATGGTCTAAAAATGGCCACAACCATCCAACCCTCTTAAACATTTACATATAGTGTGTGTGTGGTTGGGTTCAATCCAAGTTTCCCAATAAAGCCATACGAAAAAGCGTTGTCCAAAAACAAAGTCCCCTTTCTCTGCGTTTACGGACATCTCTTTATAATAAATGCTTTTTCGAGGAGCTTAAATATAGAACATTAAATTGAAATCCCCTGATCAAGTGTTTAAATGTACTATTTTCCTTTGAAAAATAAATTTGTCTATATTTTTGTAGAACAAAAGAGAGTCAAGTACATTTAAGTCAATTCAATATTTACTTCTTGCAAAGAGGGTCAAAATTTTCTTCAGGTATGTATACTAGTCAAATAAAGAGTCATCATAGATAAATTCGAGAGACCATATACTGCATGCATTGCAACCTTTTTATTTACATTTGAATGTTCGATATTTGTTTGATTTATTTGGCACGTGCAACTACTAACTTTTTTATGACAGAATTTTGACCCCAGGGATGGCAAACATACAAAATCAATTTCGACTTCCTTTCATAGCAACTTAAAATGAACGTTCTTTATTGAAAAGTGCCTCTTAATTGAGTCCAACATTTAACTACTGTTATCAATTTAACCCTAACGATGTTATAGTGTCGATATAAGAACATTGTTAGCGCTTTAATTGTTTTTCTTTATGAAAAGTTGTTTGACTTTGGCTCATTAGGAAACATAAATTTAATTGTGCGTGACATTTAAATATTGAGAACCCAGTGTTTATTTACTGACACTTGAACTTTTGGGTCGGTTTCGTTCAATAAACAGAGAACTGTTGAAATGGTTTCGCTCATAACATATAGTTTATTTTTTTAATGTGTTGAACTTTTGGGTCGGTTTCGTTCAATAAACGGAGAACTGTTGAAATGGTTTCGCTCATAACATATAGTTTTTTTTTTTAATGTGATGATATCTTAATTGGAAAAAATGAAAAATGGATCTACATGTATGATACAGGTATCTTTCAAGATTTTCGCTTCCCCACACTTACCGTTTTAATTATAAATTAATGAATGCACAATGAAATGCGAACGGTCAAGAACAAAAGCGTATTGAGATAAACATAGTTGGGTAAAGATGTGTCTGTAAGTGTATATCAAGTTTATATCAAAAAGTTTTAGTAAAAACATACCGGTATTCATGCGCGAATCCAGATTTTTTTTTTTTAGGGTGGGGGGGGATATATAATTTTGTCGGGAGGAGGGGGCTCCAAAACATATTTTCGATAATTTTGCTTTGTAAATTTAAGAAATTTGTATTTTCCAGGGGGAGGGGGGGGGGAGGGCGCCCCCCCCCCCCCCCCCCCCCAGATCCGTGCATAGGTATTCAAATGAATTAAATAAACTTTCTTCGCTTCTTCAACTACAACCAGTTTCTCAATATGATAAAGAGTTAAGACATAATAATATCCCATAAATCCAAATTATCTTAATAAATTGTTTGTAACATGTATATTATATTGTCTGTTTTCTGAAAACAGTCTACAGAGAGTGTGCTTGATTATACATACAATTTGGTTTAAAAAATTTATTGTGATCCACGTTGCCCTTCATTTTTTTTCCAACACCGGGTTTGATTTAGAACTAAATACAATAAATGCGCGGATCAAGAAAATTTTTCATGAGGGGAGGGGGTTCCAAGGGGTATCTATGTTTGCCGGTCCAGACCCCCCCCCCCCTCCCCACTTAGATCCCCGCATGTGATATTTGTTGCATGATATTTGTTGTTAACTTTGTTCCACAAACAATGTAGACAATAGTAATGATATGTGTGAGATGGACTCAAAATAACAACAGAACGAAAGTTAAATCGAATTACTTAAATGAGTTTATTTGTGACTAAAACGCCACTAAAGGTGACTAAAACGCCACGAAAAGTTTTTGCAGTTTGGTGACTAAAACGCCACAATCAAGTATCCTCTAGTCAGAGACTAAAACGCCTCATCAGAGCTCCGTGGACAGTGACTAAAACGCCACAAAAAGTCTTGAATGCTATTCAACTTCAGATATTACTGGCTGTCCTGAAGCTTCAACATGAAGAAATCTTTAGGTTCGTCTGATCCAAACACATTCCTAAGCGCCATCGCAATTCTCTCGTGTATCCTTGGTCTCCGGAAACAGAACAGGGTGACTGCCATTGGTGTCACGTGGCCGGGATTTGTCTGGTTCCCTGTCTTTGTTCCGGTGACTTTATTTCTGACTTTTTGGAGACTGCGCTGAAATCGTTTGATCTAAAATACAAAGAAAAATATACTTAATTAACATGCTTCAAATCTAATCTAAGGCAAAATAAAAAGATATTGCATATTATTATTAATAACACTAAGGCTTTCATCTGGCAATCTTGAATTTTTTATTTACATGTATTATCCCAGATCATACATAATAGTAAACATTCAAATCGACAGAGGTACATTCAATATTATAATAATATTTTCAATATACAGAAGCATATGTGTACATATGTATAAAATATTGGAAAATGATAATTTTAACATGAGAAATGACAATTTAATGGACTGAATAGATGAGGAAGCTGTGTAAATTAATACATTACATACGTTGAATATTGTCTCCTCGCTGTCGTGAAGAATCCTTTCGTATCTCTCAGCGGCCTTTTCCATTCCTAATAAGCAATTTAAAAATATATCAGAAATTCATTACTCATCTAACCGATTATCATGTAGACAGTATCGCCAGTGTTGAGACTTATTGACTAGTCTTGGACAATGTTTGTACCTACCGCTGTTGACCAGGGACAGGAGGTGCTGCCCCCACATTCTCTGGAGAGTGGTCAGGTCGGTCTCTGTAACCGTGTGTTTCTTCAACGCCTCCATGAAGAGAAAGCCGAACAAAACGTACTTCTTTTGTTGATCTGAAATTCAAATCAATCAATAAATCGAACAATCAATCAATCAATAACGACGTGAATGATGATTTTAAGATTCAAAGGTATGAGATTATATAACAGGTGAAATATAAATACGAACCAGCAACTTCTTTATTCTTGGAATAAGAAAAGCCACCAAGCTGACCGATGTTCTCTTTTCCGTACAGAAAGATTAAAATCTGCAGGATGTATTTTCTCTGCAAAATAAGATGACAATAACATATATATGGTGTTAAATAAAAAGACAACAAGAGTTTTGTTGATAGTCTTTAGAACAGATGTCTAGTGACTGCTCAGACAAAAACTTTATTTGTAATGTTGAAAGTTCTACTAACCACAGGCGTCATGGTCCGTGTGTTTGTGGAGGACAAATAGTTCACCAAGAGTGAGCGCAAACGAGCTTCGAATCCAGCTTTCTCCATCTTGATCAGTAATTGAATCCTTGCAATTGATTTTGCCGACAATTTAGCGTGTGTTTATCTGTCGATTGACAACGATAATAGTTCGCAACGTTTGTGACGTCATGATATTATGATGCGTTAAAAGACGACGTCACGAGGATAAAAAAGAAAGCTGTTCCGCGCAGGTTCCAAATTTCATTTTCCGGAGGGGGGATGTAAATCTTGTTGTGTCTTTGTGCAATGAAGATTTGAAACTGTAAGCTAATTTGGATGTGAATGAAGAGTAATTGTATTTCAACAAAACAAAATGCAAATGTACATTGAATTTATCATCAGTCAATCGGCATGACCTTAGGAACGTAATCATAAGGCACCAACCCCCACTCCTTCCATAAAAAGAAATCCGGGCGAGCTAGAATACGTAATAATCATCAATAACTTATCCACACATCCAAGACAGGGTGTTAACCTTCATTTATTTCCTAGATAGCAATCAGATTTCGAGTCCGAAGAATATAAAAGATCAAAGAGATAACTTATAATGATTATATTGTAAACATCCATGCTTCAAAAACATTTGTTTTATCATGCAATTAAGTGTAAGACAAGCTGTTACTATTTGATTCTCTTTCTTGCCGTTCATACGCTCATACATTACAAGGAAGTCGTGTACAACATATCATTAAGTATTATTTATTCCCATAATGTAAGATAGAAGACTGCTATTAACCTTTCTTACGATCGTTCTACTTAATTTCAATTACCTGGTTCTGTCCAGTAGCCTGGTAACCAATAGACCCCTTCACGGTAACTGCGGTACTGCTCTTTTGCAGGGCAAAATGACATAGTTTGGTAAAATAT
Source organism: Magallana hongkongensis (assembly GCA_016163765.1). Lineage (NCBI taxonomy): Eukaryota > Metazoa > Mollusca > Bivalvia > Ostreida > Ostreidae > Magallana > Magallana hongkongensis. The sequence goes on along the minus strand of WFKH01011925.1, from coordinate 18,441,931 downwards.
GACGTAACGTCAATTGTTTCATTTACGTCATTTAATTATCTACCTACTAAAACTTCGGCAAGGTATATCAATTTGCCCTGCAAGAGAGCAGTACCGCAGTTATCGTGAAGGGGTCTATCAGGTCAAGAGCAGTTAAGCGTTTGAGTATATGTATATGAATATTTGTAGAAAATACATTGTAAAACAGTAAAGTCACCAAGAATATCATCTTTGAATAAAAAAATGAAATAAGCATAAACAATAGTGAGTACGGTCAAATCCAAGACAATTTGTACAAATGACAAGACAAGAAAACCGGAAACAAAATGAGATTTTATTTTTTTCTCGTGACGTCGTCTTGTCACGCATCATAATATCATGACGTCACAAACGTTGCGAACTATTATCGTTGTCAATCGACAGATAAACACACGCTCTTATCGGCAAAATCAATTGCAAGGATTCAATTACTGATCAAGATGGAGAAAGCTGGATTTGAGGCTCGTTTGCGCTCACTCTTGGTGGACTACTTGTCCTCCACAAACACACGGACAATGACGCCTGTGGTTAGTAGAGCATTTAACATTTATATTACAAATAAAGTTTATGTCTGAGCAGTAACTGGACATCTGTTCTATAGACAATGAACAAATAGGGTGCTGTCTTTTTATTTAACGCCAAATATACGGTATCGTCTTCTTATTTGCAGAGAAAACACATCCTGCAGATTTTAATCTTTCTGTACGGAAAAGAGAACATCAGTCAGCTTGGTGGCTTTTCTTATTCCAAGAATAAAGAAGTTGCTGGTTCGTATATCTATTACACCTCTTATTATCTGATACCTCGATAAATCAAAATCATCATTCACGTCGTTATCGATTGATTGATAGTTCGACTGATTGATTACAGATCAACAAAGGAAGTACGTTTTGTTCGGCTTTCTCTTCATGGAGGCGTTGAAGAAACAAACGGTGACAGAGACCGACTTAACCACCCTCCAGAGAATGTGGGGGCAGCACCTCTTATCCCTGGTCAACAATGGTAGGTACATGTAAATACATGGTTCAAGACACGCAGTATTTAATGCTGTGTTTGATCGCGTTTTTAAATCTCACTTAGAAAATCAATTGTATAAGAATAGATTTAAGAATTAACACTGTTTTAAACTGATGTATAGGAATGGAAAAGGCCGCTGAGAGATACGAGAGGATTCTCCACGACAGCGAGGCGACAATATTCAACGTATGTCATGTATTCCTTTACACCGCTTCTCCATCTATTCACCCCATTGAATTATCAATTCATCATATATTTAGTCTTTCTCTCGACATTTAGTTTAGTGTTATCAAAATAAAATTTGTTAACTTCTGACGATTTTATATTGAGAATCTAGCTTAAATATTTTGTTTTTCACATTATATGCGCTAATCCAAGTAACTGACTTGATTTTTAATTAAGATCATTATAAGATAAAGGTCTAATCTCATATTCTTACAGATTTTACTATCAAAGAAATAATTCAATGACAATTTAAGTGTCGATATTAATTGTTGTCAATAGTTATATATCCTGTGTACAGGGTTATTTTTGCTCCGTGTTTTTTTTCCACACTTCTACACTTGTAAATGGTTCGTCCCGTCTTGAATTCGCCCCAATTATGTGATACATAATCTAATTAACAAGGTAGTTTAATAAAAATTGTTTTAAATTCACCCAGCCTTAAAATCGCCCGCTGAAAACGAAGGCGAAAATAAAATGGGTCGAATATTTCCCTTTGTACAGTATGCCTATATCATTTAACAAAATTCGTAACATAACTTTATCTCCATCTTGTAGATCAAACGATTTCAACGCAATCTCCAGAAAGTCAGTGAAACAAGGACAGGGAACCAGATGAAATCTAACCACGTGACACCAATTGCAGTCACCCCCTTCTCATTCAGGAGACCAAGGATACACGAGAGGATCGCGATGGCGCTGAGGAATGTGTTTGGATCAGGCGAACCTAAGGATTTTTTCATGTTGAAGTTTTTGGACGGCCAATGAAGACTGGTTTATCTAACCAAGACTTTGTGTGGCGTTTTAGTCACTGCCTACAGTACCAAGTTGTGGCGTTTTAGTCACCAGACTATATTAACTTTAGTGGCGTTTTAGTCACCAAACTTTTTGTGGCGTTTTAGTCACCTTTAGTGACGTTTTAGTCACCAAACTTTCTGTGGCATTTTAGTCACAGTTAAATAAACCTTTTTAATCCTCTAAAACTTTGTTCTGTTGTAAATTCAGCGAATTATCCTGTAGACCTCTAACTGACAATGTGCTTGACACTGTCTCAAAAGAGTCATTTAGACACACAAACACATCGATGATATTTTGAAAATGAATCCAGCATTTTTTAAAATACTTTTAAACGGTATAATTAAATGGTTTGGGGTTGTTTTTATTTAGTTTTACATGTATAAGTTCCATAAAGAGGGGTTAATGGGTTCGTGACAGAAAAAAACTAAAACCCATTCTTGAGATCTTATTGAATTAAAATTAACAAGTGCATGCAAACTCTATAACTACTGTAACAGTAATGTTAGATAAGGTGTACAAACTGGTTCATGTATGTTCATTTACAAGAATAAAAGAATCTTAGAAATTGTGTACAAATCACCAAGTTACTTTATCGTCAAAGATACAAGGTAACTAATAATCATAACTAAAGAAAGTACACAGGACTTTTTTGTCAAAACTTTCATCTGCTGTTCATGCTAGTGATGAAGATGATAATTTGTTGTGGGAATAGCTGGATCAAAACTCTGTACTGTACAAATAAAACTCACTTTGCAATAAAAACCTCGGAATTTATTTGACATATGAAAAAATGAAAATTGAAAACTAAAACTTACAACCTTATCATATAAACCCTATCAGCTTTTTAACATCTTTTAGTGTGTCCTCAGCTATCACTGAAGCAACTTCTTGACCTTGATATAAAACATTCTGAAGATGTGACTTGTCACTAAGCAACCACAGAATCCTCTCTCTGATTGGTTGAATTTCACTTATCACAATGTCTGTAAGAAGCATCTTATACTCTGCTGTTGTTAAGGAGGAATAAGTTTCACAGATGTCCTGGGGAGTTTCCCCTGTGCAAGCAGCATGAATGTCAATCAAATTGGTCACACCTGGGCGGTTTTCCTTGTTGTGAGAAATGTGGGAGGTGAAGTCGGTGACTGCAGATTTGATTTTGGACACAATGTCATCGTTAGAGTCGGTTAAGTCTATACGTCCTTTAGAACTCTGGTCAGATTTACTCATCTTGTTTTCAGGAAAGCGTAGACTTTTAATTCGGGCTGTATTGCCTATCAAAAAAATACATAATTTTTATATCAAAATTGTATCACACTTGAAGACAGTTTATTATGAAATGATTGATTTTAAGTATTATTGAATATAGGAGCATAAGGTTTTATTTTATTTATCAAACTTTGAGATAATGGGATCATTAAAATCTTTAAGTTAGCATTTACAAACTGACCATGTATTAGCGAAGGGTTCTGGAAAACTTACTGAATAAAACTTGAGGTACTCTGAAAACTTTCCCGAATTTATTGTTGAAGGAGATGGCTAGATCTTCACACAGGTCCAGATGCTGCCTTTGATCCTCTCCGATCGGAATGTGGGTCGACCTGTAACAAAATGAGGTCAATGACCTACATGTATAAACAGCACAACTAGTTCAACAGAACTGTCTTATTGAAAAAAAAACTACTGCATATAACAAAAGCAGAGAGATGCTGATTTAATAACGGAACAGGTACAGCAGAAATGCATGAATGTGCTGAAGGGAGAATACTGCTGATTAGAAAGCGTACATCAGAAAAATAACTACTAATTGAAGATTGGCTTATTTAAATTTTTTTGTCTGAAAAGCTGAAATATTTTCATTCAAAACATAAAAACTCTTACTCAGAACAGTTGATAAAGCAGTATATTATGTGGTAATATGTTGTAACAGTAATGTTTCTTTTGGTAATGTAAGGGCTGAATTTTCATTAAACATTTCAATTTCTTAACTTATTTGATAAAAAAAAATACGCTTTTCTGCCATAATGATGTCATTGATGACAGGTAACCGAAAAAATATATCCTTTATTAAAAAGTAAAAAGAGAACCTAAAATTAAAGTCTTTTAAAAAGAAATTGAGAACAATTCAAAGCCCATAAGGAAACCAATAAAATATTATAAATCAGTATAGAATAAGAAAAGACTGAATTACACAGGCTATAATAACGGTAACACTGACTTGTACAGGAGGATATCCGCTGCCTGGAGTATGGGGTAGGTGTACAGACCGACACTGGGAGATTTAGTGTTGGACTTCTCCTGCAACAACAATTAAGATATACTACATTTATATACTATAAACCAACTTTCATTCGCAATGACATTATTTCCTGATTTACTTCAGATAAACTGGTTTGCGACGACTAATGTTCACAACCAAACCTTATCCAGAACCATGTTGTTATAACAACCATACAACAATGACTGGTTCGCTGCGTGAAATATTCGCGATGCCGAGGCCCTCGCGAACCTTGCGAAAAATTTCTCGCATGCGAATAAAAGTTGATTACAGTATACTATATTTACATACATCAAACAGGACACACCTCAGGTAGAGAACATCTGATACATTTCAGCCACATAATCCGATTCTAAAATTGTAGCTGCTGAATTAAAACAATACAGTAGCTGCAGATCAGAGACATTAATAACATGTTATTTACGTCTCTGCTGCAGATGTATCAGGTTTGCAATTGAAGTTTGAAGAGAGGGTAGGAAGAGGGAAGGAGTGGGGAGAGAGGAGGTAATCACAAGGAACCAAAGATTTAAAATAAAAGGCAAATATAGAGGAATTACCATTAACACTGGGGGGGGGGGCTTTTTGAAAATAAAATTTAACCACATATAAACCACATCAGATTTTGAAATTGTAGGTACAAGCACAGTGAAATAACCTAGGATCAAGTGCCTAACACTAACGCAATCCATGTTAGTACAGAGGGGGTGGGGGATGAATAGGGAGGTAACACACAAGGAATCTTGTTACAGATAGGGTTTGAAATCAAAAGGTAAATAAAAAGAAACAGGAGACACATAAATGTAGATAGAGAGTCAAAGTCGGGGCCTGGTTTTCACCTTATGTGTAACAGCTTCAAGCAGAGAAACTCCATTAACTTCCCATAATTAGGTGATCTCTATTCACCCCCTTATTTAAAATTGTACATTAAAAATAACTATGATTGACTGACCTTCCATTGGGGAAGTAGCCCAAGCCTTGCATTAGTTGTTATACAGCTTAGAATCCAACACAGCTCTGCATGCTGTCTTACCTATAGTCAAAGAAGACGACAATTAAATCTCAGTCACTACTCTATAACACCTTGTCAAAAAAAGTTCAAAACTTACAGCAGTCTATGTCCTAACCCAACTCTCAAATAATTATAATTTACTAGTGTATTGTCATGTACTTGGTTCCTGGTCTAGATGTATTCAGACTGTTTATTCACAAAAAGCTTACATGAGATTGTAAAAACAGAACTGATTTCTCTGGGTCGATTCCACAGGCCAGTAAACATGCAACCATCTTGTAGATATTCTCCCTGAAAAGGTAAGTTAAGTTTTACTCTTGAGTAATATTAAAACATTACCATATTTTTCCCTATTAACCCTTTCAAAATAAAAGTGATGCTGCTCTTTTGCACAACAAATTGATATATCAAGTTAACCTTGTAGATAATTAAAACATAAATAAAACAATTGCTGTTATTATGTCATATTTGGATTAAGGTGGTATGGGACATCTGTCAATATTAATGTGAATTAAAGTACATAATAATTAAAATACTTTTACCGGTTTAGAATTTTCAAATTTTACAATATTTAACCAAAAAATACATTTAAAAATATTTTGAAAAGGTAAAAATTTTTAAATCCCCAGCGGGATTCGAACTCATGACTTACAGATTCGTAGTGAGCCCTCTAACCCACTGCGCTAAGCTGTTAGGTGAAAACTTTGGGAAAGAAACTATTTATAAAATTACACTTGATTTTATTGTTTATTTCGATAAATAGTAGGTCACAACATGGAAGTTTCCCATACCAACTTAAATATAATTATATTCATACATCTGTACCATAACTTCTTTGAGTCCTTCCTTATAAGGTACTTTGGACACTGTCTTTAAGCATGATAAGTACTACATGTATTACTCCTTTGGAGTCTGCCTTTGTAAGTACCTTAAGGTCCTGTCAATGATAATTATAAGAGTGTGATGGTCAGATTGATTCGAATACCGGTGTCATATAATATTTTGATACTGCGAAATATTGAACCCGGGTTCAAAATATTATGTGATATTATGAACTTCCCTGCGAAATATTGAACCCCCTATAAAATATTGAACCCCTGATTCAATAAATTATATTTACATCTACCGAGTATGATTCCCTCTATTTCTTACGGAAACTTTAGTTAATTCATAGCTCTATAGAGATATCGACACACCCCGTTTATCGATTGGTCAAAACCTATACAGCGACTGAAACTGACAGGAAATTGACAGGACTGAAATCTACACGCCCTCTTTATCGATTGGTCGAAACCTACAGCGACTTAAGAAAAATCACGGACTGCACGAAATTATCATGATGATGTTAGACTCAGATTCCCACAGGGGACGATTTGGCTGTTTCTTTTATCTAACGTACTGATGTACATTAACAGCAATTTAGTTAATTTAACTACTTTTTACAATCAATTTATTAATTTGTTAAAAGAAAGATGTAAATATAAACAATAAAATGCTTTCTTTGATGATTCATGTGGGTTATGAAGGTGGCGATCATTGCAGAAAAAATTTACATAACCCGATAACGCGGGTTATGTATTTTTTCTGCAACGCGGGTTATGTATTTTTTCTGCACTGTCGCCACCTTCATATCCTGAATGAATCACCAAAGAAAGCATTTTATTGTTTAAATGACCGCGATATATTCAACCCCTCTCTGATTTTCATTTGCTCTTAGATAGGGGGTTCAAAATATTATGGCCGCGATATATTGACCCCCCCCCCCTCCTTTTTTCAGATTCCTTTAGGAGAGGGGGTTCAACATATTATGGCCGTGATATACATTGTATTGAACCCCCCGCTATTTCCAATTCCAATTGCATACATGTGATATGTACCGGCCGTACACAAATTGTACCATTTTTCGACCCCATTCACGGTGTACCGACGGGACACCAAAATTCATGGAATATGAAAATTTGTTTAGTATAATTGCAGAGGGGCTACAAAATATTATGGCTGCGATATATTGAACCCCCCTCCTATTTCAAATTTCAATGGAGAGGGGGTTCAAAATATTAGGGCTGTGAAATATTTACCCCCCCCCCCCCCCCCTTCTGATTTTCATTTGCTATTGGAGAGGGGAAATATTATGGCCGCAATATATTGAATTCCCCTTAAATATAATTTCTATTCTAATTATGGCCGCATAATTTGGAACCTACCTATCATTTCCAATCCCATTTGAGAGGGGGTTCAAAATATTATGGCCGCGATATTTTGAACCCTCCGCTGATGTTCATTGCTATTGGAGAGGGGGTACAAAATATTATGGCTGTGATATATTGAACCCCCCTCCTATTTCCAATTCCTTCTGGAGAGTGGGGGCAAAATATTATGGCCCCAATAAATTGAACCCCCCTCCTATTTCCAATCCCATTGGAGAGGGGGTTCAAAATATTATGGCCACAATATATTGAACCCCCCTCCTATTTCAAAATCCTTTTAGAGAGGAGGTTCAAAATATTATGGCCCCCTCTCAAAGGACAATGGAAATCAGAAGAGGGTTCAATATATTGCAGCCATAATATTTTGAACCCCCTCTGGGAAATTCGAAATAGGAGGGGGGGGGGTCAATATATTGCGGTCATAACCCCCTCTCCAATGTGATTGGAAATCAAAGGGTGGTTAAATATATTGCGGCCATAATATTTTGAACACCCTCTCCAATTTAGCAAATGAAAATCAGAGGGTAGTTTCAATATATCGCGGCCATAATATATTGAACCCGGGGTTCAATATTTTATGGGGGGGGGGTTCAATATTTAGCAGCAATATTTTGAACCCGGGTTCAATATTTCGCGGGGTTATATGACACTGGCACCAGATAGCTCAGTTAATTAATAGAGCACCTGACTACAGTTTCAGGGGGCCAGGGTCGAATCCTGGAGTCTGGTTCGTCATTATTGCTCCCATCCCATTACAATTGCATAAATCCTTCTAATTACAATGTACATGTACCATAACTCCTTTAGGATCTGTTGACAAGTACTTATAGTTAGTTCCTGTCTATATTTGACTACCATATCTCCCTCCTCTAGGTTCTGTCAACAAGTACCTAATTAGCACCCTTAAGTCCAGTCTTTAATTACCTTAACTCCTTTAGGCCCTGTTTATAAGTACCTTAACCCCTTATAGGCCTGGTATAATTACCTCAGCTCCTTTGGGTCCTGTCTGACAGTTATAGCATGCATATCCACCACACTGTACATGACATCCTGGTACTGCTCCTGGAGCTTGACCCAAAGCTTTATGACGCCCAGGTAGTTGCCCAGGTGAGGAATACCTGTAGGTTGTATACCTGAGAACACTCTCACCTCATCCTCAGGAATCACCTGTAACAAACAGAAAGTAAAGGAGCATGAACAGCTGAATAATATTATGTGTTCCGATAAAGGCAGATCAATTAAATGGCTTGAAGATCCAGGAGTCTGGAATTTTTTTCAAGGTAAAGTCTGCCAGAAGTAAGGGAAATATACACTATGTTCAGTCACTGTTTAACGTGTATTTTTTTAACAGATGACATTGTCCTTGGAATTTAACTACAGCAATCAGACAGTCAGATGCAGATTAACTTAATAGGAAGTTGACAGCCTTGTTAACGTTCATGCGTGTACCTCTCTGTGGCGTCGTTTGGTTGTCATTCTCCTCAACCAAACATTTTCCCCACAAAACAAACTCCTTTTGATAAATACTGAAGGAACTTTTCGTAGTGCCATGATGTAAATTATCTGTGTCACAAAAACGCTCTGTTTGTGTCAATATTTTAATAAACGTTTGTATGACCTAGACAAAATGAATGAGTACTTTCACTTTCGTGGTGCTGAAATTTGAAAAGGTAAAAAAAAAGTCAGAAACATTATCTGTAGCTGTGAACCTTTATGATAGATTTCTTTATTTTTATATATTTTCTATTCGAATAATAATCGTTACTCATGACTGCCAATAAAATAGCGAATAACTGTAGATCTTTACACTCTAATGTGCAATACGTAAAACAATAAATGCACTGTTTTTTCATTGGTCATGTTGGTGAATGGTGTAGTTTTTAGCTTTGTTGTTGATAAAGCTTCACCCCTGTGATCTTTATATGATTCGTTTCACGTATTGTGCATTGAATCCACTCTCTAAAACCCGTGTCTACATAGGGAGGGAATCTTTCGCTATATGGGCTTTAAATGCCAGCTGATAGAAAAAGAAATCAGTCACCTGTGGAAGGGAAGAGAACTTGTCCAGATTTCAAACAGTGATAAGTGGGTCACTATTATATTAGACAATTTCATTTACACGTATTTCACATTTTTAAGGTGAGGATTTTAGATCTTGAGTGAAAAGGAGTTTCTATTTCAATTCATCTGATGTATACGCCAGACGTTTTTTATATGAAAAAGTTGTATTATCTAGTGTTAAGATAATGTACTTACATCATGTACATGTAACTCATTAGAAGCTTATGATTTCAAGCTGTGCAATCTTCATGAGATTTTTTTGTATTTTAATGGATTGATTTCAGATTCACTTCATGTAAATGGCCCGCACGAGGACAACAGTGGCTCGATCAGGACAGGGCCATTCCAAATGCACACCCACCAAAAATACCCGGTCACAAAAGAGAAAAGATCAAGACCCAACCCCTGATACCTCCAAGAGGAAGAAACTCAATGAGGTATGATTATGTTCCCTGGCTCTTACATGGTTCCTTCAAACTGACTATAATTCCTGTTTGAATTGTATTGAAAATTATTTTAGGATGTTTTGTTTATCAGACAGCACTTATTGTATTAATTTCTAAATTGCGAGATAAAGTTCTAGGTTCTATTTTATTTCAAATAATTTTTAAAGACTATAATCATGATAATGTATAATGTAAATACATGACGTATCTATATGATGACTTTATTTGATATTGGCATGATCAGATCTTTATCATGTTTATTTGATATCTGTATGATGTCTGTATTTGATTGATATCTGTATGATATCTTTATTATTTGATAGATATCTTTATTGACATCGATCCTTATTCAACTGATATCTGTATAACATCCTTATTCGACTGATATCTGTATAACATCCTTATTCGACTGATATCTGTATTACATCCTTATTCAACTTATTTGAATAACATACGGTACTTAATATTTAACTGATATCTGTATATCTTTATCTGAGTTATATCTTTCTTGCATTTGACTTGTTAGGAGGAGCCCATTGAGGTGAGTGATTCTGATGAGTCCTCCGACTTCATCCCAGACCAGAATTTCCACCATGGAACTACATGGCCACTTGATGCCTCTTTAGAAGTAAGTCAGAAAAAGTCTATCAATCTAATCATAATGTACTTGTATTTAGAATTATGGCCATTCATTGAATGTAGAATTAAATGAGTAGTTTGTATTAAAGTGCAATTTCTCTTATCAGAAAACGCTGCACATATGATGCATGTTTTTTGGGGGGATGGGGGGGGGGGTTAATGAAAATCATAAATGTTTTTGTTTTTTTATGTATCAGCATTTTTTTAAGTACTTTGATTTAGTATTACATGTATATATAAACCAGGAAGTTTGTGTATATCTTTGCTTACCTGTAAATATTTGATGAACCACCTTAAAAAGGATAGCTTAAGGATAAGTAATATACACATGTAGTAACAACACTTAAAGCTATTAATAGGATTAGAGGATTAAGTTATATCCACACAAACTTTTTAGAAAAATAACTTGAAGGGAAACAGGAAAGAAGTATTGGTGTTTCTACATACAATTATAGATTGTTTGTACACTATTGAGTAAGAAAACTAAATTTATTCAGTAATTTGTCATCCAGTATTTTGATGTAGCTGTTTATTTTTAAAATAAAACTTTTCACAGTTTGATTGCTTGTTCAGGTATGATTAACATTGCTATTGTAAATGATCAGAAGAATTAATTACGTAGTTTATATACATAAACAGTATTTTTACACTCTAGTTTGTATTACTCCTATTGGTATGCATTCATTATCAGACAGTATATAATTTTTTTTTTTAAATAATCAATGCAAGCCTTTTTTTTTTTTTTTAAATTGAAAAGATCTATTGGTGTCCAATCTATTCTGCAATTTTTAAATATATGATCAAGAAATTGGTACATGTAAGCATGAACAGACAGAATCAATGACCTTTATTTTATAAAATTGATTAGATTTTACATCCTAACAATCATTGCCCTCAGCTTGATGTGATGGTGAAAATGATATCAATGTGAAAGATCAAATACAACATAAATATGATTGTGTGATTTTCTCTTGGAATCAACATAATAAAAGAGTGAGACTTTCCCAAGAAATTTATATAAATGTGAACTGTTTGAATAAATTTGAATGAAGCAGGGAATAAAATTTATACATTTGCCTTCGTTTTTTCCTTTGCTTCGATCAGTGTTTGTAAAATTGTGAAGCCTAATGAACCAAGATGGCCAAAAATATCAGTTTCTTTAAAATATGAAATGCTTTGATAAGAACTATTCAGCTTAAATCTGTTGATTTTAAAAAAGTTAGTAGCTCTAGTGATATTAGTAGCTCTAGTGATATTAGTAGCTCT
>WFKH01011925.1:18406149-18429963 GCA_016163765.1 Magallana hongkongensis | reverse complement strand
CTAGTGATATTAGTAGCTCTAGTGATATTAGTAGCTCTAGTGATATTTTTAAAACATTGCTTGCTTTAACTCTCTTCTTCACGTCAAACATTTTTTTTCCAACTCAGTTTTGTGATTTATTTTGGCAGGTTCAGGTGACGTATGAAGGTGTTAAGGAAGTTCGCTCAGTCAAACAACAGTTTTTTCCCTTGCTCTTTCACCTAACAAGGGGAGAACCAGAGAATATTTCCAAAGCTATAGCTGCCATTAAACCAGTGTACAAAATTCTCTCTGACAGGTACAGAAGAGTTACCTCCCTTTAACAATAAAAATCTAACCCATGTTGAATATATTTTTAGTATGATTTTTTCTGATTTGCTCTTCATTTTGATTCAATAAGAGAAATGTACCAAGTTTGAATTACTTAATTAAGTGTACATAGATATACAAATCAACTCAACCTCAAATCAAAATAAAAAATTCTAAAAATAAATTTCTGCTGATCGAGCTTTAAGGATTGTTTAAGATGAGCAAATAAAAAGCTTTTGGCCAGTTCAAATGTGTTTTTTTGCAGATTCGAAAAGGAATTCAAGCCGTTGGATAACAGATCATCATCAACAAATACACAGGCTGCGAAAGCAGAGAGCAGTAAACCTTCAGTGTCAAGCACTAAACCCGTGGTGTCGCAGGCAGAAATTTTGAAAAAGCTTCCACACCATCACTTCAGGGACGCGGAGGGAAAATGGCTGCCCAAAAAACAGTGGAAAATTGCGGAGATTATGAAGGACAAGACCAAAGTTCAGTCCATTCTCTCTGGTGAAGCGTCCAAGGCTTCCTCAGGGACTGAAAAGATAACAGGTACTGTGGAATCATTTTTTTTCGTGGGGGCCAATGTTAGTGGGCAACCAAAGTTTTTCTGGTTGGTGGGGACATAATTTTGTTGGCAATAAGTTTGGGATAATTTCAATAAGTATTAAACAAATGCTTGTATAAACATTCGTGGGGATGTAAATTCGTGGGCAAGGGTCATCCACGAAAGCCACGAACATTGGACCCCCACTAACAATGATGATTCCACAGTATACATTTTGTATTTTGATATAGGTACATGTGTTTTAAGTCATATTTGTTAACCGTAAGTTAGGTCCCAGAAGCAACAAATTAATAGAGGTTATATTTCTACTTTGAAGTTATTTTGGCTTTCGAATTAACTATCTTTTCTCAAATAACAAAGCACATTCCTTAGTTATAGCAGATCGATACTGAAAACCAATTTTTTTTTTTGCAACAAATGTATTTCACAATTTTCAAGTGGTAAACTTGTTTGCAACAAGGATTTTCAAGTTTCTGAAAATGAAAGGCTAACTGGGAAAAAAGGACAAACAATTTTGCAGGAATTCATAGCTTTAACGATTTTCTCGGTAGCCACAAAAAATTTCTTGCTCACAAATGAAATTTTATATACAGTTGTATGAATTTGGGTAAGATGCTTCCTAGATTGAGAATTATCCAGCTTTTAGTCCATATGTCCTTTTTGAAATGAATGTGGAATATGGATTTGCATACTATAGATTCCTAATTAAATGCGAGGAATTAATTTCCACATAAATTGGCGAGAAGCAACCCTTGCAGATTTTAAAATCTCGCTTTTATTTTTCAGACTGCTTTGAACTTTAAGAAATTATAACAAAAATATTTTTATTCTAACGATTTGATACAAAACAGCGGAATCTTGGAATTAAGTACTCGCGTAAAATAAGGAATTTACAGTATTCTTTATCCCTAAAGCCTATAAAAGGAGAAAACATTTTTAGCTAGTTGATATATATATTATACCTCAGAATAGATGCATGTATTTACATGAATATACACACAATGTAATAATAATACTTTTGAATAAATATTTTTGTATCAAAGGTAATTAAATATTTTTTACAAACTGCAGTCTTTGCCACTTTGATGAGTATTTTTTTTGTGTTTTTTCTTTAGAACTTAGTACTGCCAAGTATGCTATTAAGAACATTCTCTCTCGAGTCTCCTTGAAGCGACCATATTACCTCAAATTGTTCACGTGGATGAAAAAATTGGACATGAAGTCCTTTGAAAATCCCCAGTTACCACGGAAACCAGATAATGGTATATGTTATAGGGGCATAGTCACTATTTGTAGAAGATAATTTGATTTTTACTATTACTCTTAGTGTCTGTAGTTTGTAGCTCAACAACTCACATCTGAATTTCAGTTGAACATTTGAAATGTCGCAGTTGAGGATTGTATTGAACGAGTGTAAATGAATTTTCAAAGACTGAATAAATAAATAAATATTGCTTTATATTGTACATTAACAGGTTTTTCCTGTGAACTATTTTATTCAATCTTTGTTTGTTTTTTTCTAGAAAAACAAAAGGCCAAGAAGAAAACAGAGAAAAAAGTTGAGAAAAAGAGAGAAGTAAAGAAAAAATCTGACAATGCTTCCAAGATGATTCTTTATGGATTGGAAGAAAGTGCCATTATTCCTGACAAACGTTTGAGGAGCAAGCCCAAATTCACGCCGTTTATTCGACCAAATCAGAGGACCAATGGGAAGAAAAGAGCAACTTCCTATACTCCATATTCAGGGGCCATGAAAAATTACGTCCAAAAATCTGGAAGTTACGCACAAAAATCTAGGTTTTCTGGAAGTTTTAAAGAGCAGTCGGGGTCTTCAAAAGGTTATAGTGTCTTGTTCAAAGGGAGGACTTTTTCTTCAGGAAAGAAAATCTTTTTCAACAGAAATCAAAACTTCCAAAGTGATAGTGATAGTGAATCAGACAGCGATTCCTCCTCGTCGACTTCCAGCCTTGCACAAGATGGTGGAATGACGGCGTCAAGGTCGTTGGAACCTCAGCAAACTGGTCCAAAAACAAATGTGTGTTCAAGTGCAGGGAGAAATGTCACCAGAAAATCTCCACGAATGATCTCGCGATCTAGTTCATCAACATCTGGTAGAAGTGAGAAATACTTATCAGATTCTGACAAGAACTCTTCAGAAGATGATGCAGAGGATAATCCTACTGAGGATAATCCTACTGTGGATAATCCTACTGTTGTGAAATCCCCTGCCGTTTGGTTGCCAAGAATTAACATTCAAAGACTATCTGACAGTGTTGTAAATTCCTTGTCTTCACCCAAAAAAGATAAGCAACATGAAATGCCGGAGGTTCATGGATCCATGGATTCATCATCTAAAAATCCAGAGAGTGTTGAGTCTGCATCCAGTTCTCAATCTCCACAAGATGATATGTCAGGAATACGTATCACAGATGTTAAATCTCTGACATACCAAGAAGAACAGCTTCTTGGTCATAAGGAAATGGAGACTGATGACAAAATACCAAATATGAATGAAGGACAGGGAAACTCTGAGAAAAGAAGTGATGAGGCTGAAACTGGAAATGTGAGAAAAGGTGCAAGTGAATTAAACAATACCACAGCAAGTAAGAAAGTGGCAGTTCTTGAGGAGAATGAAGAACTACCATTACCAGATATTGAGGTGGATGAGAGGAAGGTAGATGGAATGGAAAATTCTCAGAAAGAGGCTGGAATGGACAACAGTTTGGGAGCTGTTGAACCAAGCAGGAATGAAGGGAATAGCAGTCAGGAATCACCCTCAGTTGTCCAGTGGAAAAATGCTGAAAGTGGGAGCCGTTCTGCTAGACAGATGCAGGGCAAGGGAGCTAGGGGGCAGGAAAAGGGGCAATCCCCAGACTCCACAAATGTACAGAATGTGGATAATGATGCAGATACTGCTACTGGCTCCACTCAGAGTGACAAACCAACAGGGTCCACATCCAGTTCTACCAAAACTACTAACAGTGAGGAGACATTAAGGTTATTGATTAATCAGTTAACTAGCCTGACCAGTGACTCACTGGACTGTAAAATCATTTTCTCAAATTCTAATCAAGTTCTTACGATAGGGGAAGGAAGAAAGGGTTCTGTGAGAGAAAGAAGTATGGACATCAAGCCAAATGTTGATCAAATAAATCTGCGAGAAAATCCTCAAATACCTGACAGTAACAATGGAACAGGCCGCGGTAGTTCAAAGCAGGGGAACCTCTCTGGGACAGGAAATTCCCGCTGTGATGGGGGTGTTAGGGGAGACTACTCCACTGTTCCAAACATTCAAGTGAAGGAAGAGAGAGAGTGGGCGGGGCTTGGTAATCAGACTGAGGCTGATGCTATTATCATCATCGACAGTGACGACGAGTGATAAAATGTGCAGATGATATTTTTGATTAAATGTTTTGTGCTAGTAGAGATAGACAAATTTTTTTCTGAATTGATTACCAGTATAGGCACTCTATCCAGAGGATGGGAAAGATATAATTAAGATATTTTATTTTCATTTCTTACTTGATTATAACTCAGAGTAAAGTTTTGTGAATTTTGAATATCAAAATTTTAGTTGAATTTTCATTTGTTATTCTTTAATTTTATATAATGATGCATCACAAAAAAATTATTTTCTTTTTGAGTTTCAAGAATTTTAAAATATTTAGTTTTATTAACTATTCAAATTTATTGTTCTTTTAATCAGCTTGATGATTTTTTTGTATTTTTTCATGTCAATTACTTGGTTAAGTTTATTTCGAATAATGAATGCCAAATAGCAGCTTAAGAGTTGAAAAATTTTTTTTGTTTTTTTTTAAAACTTAATAAGGTATTTTATTGCATGACAATGTTCTGCTTATTCAAAACATTACTGTACAGACTTTTCAGGTATTGCTTTTTTGTGTAGTCCATTATTAAGTGCTTGATGCAATGGGATAACCGTGGGCAGAAATCATGTTGAATTTTTTTTGGTTTGGAGGAGGGGGGGGGGGGGGGAAGATGTTGGTAATTTTGCCTTAAGTTTATATATATAAAAAAAATAAGCCATCTGGTGAATCTTGTAAGTCTATTAAATAAAAAGCTATAGAAATAAATTATATAAGGCATATTGAAAAGTTGTTTTTAACATGGGTTATACAGTATTTGATGTTTAGTGTGATTCTTTTTGGTTTATGAGTTATAAAAGCATAATTTCCCACTCAATTTAATTTTGATGAGATTTTTTTTTTTTCAAATAGTTAATTTTGCAAGATTTGTTTAACATGAATCAATAATCATGTTATGAAATAACTGTGATGATAAATTTGGGGTAATACATGTAGGAAGCATGTTTTGTAAATGAAGAAACAATACCACACAATCTGTGTTCAGTTTTCCATGTAAATGTAATAAGGTTGTATATATACAATGTCAAGTACATTACATGTATGTAAATACATTGTACAAATGTTTTATTGCCAATTTAATATGACATTGTGGATTTTTTTTTACATTTTTCAAAAAAGAAATGTTTTTCTGGGGTTTTTTTGTGAAGAAAAAGTTAATTTCCAGTTATTACTTGTTTTGCATGTTTTTCGGGGTTTTTTGTTTAATTAATTGTTCAATTTTTTCATTTAACATTTTTGGGGTATTTGAACTGTCTCATCTAACCAGTAAAGTTATACATGACTTGTATATGTAAAGTCTTTTAGAATGATAATTTATGTCAATATGATTAAGTTACATATATTTAGTAGGAAACAGATTTGGTACATTTAAAGATTAGGTTGTATTGAAGCATCTGAAAAAGAATTGCATAAAATATCAGTCAAGATAATATCATAAACTTTTAGTATGCATGAAAAGATATATACTCATAATATTGTATGCTGAACTAACTGGTAGCTATTTCTCGGTCCTTTTATGCCTGTAAAAAGTATGTGACTGTTTCATATCATGCTACTTTTATCATTATTGTGTTTGCATTTTTAAACTTCTACTTGAAGTTTTTGTTTTGAATTTTATTGATTTTAAATAATTTTTTTTACAACTGTATTGAAATTTCTTTTGAAATCCACAGTGTGTGATACACATATTTATAAAATATCATGTTAGTTATAGTCATGATAAAGAGTGAATTTGCACATTTACTGGTGGTATATTGTATTTACCATACTTATTTCTTACTGGGGCATTTTATGTGCATGCACATACTGTAATACATGTATCATTTGTATGGTATAAAAGAGAGGCATTTTTGTTTCATTGCGTTCTTTTAAATTGTGCATGTTTTAAAAATGCATGGCAAGAAAGATGTATTACGAAAATTACTGATAATGCTGATATTGATTTTTATTGAACAGTTAATATTAGAATAATTTTATCCGTGGAAATTTTCTTTCTGAGAATAAGACAGTAATTGTGTTTTGATTAAAAGTTTAAGATTTTAAGTTAAGGCTTTTATTTGGTGCCCAAATACATTTATTTAATGCCCTTTGTTTGTGCCCAATTACAAATAACAAGTACACAAGTGTTGTTGTTTGAGTTTTTTGGTTTAGCTCGGGTTGAATGCCCGTAATATAACGTACATCATTCCATAGCTGCAGCTTATCATTCCATTGATTTTTTCTCTGCATTATGTGTTATCCATTACTTTATTTTGTTACTGATACAACTCCAAATAAAATTATATATATCGATATCTTTGAGTAGTTGGTATTTTATTATCTTAAAAAGTATACATAATATACTCCTGTTACAGTAGTAATTAATGATTTTAAGTAACAAGGGATGCATTTTAATACTGCATGTGGAGTCAATAGAATTTGTTGGGGCTTAATTTTCATGGATTTTATTTGTACTCGAATAAAGATTCTCGGCAAATTATGAAGCACAGTCTTTATTCATTATACTGGGTACAACATAATACTGCATCCATGAAATTACATTCTCCTAAAGAACGTACCTTTCAAAAATTTACAATCCACAAAAATTGGCCCCAACAAATTTAAATGATTCCTTGGTTTTCAACGTTTATTGATAACGTTGTGTAGACACCACAGCACAGGCACCTGATGTTATATATTTTTCTCATAATAAAAATATATATATACCCTCTACCTAATAACTAAAGGTAAATGGTATATATTTTTATTATGAGAAAAATATATAATGTCAGGTGCCTGTGGGTAGAGGGTATATTTTTTATTATGAGAAAAATATATAACGTTAGGTGCCTGTGCACCACAGGTATACTAGTAAAACTCACAAGATAATGGTTTTCCCAATTATCTATTTATAGGGCTGTATTCCCTTCGTTGATAGAAAACTTAAAAGAATCAGAAACATTTGAGTTATTTCTACCTTAGACTTTATTCCTTTTCTCTGTAACAACTATCATAAGCAAAGTATTAATACATCACATTGCAAACAAACTACGATGACCTCCCGACTTAATATACAAAAAAAAAAGCAACAACAAAAATAATATATGGGTTATCACAGACAGATGGACAAACAGACAGGGAAAATGAAACTGTGTTGGAGCATCACCAAGTTTAGCCCTGTCCTTTGATGATTTGGACAGGAGACCAAGTTTTATAAAATCATTTGCTTTCAACTGGCTGAAAAGAAATGCCCCTTACTATAGATCTGATCCTAATTAAAGCAGTTTTACTGAGAAGTGAATTGTGCACTATACAACTATGTTTCACAATTTTTCAGTTAAACTAAGAATTGGATTTAAAATATTTAAGAAACTAAGAATTGGATTTAAAATATTTAAGGGAGCTAGATAATCATAATTTCAATAGTCGTCATAACAACCATTCTGTAGCAAAACAGAGAAAGATGAATGCAGTAATCCTACACTTTGTAACAGAACAAATCTAACTGAACAAGTAACAAAACAGTCATGTTATCTGGTGGTCAAATATCTGCACTTGGTGTCCTATTCGTTGATTTGTAAAAACATATACATACATGTCCACTCTCATCTTTTATACAGAATGTAAGTTTGAAAAAATCAAAGACTTAATTCAACAACATTGTAAAAATATTACAAATAAGCCTCAGCCCTGTGTGTAAAATAAAAAACATGTAATGCGTTCATTGAAAGATATGAATCAAGATTATATCGTAGACTGTCAGCATTCTGGGCTAATTTTTCAAAAGACTTTTTTTATATTATTCTCTTCAAAGATTGAGCAAATACAGTAATACTGAGAACACTACTTTTTGGTATACACCTATCATAAAATGTTACAGCATTTTCCACCTTATGCAGAAATATATACATGCAATAGTGATGCCTAGCTTGAGATATGCCCCTTGAAATGCGACTTTGATTTTGATTCATTTGGGGAGATTTCTTAATTAATTTAGAAGTTAATTTCTTACTTTTAAATGAATAAGAATAAGCTTTTAATTACACTAATCAAAGTTTTGTATAAAATAAATAATAAAATAACAAATATGACTCTCATGATAATCTAACAGAAGAAAAATTTATCTGTTTATATACATAAAAAAACACAATGATAAATCCAAGTTTTCTGTCCTCAAAATCCATTACTTTAAAAGACTAGCTTATTGCATATACAAGTAAACACTGCTTCTACAAATCAATATAAAACATATACATATTGTATCGGTACTTGTATATATATGTACCCCCAAATCCTCATTCTATAAATCTAGTTTCAAATATTAATTAAAAAATTCTTTTGTTAAGTTGAAATTCATAAACGCACACATTCTACAAGCAGCTAATGCTTAAAAAAATAAATAATTACATCAAATATTCACATTATTCTTTGAATTATTGTTATATTCTGTGAATTTTTTAAATAGACCAATTTTTAATAAAAAGCCTCTTATCAGGAAGTTAAAATCTAATAAATGTATATTTTAATGGAAATGTATTATTCTTTAAATACAGTCAATTAGAATATTGAGCATGAAGGTATGATATGCTCAGAACTACTGAAAGAAATCATGCATATATAAAAAAAAAAAAGGTTTTAAAAATTGTTAATTACAATACCATTTGAAAAATATGTCTATTTTAAACTGATGTTTCAAATTTTTCATTCTAAGCATTTTGATTGAGAATGTTTTGATGCTTGCAGATATTACAATACAAAACCAAGTTAATTCCAAAAGCATTGAGCAAAGAAACAGATAAAATGAAATTGCATTCTTGATTTATTACAATGTAACTCCTCCATAATACAAGAACCACTAAATCTAATATCCGACACAAATTCTTACAATTTTTCTTGTTCTTTGATACAATTTCAACAAAACACTCAAAAAAAAAATCCATAAATTATGGTACCTAAATGTATATCTAAAAGTTTTAATAATCATTAAAAACCCAGGTGACCTAGTTTCCACAGACATGCCCTCTCAAGGTAACACCTGTGACCTTAATAACGCCAGGTGCTGGTCGCTGACTTTGATACGGACATCTTTGCGCTGTTGCCCCTCCTCCTCGAGCTGCTGGAAGTGGTGGATGCGGTTGATCTTTGCATTGCGGACCCTCTCCCCCTGGGCCTGGTTTTCTGCCTCCTCCTGCTGTAGACGACTGTGTACCCCATCCCATCGCTGCTGTGACCTCTGAACTCTGGCCTCCTGTGTTGATAGATACATGTATAAAATTACACTTTTCAACTCTCAATCCCAGACCTCAGGCTTAGCCTTCAGTGTAGAGAAGTACATGTAACTATATAGTTACAAGTACTTCTTACTAACACAGACTATGAACTCTGGCCTCCTGTTTAGATATACATGTACATATATATATATATATTAGTTACAAATTTCAACTCTCATTTCAAAATATATCATAATGAACAAATGTATTAGCTCCCAGACCTTTCAAATTTTACAGATATATTTATATAACTTTAAATTAATGTGATTATCTGTGCTGAGCACATAGTGCAGTAAAGTAAACATTTGTTAACTTTGTTAAGTCATAGATACGGTAAATAAATGAACGTTTTTAATTAAAAAACAAACATTAATCAGATCCCTGCTTCTCTCAGCTCTGTAATATATATTTGACTTTTCATACTGACCTTCCTCATCTCGGCGATCTTTTCCTCCTCCGCCTGTTTCTTCGCTGTCTCAGCCTCGCGCCGTTCTCTCCTCTGGCGCATCGCCTCAATCCTGTTCTGTTCCTTTTTCTTGTTCTCAAGTTCTCGTTTCTCCATCTTTGCGCGGAGTTCCGCAGAGATATATTTCTTGGCTTTTTGCGCCTGTTCCACGGTTTGCTGCTCTTTCATTAGTCGCTGTTGGTCGCGCTCCATTTGTGCTATGATCCTCTCTCTGTGGTTGTCCTGCATGACTTCTTTCATCAACTGTTCATTTCGGAGACGTTCGTTCCATTTCTTGTTCCTTTGAGCTACTTTAACTCTCCTAATTCAAAGAAAGAAAAAGCCATTTCTCACCACTTTTTGCTGAGGTAATCATATTGTGACATGTAAGAAATAAGTCAAAAAATTAAACAACAATGCATTACTAGATTAGAGCTCCAACACATCTTTCTTCTCAATAGTTTTCAGTAAGTATAAATGTATGTATGTAGTGAAACCAAAGAGTCAATGTAGGTTCTCAAAGTAATAAATGCAACAGTGTACAAATCAACATGTTATAATGAATTATACAAATTCATATTAAACTTTTAACCAAGAATTAATTCTGAATTAAAAATGTCTCTCTTAGTAATGATATGGGTTTGTCAATATTAACACGAATACATTTTAGTACAAATCCCAGAGCAAATTAACCCCCTCCCACTCTCCATAATAAATTAGTCTCCATTTTGCTATAAATTGTCATAAAATAGATTAACATCTACGGGTGCAAATTACAAAAAAAAAAGTTGAGAAATATCATCACACCTGAACTCCCGCCGGGCAGCCTCTTTAGAGTCAGCTGACATTGGTCGCGCCCCTCTGATTTCTACGGGAGGGGCTGGCTGATATCCTCCCTCTGGGGGCTTAGGTGTCCTCATTAACTGTTCCACCGTGGAGGTACATTTACTTTTAGCAAATGGATCTACATACTTATATACAGGAGAAGTCCATTCACCTAAGGAAAATTTGGAAAAATTAAAGCATACCAGAAATGAAAATGACCGGCAATTGACTTAATTTTGCTACAGAGCTTCAAAATCTTCAAAGATTGGATTAATGATATTGAAGCATGTATTGCAGCAAAATGGTAGTAAGTTGTATGAATTTTTACATCAAAATCCTGTTTAATACATGCAGTATGACATTCAAGCTTTACAATAATGACAATGGCAAATAATGAGGTAAAAGGAAACTTTTAAATGTCTGGAAACACTCACAAGCATAAGGATATCTGCGGAGATCCCTGGCCTCCAGTGGAGCTTGGAGTGCGGTCTCCCGGAACACTCCGTGGTTGGGTGGTTCTATGATGTCAGGGATGCTGTTCGTTGACCAGTATTTCTTCCACTCAGGTTTTCTTGACTCGGCTGATCTGGGTCTTCGTCTCATGAAGTTGGCCAGTTTTTTGGGTGGAGCAAAGGCTGATCTATTGCATCTGTAGCCATTTTCTTTGTAAAATTTGTCAAAGTTAAACTCCTCCCTATATTTTTCTGTAAAAAAAATTCAGTTTCAAAAATCATCTGAAAATTCTTATGAATACTGGAATATATTTGATACAGTGATCCATTTTTAAAAGATCAATACCGATAATTTTTGCAATACATGTACAGCATTTATAGTTATAATGCAATTTTACATTTATGGTAATATTTCCTCTCTCCGATTTCACGATTTTCAATGTTATACAAAAATCAAAACTTAAAAGGTGTATTGTCATCAAAATTCCTTTTTTTGGGAGGCAATGGATGGGAATTAACTGTACAATGTTTCAGGAAAATTTCAGATTTTAAATACAATGCTTCTCACTCAACTGACCTTCATCATCAGACAGAGGTCGTGACCCAAACTGTACCCTGCTGTTATCTATTTCAAGGTCATGTTCATTGAGCTGGTCCTCAAAGGTCACTGACTTCCTCAGCAGATTCTCTTCCTGCTTGTCTCTCTTCCTCAGCAGCCTCATCCTCTCCATCTCAATCTCCTTTTCTATTTCCTGCAGCCTTGCCCTATGTCTGTCTCTTTCTCTCTCCAATGTTCTTTGCCTTTCTTCCAGGGCAGATCTCTCCATATCTTCCGTATCCTGTGTCAAGATTTCCACTTCCCTGTCATTTGAAAATTCTACTTCCTTCTTTTCTTCTACTGTTGCACTTCCTTCCTGCCTCATCCTCAGAAACTCCTCAGCTTCCCGCATCCTTCTGATCTCCTCCTCCTTCTTCCTTCTGTATTCCTCCTCTGCTTCCACCTTCTGCTTTTCATACTCTTCTTTAACTTTCTGAGCCATCCTCTCTTCCTCTTCTCTTCGTAATTCCACCTCCTGCCTGTACCTTGTGTCTATTTCTCTTCGCCTCATTTCTTCCTCCATCATCCTCATTCTTGTCTGTCTCTCTCTTCTCTCCTCCTCCCTTCTCTCTTCCTCTCTTCTCCTCAGCTCCTCTTCCCTCTCTACTTCCTTGTTGTCTTTTTCTGTCTGTCTCTCGTCCAGTAGAAGCTTGTGTTCAACCAATTGTGATACTACTCTGTCATCCAGCTCTTTTTGCGTAATGTTGGTGCCTACAAGACAGGAAAAAATCCAAAAATTCAGCTTTTTAAGACATCTGTTTTTATAAACATTTACAAAGTTCTACGATATCATGCTGCTACAAATGAATGGGATACATGTATGTGAATTTTAACAGAAATCAAATTTTTTAGTCATCCATTAAGTCATAAATTTAATCAAATTTTGTGAAAAATTTAGTTGTGAAATGGAAAACAAATTTTTTAAAAATCTTGATTATTGTACCTGGGATAAGTTTATTCATTTCCTCGCTCTTGACTGACGACCTAGTTTGTAGCATGGAATTATTCGGAGGCCTCTGAATCTGTGGATAGGCTTGAACGTAGCCATTTCCCCAGGGGAAACAATCCATGAAAACTGGGTCATTCTGGAAATGGAATGGGTTAGGTGGGGGGTATTCCGGGGGGTCTGCACTGGGCCCTGATGTGGGGTACCCCTCCAGATTCTCTTTGGGGTAGTTTGGTTCCTGGTTTTGGAGTGAGAGCCTAGCTTCCTTTGGCATCTTCAGTTCAAGGGTCAGTCGTTCATAGACTTGTTCAGGGGTCCATATGGCAACATCCATTGGAACCTTCTCTGTTTTGCCATTGGCAAATGTGACTGTAATTTGCCTATCATCGGGTCCTGGAAAAGAGACATTAGTGTTATTTCTTCTCAGTCTTGTTTGAGTGATCAACATATGAATTTCACGGGACATCTGTGTTTGGAGTTCCAAACAAGTACTAGAATGTTCTTGACAAAACGCTCTCTCCTATACTAGGTATAGGAGTACATGTAATAGGACACATGTTTGTCTGTTAAGAATTTTGAAGACTACGGTAATTGTTAGTTTTTCAGAGACTGCAATTTCTCTTCATATACATTCTGAATACTTTTATTCACAGATAATTTGATTCAAAAATTTATTTCATATTAAGAACATTCAATTAGTGGAAGCCAAATAGAATGCATTATACACCAATCTTAAATGCCAAAATAAACAGTTCCTTTCATGAATCTAAATAAATGTTGATACACAATTCTTCTGTACAAGCAAGTTGTTTGACAACTAAAACCTGGATTTAAAAGCCATTTATTCTTTCTAGTAGTATGAATTATTACATTCATTGTATATTTCTTTATTTAACCTGCGTATATAAATGTTAAGATAAGCAGAAAAACTGTAAATGACAGTGTACCTGTATGTAGAAGAAAAAAAAAAAATCTTGTTAACAAAATCAAAATCAATATTTCATTTAGAAGAATTTTCAGCTTTGAGGCCAAACAGGTTTGGCTGGTTCCATGTTTATAATAACTGAGCTAACATGAAAGGAAAGAAGATGATAAAAGGGGAAAAAAAGATCGATTGACAACCTGCATTTACTGGATTTCACCATTTTGCAGCATAAAATCATTTGCGCACCTGAGCAAATGAAATATTTCCAGAGCTTAGCAGATACAAAATTTTAAAAGTATTTTTTGATATCTCACCCAGAATTTAAATTGTGTTAGAGAAAAAAAACCATTTTTTTCTTTTTGGTATAGGCTCGTCAAGCCATGTTGAGATGTTTTTGGAAGTTTAAACATTGATAAAAATCTTCACACGAAGGAACCAGTTTGTTGATAGACAAATAACAAGTGGTCTTTATACTGACTTATATAGAAACGGGGGAATTCTGACAGATATTGAAAGATCTTTATTAAATGATTCTTAATTAACATAATGAACCGAGACATTGTTATTACATTGCACTATCTGTGTTACTAATAGACCCCCAATTATAACTTGTAATCAATTATGGTTGTCAACTGCATTTGCTGCATAATGCACATCAAGACATTAGCAACGTTGTTCGTTATCTCAGAAAAGTTTGCAAGACCTAAAGCACACAAAGACATTAAAGGAAAAAAACACTTAAAATTTTCTAAAAAATAGATAAAGATCAAAGTATTTTTTGTATTCTTGTCAGTAAAAACAAGTCTTAGACTGTAACTAAGTCTGGATGTTTGAATTATGTCGCTAAAAACAGTCTGTCGAAAGCAAGCACATAGCCTACTAAACAAATATATGCCAGATATCTGCAAATATTGACCAATGAAACGGCTTATGTACAAGCTGACATGAAAACACTATAAGTAAATATTCAGTTTGATTTTTTTTTCCGACAGAACATCTCAAAATCAATGTCCATTATTTCCTCTTTAAAAATAGGCGAATAAAAGAGATTTTTATTCTCCTTGAGAATTTGTAAGTTTCAATGGAGGAAATTTCACTTGAATACAAGTAAAAACCTCATTTTGCCTTGATGGCCTCTTTCTACTCTCTGCTTATTCATTGTGACAACTTTGAAGTGGAGAAGGTAATATTCTAATTTCCAAAGATAATTTCCTTTCTGTTTAAAAGAATGTGGTAAGGTCATGTAATTTCAATGACAATCAGTTTAAAAGCAAGTACCGGTAAGTATTTCTTATTGTTCTGAATTCTAAAAGAGAAAAGGGAGACTACTTCAGAGAGAGAGTGTGAGAGAGTGTGAGAGAGAGAGTGTGAGAGAGACAGACAGACAGACAGACATAGAGAGAGAGAGAGACAGACATAGAAAGAGAAAGAGAGAGATAGGCCGGGTTATAGAGAGTGACCAAGGTAAAGAGGAGAAGGAAAGAGAGACAGGGAGTATCAATAAATGAACAAGGACCAACATAAAGTTGCTTACCATCCACCTGTCTTTTCTCCTGGCCCTCAATGACTACCCCGGGGCAGAACCTCTCCCCCTCAGGTTCCCAGGTGGCCAGGACTCTGTCCCCCGTCTGTATCGTGTGCCGCTTAGCATCCTCGTAATCAATGATGTCAAATATAAACGTGTCCTGGTACTTGGTTTCGTTGTATTTCCCATGTTTACAAGGACCGAATGCAACCAGAAACTTGTCCGACAAAATCTGAAAAAGAACATTTAGAATCTTTTACAAATGATCGTATGTGCTGCAATTATATATTTCATATTGAAGGCATATTCCAGGAATATTGTTCTTACATACTGTAAACCAACCTTTATTTGCATGCAACAAAAAATTTTCTAGGTTTCGTTGGGAGAACTTATTAATCATGTAGTCGTAAATATTTTTGCCTCTAAAAACTGCGTCCATTAACTCTCTCTAGACTAAGTCTTGTATTTGCTCAAGATTTGTTTATTAGGTTAGCTGAAAAAAAAATAAGTCCCTGCAAAGCAGTTTAACACTGGTTGAAGGCAAAATAAAGTTGTCACAAATAAAAATTGGTTCACATGCAGTATTCTATTGCTTTATATGTAAATCATCATATTAATGTTTAATGTTACTGCAAAACAATCTTTCGTTTCAAATCTGTAAAATTGTAATATTTTTTGTTCACCAGTATTACTTTTTAGTCTCTGCTACTGTAAGAACTTAGTGCTTTTAATACATTTAGTTGAAACCTTTAGTACTCCTAGCATAATATATTATTTTCACAGAGTTATGAACAAATTGTTCCTACAGTATACTATGTACATTAAGAGTGCATGCATATAATGCAAATGTTTGTTATTGCAGATTATTTTAGATTTCTAAAATGCATAATGCATAATTATATAATCATGATAATACATGTAATTGTTATAGTAATCTGGACAAATATTTGATTTTCTCAGATAATACGTGAATTTCATGTAACTTGACAGATGCTGTGTATCCGAATATTTTTGCAATTATCTAATTTCTGATTTCAAAGAAATCTCTTTCACAATTTGCAAAAAATACAATATGCAGAAATTATATCCAGTTTAAAAAAGGTAGTAACCCAATTTTGCAAATTTTGTGATACAAAAAAATGGGTATATATGGTATACGATATAACATGCACATGAATGAACAGTGTCCAATCTTCTGCATAAAATATTTCTGGTCTTAACTTTAGTTCCAAAATCCCTTATTATCCTGGTAATTTGTCTTTATCAAAACTGATTTTCATTAATTGTTGTCAGAACTTAATAATTATAATTTAAATACAGCAAAACTCGTTTATAACGAATTTCAAGGGACCATAGAAAAGAATTCGTTATAGCCGTAATTCGCTATGGGTTTATAACGAATTCGTAAAAAATATTATAGCGAATTCGTTATAAAATAATCGGCTAACAGTTTTCCACACTATCTTAAGTTATAAAATTAGTATTACTGTCATTTACAAAAAATGTCAATATAACCATTTCATTTCAATTTTAAAAAAAATTCCGTATACTATTTGAATTTGAGTATTTTATATATGCATCTAAAAATTCCATGTATCTTCAATGAAATTTGAAATGGAAAAAATTCGTTATAAAAATGATAAAATACGTTAAAATTTTGCCAGCGGGGATCTTAAAATTACTTCGTTATAGCCGTAAATTCGTTATAGCCGTGTTCGTTATATACATTAATTTTCTATAGGTTTATATAAGAAATTTGCCGGGACATGAATAATAATTCGTTATAGCCGTAAATTCGCTATATCCGTGTTCGTTATATTCAAGTTTTGCTGTATATACTTTTGTGCAATTTTGTGTACATGTATAATTGTTATGACATGATTGATTCATAAATAGCATATAGTACATGTATATTACCCAGAAACTGACAATTATAAGTATCACGCACTCCCTTTAAGGCAATCAATCATCTACGAGAGATGGAATATAATAGACAATACAAGGTATAGAACGGGAAAGTTTTACAAAGGGAGACTACTGCATTAATAGATCCCAAATCCTCAGTGTTTAAAACTTACATCGTCTCCTTTCTGCAAAAAAATGCATCAAAGTACTAGTGATATTTTATTACATTAATTTCTATTTCTGGTATTATTAGAATATTGGATATACATGTGTGGGCCTTATCAACCATTTGGAGGCATATCTGGGATAACTATACCATAGCTAGCTGACATTTCCATATTTATTCTTTTAAAATTGTTGTATATTGGTAATGAATATCCACCCTACTTTTATCAGTCTTTGTAAGCTAGACTGAGAATATCATGCAGTGACAGCCACACTTCTGGCATCTTTATTCATAAAATTTTAGTACCCATGCAGTGGTGAAATAAGCTTCTCAAGAATAATTCTCTATAAAGGATATTTTAACACAAAATTTCAAGACTTCAAGCTTATCAATTCCACCCAGATTCCTCAGTTGCTACAATTCTGTCATTAATTCAGTCCAGAATTACTTTATTACAAGCTTAATTAACTGAAGTAATCAACTTGATTACATTTTGACAGATCCTGCAGTGACCCTGTCAGAAATCAATTGGAATTCTCCAGCATAACTGTATTACATTAATGGAAATCAATGGCTCAAAATCTGTGCCTGGGAACTACTCTTTTGCCTGGTTTACATAGACATATTTTAAATTAAAGTTACAAGCAAACTGAAAAATTATCACACTGTGTAATAGAATATCATATATTATATATAAACATTCTGAAATTTAAATTAGCAGACTGAAAAAACATGATTAAGATTAATATTCTCTCTCTGTCTCTCTCTCTTTCTCTCTCTCTTTGTGTGTACGTGATATATTAGGATATAAAAAGAGTTTGATCCTGATTACATATCAAGTAAAAGAAATAATATTCTATATTTTTTCCATATTCAGTTGACTGTGACTTAATACTATAGAAAAACATTTTGTTACAGTAACTATGGATACACTAGACAAATTATATGTCAATCAAATGTGTGTAATGTATCTCTATAAAACCAGCCAATACATAACTTAAAAGTACCGGTAATTAAATATGGATCGATACAATGATACATGTATCTGTTTGGAAAATATTATCAAAATTACTGAAACAATAGATCGGTTAATAGTACTTGACTGATGTTTGGTATAATATATATCCCTAGCCTGTTATCAAGGTAATTTGTGATAAATCCAGGTCTACAGAGAGTTGAATAATTGATTTTATGACCATCTACAGTGGTTTAAACATAAATCTTTAATAAGCCTGGTCCTCATGTACAGAGTTTATTTAAAACTCTGGGAATACTTGAGATAAAGAGACTCAAGGAGATCAGGGAAACCAGAGCTGTGTTGGTACTGGCAGTTACCTGCCTGAAGAGTGCGGATATATGCATTTATCTGAATATCAGCTCTCTCCATTTACTTCATATCAGTTCAAAAAGTGGGTAACAGAAGCAAATCTGTTTGGATTATAATAATCTTGTAAATAATCTCATATCTAATGGCTAAATTATCTTGCTAGATATTTTCATCATAGTAAGGGGTAAAATAAAAATGCTACTGTAACAAGACAACACAAACTTTAGATGGATCTACACAACAAGGTAAATTCTTAGCAGTTTAACCTAAAAGAGTTAAGACAAGATTACCTGGCTTTGGACAGTTCCAATGTAGAAGTATCCATCATCAATCCTCCTGGCTAAAACTTTCTTTCCAATCAGCAAGGCTCCGGCGGCCGGAGAGACCGAGGAATTCTCCATGGAACTCATCATCTGGTCCTGAGCCTTCAGCCATCCACGAGCAGGTCTGTATCGACTCCACCCATGTGGATAGTAATACCTATAGGGGTGGAAAAACCAGTTTTTCCACGTGTCCCAGTATGGGTACCCCAGGGGATCAGGTACAGGGAGGGGGTGGCCAAGAAGTGACACCCTGGGGGTGAGGCGAAGGCTCTCCTCTGGGTCAACTAAAAGTGTGGTGGATACTCCACAGTTTTTGGTGGAGTTGTGGATAGTTCCGTTCATGGTTCTAATGATTCTCTCGTGAGCGTGATCTGCACGGTAGATGGGTGTGATGCGTTCCACACATCCGTGAACAGTGAGGGTAACAATGTGAAAAGATCCGAAAGACTCCACGGCTAAATCCTCCAGAAACTCAATGGACACCTGATCAGTGTTATCCTCCGAACACAAGTATATACAATGGATCGGACGGTTGTGTCCGGCCAATCCGACTTGATCTAAAATGTCTTGAGGATGCTGATCTGGGAGACCGTCTGTTACTATATATACAGCTTCACAGTTTCTATCAGAGAGCGCGGTCAATAGAGCACCTTGTGTGTTAGTTCCAGTCTTAGCACTAAGTTTTTTCACCCAGGTGGCTGCCACTGCCACAGTTTCTGGTGTACATTTCACCATCTTATCAGCCCATTGGGTGACTTCGGAGTTAAACTCTATGATGTTGAACATACAGTTGGGCTTATTGGCCTGCTTTAACAAGGTTTCTATCAAATGTTCTTTTACCACATCAAGGCCCTTGTACATGCTCCCAGATGTGTCGATACAAAATGTGACATTTCTCTCCAAAACCTCACCAAATATGGTGGGAATACCCTTGATTTTTGGAATCAGAGGTACTGCCATTTTTGTTGTGACAAGTCAAAGATTCAAATCTGTTAATATATTTCCCTCACTGAAATACATAAAAAAAAGTCATTCATAATAATACAAACTTTTAAGCTAGTACACAATATATTTCATGTCTGAGAGAGAAATAAATAAAATATTGGGATATTAAACTAATAATAGACAAATCTTTTCATCCAATTTCAAATTCATTCAAAGTTTTGTATAAGGGGAATCTCATGTACAAAGAATATAATATAAATCCGTTAATGAAGTGATCAAATTAAACTGTTTCAGGCAACCTTTAATTTTATAGGTTAGTATAACAATTGATGCCTTAATTATAAACATACAATAGAATAGCATTTTTGATTTTGCTTCACACATTTACAATCTCTATCCTAAAAAAGACACTGTAATCTGTAATCTGTGCTTTTCTAATAACATGAAAATAGTGCAAAGTGTTTAAGCATGGTCGTCATTTCTCAACTATAACAACATTTCACTTTCATGAATAAAACAGTCGTTGGCACCGGTAAGGAAAGTCAACATATTACATGTGACACCAAAAATAAGAAGATTCTACCTCAGAAAGTGAATAGGTCCATTTCAGTCCAAGAGATATCACATCACAGTTTACAAAGCACCTGCTGTTGCCAAGGAAGCCATGTTTTGATTAATTGGTAAATAAACCGTAGTTTCGAACTTGTCACGAAACAGATTTAATCATCTGCTTGTAGGGATAACAAGATATTCAGATTCATTTTGCGTAATTAAATAAGGAATATTTTTATAAGCAATCACAATTATTCCTTAAATAATATTCTTTTATTTCACAAAGAAAAAACATGTTTTTAAAGAATTAGACGGATAGAATTGGAAATGCAACGGACTAACCAGAGTTGTCTTTCCCGATACGCTGTCGTATCCATTTTTAAGCTTAGTTTAAGAAATATTTTATTCAACAATATACACATGCGCGGATCTAGAGGGGGGGTCGGGACCCCCCCTGGAAAATGAAAAGTTATTAAATTTACAGAGTAAAATTATCGCAAATATGCCTCGAACCCCATTGGGAAATACATATCCCCCCCCCCCACGGATTAGGAATTTCATGATTTTGGGAGTTAAGGCTTTTTTTTTTTTTTTTTTTTTGGAAATTTTTTATGATATTAGTGTCACCCCCTTTTTTCATTCGGCCCCCCCCCCCCCCCTGGAAAAAATTTCTGGATCCGCGCATGATACATTTAAGTATATAAGTGAATGTGGATTGAACAGTGAATGTGGATTGAACAGCAGGCAAAAATAGCCTATATTAGTTATCTCCATCTGAGATCAAGGTATAAATATTTATAATACTAGTAGTGTATACTTTTCCAAGTTTTACATGGACATTTTACTAACTTAAAAAGAATATAGTAATAAAGGATTTAGTTAAATAACAAGATAATGATAGAAAGAAAAAAACAAAAGAAAAATAGAAATATATATATACATATATAGTAGTTATAATATAATAGGCTCAATAATTAGTATATGTAAAGTACATTTAGCACAGTGTTACTCATTGTTAATTTACATTCTAAAATCTTTTACTGTTTTTTATAAATTTATGAACTTGGTCAAAAAATGACATATTTTCTGAGAGAGATAGACAATCAAAACCATGTAGTACAAAATTAATATCTTTTGGTATGTCATGATCACTCATGTATCTAAACAGAGAGTTTCTCTGAGGATTATAACATTGACAATGAAAGAAAAAATGAAATGAATCTTCATAGGAGTACCCACATCTTAAACATTTTGATGATTCAACTAAATTATGATTATACAAATCTGCATTAAGGTTACTTGAAAAATTTCTTAACTGGCAATGGAGTATATTTAAATTTCTTTGTGCATGGTTGTATAATTTAGATTCTGTTTTATCTACAAGATTATTGTTTTGCAAGCCTTGCTTAAATTTGGCTATACTTGTTGCAGATTTTAAACTGTTTGGCAAAGTGTTCCATAATTTAACTGTTGACGGTAAAAAACTATTATAATATGCAACAGTTCTGGTAATTGAAATGTGAAACTAGTTATTATTACGAAATGAATAATTATGTGAGACTGGGAGACACTGTTCAACCATATCATACAAATATTTGGGTGTATAATTATTAAGTATTTTATACATGAGTGTAACTTTGTGTTTTTTTCTTTTATCACTTAACGTTTCCCACCCTAATTCTTTATGTAAGTTTCGTCTTGAAGAAGTGCGCCTTAGTCCTGTAATGATGCGCCCAGCCTCTATTTGTACACTTTCTAATAGATTGCTCTGTTCCTGTGTACAATTATCCCATACTACATCACCATATTCTAAAATAGGTCGAATAAAGGAAATGAAAATTTTAATTAAAGACTCCCTGTTTAATTTATATTTAAGAGTACGAAGAATATTTAAACAATGACATGCTTTATCAAAAATGTTTGTAATGTGTTCAAACCAACAAGCATTTGATTGGAGAATTAGTCCGAGATGACAGTGATTTTGCTTACAATCTATATAATTTATTGTATGACCAAAGGAGATATCTGGGTGTGATTTATCTGATCGAGTGAAGTTAACATTTACAGTTTTGTTAGGGTTAAACTCCACCAGCCATTGAGTAGACCATTTTTTAATTTTTTCGATATCATTTGTTAAAGATATAGCAGGTCCTATTGTATCAGAGTCTGCAATTACAAAAAAGAGAAGTATCATCTGCAAATAACCGAATTTGATTTTCTAGATTAAAATTAAGTGATATCAATAATATATACCAAAAAAAGAAATGGACCTAGTACAGAGCCCTGGGGAACACCAGCATTTATACTTTGTTTAGTAGAAAAATATCCTTCTAACAATACTTTTTGTTCGCGGTCAGTAAGATAATTTTCAATCCAATCCACGGTGGCATATTTCTGCCCCCTACATGCAAGATGAATTATGTCAACATGCAAGAAAATTATGTCTACATGCAAGATAATTATGTTGACATGCAAGTTACACATCTTTTTGGAGAATCTTATTTTTATATGGGTAAAATGACTTACAAATGCCGGACTCTGGCATCAAAGATGCAAGATGCAACATAATTATGACAACATGCGATTTATTTATGTTGACATGTGCTTATTTATGTGAACATGCAGGTTAACTATGTTAACATGCAAGATATTGATGTCAACATGCGAGTTAATTATGTTAACATGCAAGATATTTATGTTGACACAGTTGTTGGTTATCAGTAACCACGGTGCACTTGTAGCATTCAAAAATTATGTTAAAATAGTTACTTTTTATACGGATAGTCAAATATATAAAACAATATCGAGGCCAAACTGAACAGTAGATTTGATGTGAGTACAACCTGTCGTAAGAACAGTTAATTCAGATACCAAGATTTCAACGGCTCTGGTGTTTTCCTCAATAGCTATTATGCACTTTTTAAGTGTTTTTCATTTCAAACTATACTAAAGACTAATGTCAATCGCAAAAAGTTGCCATTGAAATGAAACACGTGCTGAAAAACGCCAATTTCTTGTTTTTAGGTTTCGTCACGAGTAATTAATTTCATTCAATGTTGTTTTATTTTTTCTGTGCTATCAATATTGTTGAGAAAACTTGTCGGTTACAAAATGTTGAAAATTTCATATCATTTCATTATTTTCAAATCATTCTCTTTATCAGAGTGAACACTTAGAAGTTTTATTTTCAAAGGGCATACACTGTATATACATGATCATTTAAATTTTGTATAGACAAAAATGATATGTAAGCCAAAACATCTTTTCACAAATTTAAAAGTTTAATTCCAATGAAATTTTTTGAGACCCCATTTTTATTTTTCTTAAGTCATTTGACGACATTATTGGATATCGGTCTGCATAGTTCAGCATGCGCGGATCTAGGGGGGGGG
>WFKH01011925.1:18376084-18406049 GCA_016163765.1 Magallana hongkongensis | reverse complement strand
CCCCCCCCCCCCCCACCTGGAAAAATTTTCTGGATCCGCGCATGTTCAGTGGTACAAGTCCATGCGCGGACTGGACGCGGAGTGGAGTCGTCAGTTGAAATTGAAAAATTATTAACTTCAAATGGTAAAGTAGCAGAAAATGGACCTCGTCGGACAGGGTCCCGTTCCCCTTGATTAATATTATCATTATTGATAAAATGCACGAAAATATTTTTTTTTCAATATTATCCGAAAATAAAATTTTGTCCATCATAAACTGGTGCTCATTCCAGAAAATTGTCCTTCACTGTGGGTTGTGGGGACATCAAAAAGACGGTAAAAATACAATGATTTTATCGCGGCTGCTGGCGCCTAGCGCTGCCCAGCTTGCACGATGTACCCACAGAAGAATTCACACGTCCGCCTCACGATTCGGTGGTCATCCTCGTGGAATCCCTGCAAGGTAGGTGTCGCATTGAATTTTAACTTATAACACTTTAAGCCATTTTTGGAATATATTGCTCGTAATTTTACAGATGTAATATAAAACAAGCTGTCTGCTTTTAAATTTGGGTGAAAAAACTATGTTCAGTCAGTATCTCTTTTAAAAGATAACTTTAGGCTACATGTTTTTTATCGCTTTGAAAATATCGGCTTTACATATTTACTATTCTGAGGAAATTCAAGTTAAGTCAAATGAAGCTGAAACTTTTAACAGGGACTTAATTCAGACTGTTCCAGCTTGTGTTATTAATGTCATCAACATGATCAGCATAATTTAATTCTATTTACACCTTTTAAATTTCCTCATGATAAAGGAGAAGAACTTGGCTAATCATTAGGTGCATCTCAGAAAATTTTTTTCCCCATTTTAAACAAGCGATTGTAACGTCAGAGTTCACATTGTCATTTCAGGTTTATTGTTGTCTGCAGTGATTCATTTTAAAAATGGTCTTTATGGGTCCAGAGGACCCCTCTTAATCATGACTATGAGTCCCAAGCCGAAAACAATGAGTCCATATTTTGTTCCACAAAGAACATTATCAAACAGCTACATTTATTTAAACTGAAATTCTAAATGACCATACTAAGAGACAGGCTAAGTGCCATCACTGAGACCCTTCCGAGTTTTTCCTGTTTCTCTATCACCACTATCATTTATTTCATGTTCTGGATCAGCGTTCCTTTCAGCATGAACCTCTTTGTTGTTATTAATTTCAGATTAACTGTCGCTTGTCTCTCTTGTCATAAACTCTGGTTATAATATATCCTGGTTTGGGAGTAATTTTATCTGTTTTATTTGGTGGCATCCTGGACCGGGTTGCTCAAAACACTGGGTAAGGGGGATGTCTACACCAAATAAGTGTAGGGGATTTTTGTTGCATGCATTTGTTACCATTACTAGGCACAGTATTCATTAATAAAAGACCTCAAAATACAATATTCTATTTTCTAGAGAATTTTTAAAATATCAGTCTGGTTTCAGATAACCCCTTATTTATCAAATTTTTAAACATTTCTGTTTTAAAATTCTTATGAAAGTGAAATGTCATTAGGTTTAGAAATAAAAGACAAAATAATCATGAAAAAAGTTTGTATGATTTTTATTGGAATCCACATAAATATGAAACTAAAATATAAAAAAAATCTTTTCAGGCAAACTGCTGGGCAAAATCCTACAAAAATTTGAAAATATAAACAATATTTGTTGGTTAATAGAATGAAAAAAAGAAATTGAATAAAATTGAAAAATTAAAGAAAATACTGAATTATTGCAAAAATCTTGGTATAAAAGATCCTGTTTAAGAGTTGTCTTTCTTTATTTTACATGGTCTCAAATATCTTGGGACCAATTTTATAATTAAATAAAAATCACGAAGAAAAATTAAAAAAGGATCAAGTCTATGCTAAATATGTAGGTATAAGATTAGTAGTGCTTATGATAAATAATATTTGAAGATGAAAAATTTTATTTGTAAAGAACGCAATATATAATTATATATTTAACTATTTAAAACAAAATATTTGTAGTTAAATTGCCTTTAACATTTTTTATATACAATAGGAATTATAAACAACAACCATACGCATATTATTACATACATTAGATGTCCATAATGATAAACATGTATGTGTTGAAATGAAAAACATGCTCCTTTTCAGAATTCTGTCGTTCCCTCATTTGGCTTGCAAATACGGGCTTCCACTGCTATTGCTACGTGTACCTAGCTATATCTATTAAAATTAAAATACATTAGTTTAGTGTCAAAGTTTCAATGCAAGTCTTTTACTTCAAATGTTTTACATTTGGAAAATTCGGATCAATTCAATAGATCGTACTACGGTACTTTCGTTTTATATTCATCATGCATTTATAGACGTTTAAGTGAAAATATTATATCTGCTTACCTATATCGATAATCCGTCACAAATGTATTATCGTCTGTTGCAGATGACATGACAAAACTGTATTGTCAATAGCGGGGAAACAGTATATTATTTAAATTCCACGTTTTCCATACAAAACAGCTGATAATCAATGTTAGTTGAAAGCTTTAAACAGGAAGAAAATTGACATATTTTCTAAACGTTTTGGTGATTTCATTCCTATTTCATCTCCCTTGTAAGAAGAGTTCAATTTAACGGTGTATAGTTATTTTGTACCACTACATAATGTTATCAATCCGGAACAAAATGGCGTTTCTAACGGATGTCAGACATGTTGTGACGATGTAGCCTTCCACCTTAACTTTAAACACTGGTTAAATCCCTTATCCAGAGGTGAAATTTTAACCAGTGGATACTAAAATTGACCAATGGTTAAATTAACCAGTGGTTAAAGTTAACCAGAGTTTTGAGCAACCCAGTTCTGATCATCATCAATTTGCCCACCATAATGTCTTGTATCATTGAATCTTATTGGTTAATCGCTTAGTGTTGACCAGTGAGATTTCAGCTTTTGTAGTGTGTTTTTTATTCGGAACATTTCGGGTGTCTAGTTAGTATGTTAAGAAAGGAACAATCATTGTTCTGGAATTTCGTAGCGAGAAAATGTGTATGTGTATTTCTAAATTTATTGCATCTTTGGGATGAAATTATGTGTCCTGAGCAAAATTTGTGCGTATTTTATGCAGGACACACGTCAAAATGAATCACTGTGTCAGTTATTTAAAAATAAACTCTCCTGAGAATTAACCAGGAACAGCAGAATGTTTATTTACCTCTTAAATCATTTAATGCATAAAGGTTTTAAGATACATTTTTACTTGTTTTTGTTTAGCTACTGTAATATATAACAGCTATTGTGAAGTTGCCTATTCCGGGTCACGTCAGACTGTTTCGCTGATATTTTGCAGAGTTGTTCAAATTATATTTTGTAATATATATGTATTGAAAGTACAATTTGTGACTTATTAAAGGGTAATTTTGTTTTTCAAGATGAATTACCATTATTAGCAGTATAGAGTCATTAGAGTCATACAATGCAAAATGCTTTACAGTATTGAAAGTACAATTTGTGACTTATTAAAGGGTAATTTTGTTTTTCAAGATGAATTACCATTATTAGCAGTATAGAGTCATTAGAGTCATACAATGCAAAATGCTTTACTAAATTTAAGCTATTGTGCATCTCTTTTTCCAGTGAGAGAACATACAAGATTCTCCGTGGGAGGTCCCCATCAAATGATATAGTGCTTTTTTTTGGTACCATAGGAATGCTCTTGGCATATACCAGAATTTCATATTTCATGATTGCACATTATGACCACTGGACGGTATGTGTAACCGTATAAAAACTAAACCTTTATTAATTGTTATCTTTTTTATAATTTATGTGTTTGTTTAAGAAATAAACAGCAAGTTAAAAAGTTCACTGGGATATGAACTTGGTTGGTCATGTGATCAAATCCTGTGAAGCCCAAAGGGCTTCTCAAAAGATTTGATCACGTACCAACCAAGTTCATATCCCGGTGAACTTTTTAGCATTGCTGTTTATTACTTATATTTACATTTAAAAAGGCAAACCGTTTAGAATTGTTAAAATTACTGAGATTTTATGTTTACAATAATCCAGCCGACAAGCGATAAGCGCGTGCTATGATCATTGTGACCTCATGAAAAAGTTCACACAGAATTGAATGTTTTTGCTATTCTGTAGGTTCATTTGCAAATGTAAATATATGTGTATGAATATGTTATTATAATAGATCTCTGATCAAAGTTATATGTACATATGCATAATATATGCCCCGATTTTCCACAAGAGAATTTGGTTTCCTCATTTACAATGATGCCTCAATATACATGTAGCATTTTCCCCAGTAATACTGTATACAGGGTTATTTTTGCCCCGTGTAATTTTCGCCCTTCTACACTTGCAAACAGTTTCGCCCCATCTTGAATTCACCCATTGAGACACAGTTGTGTTCAAAGAGAGATAATTTGAGACATTGGAATTCGCCCAGTCTTAAATTTGCCCCCTGACAACAAGGGCGAAAGAAGTGAAGATAAAACGGGGGCGAATATTTCCCCGTATACAGTATCACATGTCGCGAGGGGATGCTCTGCTCAGCAGTGCTCTTGTTTAGGTATTCCTTCAAGTTGAATGGGAGTCTTCACATCATTATAATCTATTTAACAATAGTGTAGTCTATTCTGAACTTTTATAGTTAATTTCTCTTTGAATTTCACAATTTTATAATACTAGTAACTGCATTTGAGTTGTTCGCCATGTGTTAGCTATATATGATCAGTGTTCACTTTCCATTTAAATTTCTGTAAAACTTTTAATCACTCATAGACACTGTCAGATATGGAGTCCTTTCTGTGCATTCTCTTCTAATTTGACATGAATTATTTTTCAATTATGAATAATGCCAAGGACAGAGCTTTGAGTCAATTTATAGCATATATTTAAACCACTGCTCATTTTGTCTCCTTCTTTGTTTTACAGGGCGGACATTTTAAAATACCTAAGTGGTACGACTTTACAGACGAAGAGCTGGGAATTCCCCCAGATGAATTGGGGCTGCTAAAACCAGAAAATGACTTGTAACTGTGTTAAGTCTTATTGATTACTGCAATGTTTTACTGTAAACAAATAAAATGAGAATTGTGCTCATGATGTTGATATAAATTTGTGCTGTGTTGAATCTGGCATTTGTGTACATTAAATAGAATGTAACAATAAAGATATGTGTTATCAGAGACTTAGATTTTACATAAAGCAAATTTTTATGTTTTAACTAAAGGAGACTGAGTGGTCAACCTTAAATTTTTAAAACTGATTTGTTAAGCTATAAACTATTAATTAGGAAAGAAAAAAATCTATAAATTTTAACTCAAAAGTTTGAATTTTTTCCTGTATCTTTATAAAGAGCTCCTATTCTTAAGGATATATATACGCCCCCGCCCCCGCCCCCGGTTTGGTTGAATTTCGCTCAGAGCTTTTAGATTGTTTTAAGTTGCCGATGGAAATGTTACACTTATGGAAGAGAAAATTTATATCAAAATAACGTTTCCTTCGGATTGCTTTTAAAATATTTAAAACAATGTCGAGGACAAAATAAACAGCAAGTTTAAAGTGAGTACAATCTGTTGTATAAAGGCAGAGCAGACAATGTTCAATATTCTGACGGCTCAGGCTGTGTTTTCAATGATCATTTTGGCCATGTTAAGTGTTGTTCTTTATAAACCATCACCAAAGACTAATATCAATCACAAAAAATTGCCAATCATATTGAGCACACGCAGAAAAATACCAATTTAATGTTTTGACGTTTTGTCACTAATAATTGATTCCAATCGGTGTTGTTTTATTTTATATGTGCTATTGATTAGAAGACGGATCATTTACGAAATGCTGAAAAATTTACATTATTTTATTTCGTAGTTTTAAAATTATTCTATTTATAAGGGTGAACACTTAGAAGTTTTGTTGAGTGTATATTATGTGTCGTTTTTCAAGAGAAAGAAAAAACATTATGAAGAAAATCATATTTTCTAAGTATGTCCATGATATCTACCGGTATCTAAACAGAAATTGCAAAATATGATATCTTCATTTAATTTGAAATTAAAATGCTAATCTTGAATTTAATTTTACTATTACGGTTGTGCTATTAAGAATTTAAAAATGAAAATTGAGAGTCATTGCTATAGTAACGAGCAAAAAATAAGGAAAATTCTAATATTTTGAGGCA
Source organism: Magallana hongkongensis (assembly GCA_016163765.1). NCBI lineage: Eukaryota > Metazoa > Mollusca > Bivalvia > Ostreida > Ostreidae > Magallana > Magallana hongkongensis. Next base: position 18,399,867 of record WFKH01011925.1, on the reverse strand, counting down.
TTTTGAATGGGTATTATTTATATATATAAGATATTGATGTTTGATATCGGTTGTTGAGAAAAAACAGATATGTCCTTAACTTTAATGCAATTTGAACAAAATCTGAAATTAACTAAAAAAAATTTGCTGTTGCTATGAACTTTTAAAAAAGTGAGAATTTCCGTGTGATTTTCTATGCTACTTTAATTTCCATAGCAACAACACCTCTGTGTTGCATAGCAAAGCTTTTTCTGGTATATTTTGAAAATAGGCTGATTTTCACCGCATACAACTCCTAACGCGGGGGAGTCGACAAAGAGTATGGGGGAGTCGATTCCAACGAATGGGGGAGTCGATATTCTCCGCTTCGGAGACGGGGGAATTGAGGTCACGCCTTTTGTAGGTATTTATAACGACTATTTTCAAAAAATATATACCGCATGGAAGACAGCGATAGTCAAACTTTGTGTTGGTCATGGTCCGACTGCTCTATGCGTCTTGTAGTCTCAAACACTTCGAAACTATTTGGCAGATTTCAAATTCACGGTAATCGAGTGGTCAAAATATGCATGATTTGGGTTACAGACAGTTGAAACAGTCGAACAAATGATCAACCTTGCAAGTGCAATAATCAAATCGTAACAAATCTTGGGAAAAAATAAATAATAAATAAGGCGTGACCTAAATTCCCCCGTCTCCGAAGCTGAGAAAATCGACTCCCCCATACGTTGGAATCGACTCCTCCATACTCTTTGTCGACTTCCCCGCGTTAGGGGTTGTATACGGTGATTTTATAATTACCAAAAAAAAAATTGCTAAAAATCTCTAAAATCAGGAACTGCAGCCTATCAAAAACACCATCAACTTCCCAATGTTTCCTATTTTTGGCCTTGTTACCATAATAACGGATGTCAGTTTTCATATATAAAATGCATAGTGCATGGACATTGTTAGGGATGCAAAAATTGAATGGTTACCATTACGTCTTATAAAAAACGTGCAAAATTAACTGATTTCATGCAATAATTTGTAAAGGTACCATAGTAAAATTTTGAAAGTATTGGCTTCTCCATCAATTTTCTTCTATAAAATAAAATTTGACAGTATGACAAAGGTTGCTTTATGTTTTTGATAGCTTACTAATGAGCAAAACCGTATTATATGGCTTAGATTAGCGAGCAAAACCTTATTATATGGCTTCAAAGTAGTTAAGATTTGCTCTTTTTTCATTTGCATTTGCATTTCATTTTCATTTTCATCTTTAGCCTTGGTTACCATGGCAACAGTTAACCCCAGCAACCAATTTTAGTGTCTTTTTGCATTTTATTCCAGAGTGTATTCATGTAAACTATGAAATATAAAGAAAATTGGTGACTGCGTGGCCAGACCCCTATATCAATCTTTGATTCTTGCATAGAATTGATATAAACTACATGTATTTCTTTTGAAATTCTTAAAATTATTCATATAAAGTCAGTGAAAGTAAAATGCTCATTATCAATCAGTTTGTAAAATAAAGAGTCAGGAGACACTTGATCTTTGAAACTTCTCAATATTTGGTCATGTCATGCTGTGACAGTGGGCTTTTTTCAAGTCGGGTATTGGTGAAAGCAAAGCCCTAGATATAGGCAGGTAAAGGTTATGTTACTAATATAGCACAACAACAAAAACAAACAGCGTCAAAGCAAGAATTTCCGCTTGACAAAATCGTTTTTCGGGGAGCAATCAATTTAGAATAACTAGTATTATTATAATAACAATCAAATTGACACAGATGCAGGTCCGAAAATATTTGGATGGACGACCTGGGGTCGATGTCAGCTTGAATTTTCCCGTAGAACCACAGATCTGCAGCTAAAATTGACAAAAATTTCGAGAATGTCCCATTTGAAAAAAACCCAAAAAACCCGTAAAGTGGATGATAACAAAGACAGCCATGATTCCACGTGCACTGCAATCGAGGACAGGAACATATACATAAATTGTATAGTGCATTGGAAACCGTTTGGTCAGGGCTGTGAATGAATGGTTCACAAAGAACAGAGAACCAGATTTGTATATAAATTTGCATATATTTACATCTACCGAGTATGATTCCCTCTATTTCTTACTGAAACTTGTTAATTGATAGTTCTATAGAAACTGACAAGAATGAAATCTACACGCCCCGTTTATCAATTGGTCGAAAATTGGTTGATGATTCATGCGGGTTATGAAGGTAACGATCATTGCAGAAAAAATTTTACATAACCCGCTAACGTTGTAATCAACAGTAATGTAGACGTGTGGGAGATGATGAGGGGGTATGAACAGAGAACCAGATTTGTATATATATATATATGAACTATCATGAACTTCATTTAATTTAATCATGTTATGCTCTTATAAATTGTTATGTTTGTTATCACTTTGTAATGAAATAGAAAAAATATAGCATACGTTACTTGATCACTATAGCCTACCTCAAAACAATGTAAATACCCCCCCCCCCCCCCCCCAATCCCAGTATTAATTGGTGATTACAATTTTGTCGTATATGCTATGAATAGAAATATATATACATATATAAACAATCTAATTCGACTAATTTTTTCTTTTACTAAATAATAGCTAGTGACTAGAAATATCAACAACATTTTCCTAATTGGATGCAATGGGTAATTTGTGGACCATCCAACTGCCGCCGTAATGACTGATACCGGTATTTATTTGGCGCTGGTCGTTACTGTCTTATTTAAATCTGTTTCATAGAACTTGTCACTCGGTTATACGTGTTGTATGCATTTCCTTAATAAATTAATAAAATATATCAATATACAAAAATCCGTCCATGCATAGCACAATTTACTGTAATGTCCTTATTTGTGTCAAATACATATATAAGGTGGAGTTCTCGCATTTTTTCTCCGAATTCTATTTTAAAAAATAAGTCAAATCCTTATGCATTCAGTGTACAAAATATTAAGTAAGAGCATAGTGGGAAATTCAAAGTATGTTGAGAAAACGAATCAATCTAAGTCAAAATAACAACATATATGCCCTAGCTAAGGGTATAAACTAGGGATGTCAATTTTACTCGGTTGGCATAGTCGATTAGTCGGTGGGTTTAGTCGAGCGATAGTCGAGTACTCGTTAATTTATTTGAAACTGTGTGTCCTTTTCAATTCTACTGTTACATACAGTATCTTAAAACTCTAAAAAGATTTAAAAACTTATGATGTTGTTTACTAAATGTTCCGGTATTTGATTTAAAATAAATCGAAAAGTAAATTATCTAAATATCCGTTAGCAAATGTCTTAGCTTTTTCTTTTTCTTGTGACGCTTACACATAATTAGCTACATGTCGTCTTAGGCAAATCAAATGTGACCTTTTCCATGTTAATTAATTAAGGCATTGTCCCGTGCCTAATCAACAACAGTTACTAAATATTAATAATTATAAAAACTAACGCCTTGAGATGATTATTGATATGATCAAATTTTTGATTACGCAAACATCCAATAGATAACTGATTAGAAGTTCAAGTTCAAGTTCAGGTTCAAGTTCAAGTTCAGTTTATTCTATCAAACCAAATGATTTGGTACAAGAGGAACATATAAATAGGATACACAAAAATACAAATCGTCAGAGGTATACATACATGTACAATTTCACACAGGAAAAAATATGAGTAAAAAGGACATGTAATAGAATCAATAGACTTGAGTAAGACTATGGAATAAAGAATCAGAATAGGAACACAACTATAAGGAGAAAAGACAGCATCGAAGATATTTGAAATAAATACAATTTTCTTAGAGATTTAGAATTATAATTGGTCATGAGTTCAAAGAACTTAAAAAAATATGGTCTTTTCCAATAGTTTGTGTTAAGATATTTTTTTCTTCTAGGGCCGAACATTCTAGAACATAATGAAATTCATCACCAATGAGACCTTTGTTACACAATAAACAAAGTCTCTCATTTAAAGGAATGTTATACCATCTGCCTGTCTCTACAGGGAGACGATGGTTTAATGTACGAAACTTTATTAATTATTTTGTTAGTTTAACAGGTAATATATCGAGATACTTCTCAAAGCCAAAATTAGGTTTCATAATCTTATACACATGACCTCTGGAAGAACAATTTACATCATTGGACCATATTTAGACAAATTGGTCTTTTAATCTTTGATTTACAGTAGCAGTTAACCATTTTATATTGACAAAATCATGGTTGTGCCAGACATATTGAAGCCCGCACATGTTCAAAATTCTTTGAATACAATCTATCCATGGACTTTTACAATTGTTATTAAATGTTGTGAAAATAAATATCTGTACACTGTATATACAATTTTGTTCTCATGGCTTATGAGCATTTCCCTCCAATATGTAATTATTCTTGTAAAAACATTAATATACAAAGGGTAGCGCCCTGTTTCACCATATATCATAAAATTTGGTGCTGTGCTTCTTAAATTAAGAATTGTTTTCAAATATTTCAAATGTACACGTTCAATAATATCGAGATTTTCAAAACCCAAAATTTACATCCACACAGTAGAATTGGTAAAACAATCTTATCAAACAAATCAAATTGACAATTTACTGGTAAATTAAAATTTCTAATTTTTCTAATAACACCATACATGGCTTTTTGAGCCTGTTCACACAGATGCTTTTTTGCTTTATTAAATGACCCAGTTCTTGACATTACGATGCCCAGGTATTTGAATTCTTTAACATTTTCAATAACTTCTTCTTTGTAACAAAAAATCTTTTCCGATGTTGCACCTTTGGAGAAAACCATTATTTTTGTTTTATTGACATTAATATTAAGTTTCCACCGAGTACAATATGTATAAAATTCGTTGCGGGCATTTTGTAGGTCATCCGCAGATTCCGCCATTATGACGGTATCGTCGGCGTAAAATAAACGAAGAAGTTTTAAATGTTGTGATAACTCGTTTTCAATTTCATTACTTATGCTTTGCAAACCAACAATGTTATTTTCCAATGGAAAGTTTTCTAGGTCGTTAATGTACAAAAAAAAAAAAATAAAAAGGGGGAAAGGTTTTCTCCTTGCCTTACACCTACGTTGCATAAAAAAAAATTCGAGGAAATATCATTTAGTGTTACTAATGACTTTATACCCAGGTACATGTTTTTAATATGTCTAAAACATTTCCCATTAATTCCATCCAAGATAAGCTTACTCCACAGGCCGGTCCTCCATACAGTATCGAACGCCTGTTTAAAATCGATAAAAGCACAAAATAATTTCTTTTTTCTTTTCATTAAAATATAACAGAGAAATTGTGATGTCAAAATATGATTAGAAAAAACACAAATTGTTCTCCTCAAGTACATGTCATTCTAAGTACTAGTACTTCTATGCAAAACAATAATTTGATCTAAAAAAATCAAAAGAGATCAATTATTAGCCAGGGACACCGATTGAACACCTATGGAACAGAGTGTAACATACGAATCAAAATTGCCGAGAAAAGAAATGTTATTTTCATTCGAAGCCCAAAAACTGCCGCGTAAAGAGATACAAGAGGCCCATGGGCCACATCGCTCACCTGAACAACAATAGCCATAATAAAATCAGCTTTATGGAGTCAATATACAAAATATCTGGACAACGTGGCTAAACATACATGTATTCTGTATTTTAAAAGTTCAATTTTTTCCCCTGGGTATTCTATTTTATGTTTATCATTAGGCCCCTTTTGTAACAGGGTGATTTTATAGTCATATCACATATTGAGCATTGCAGTTCTCAAGAAGATCTTAAACAACTGTTTATATATAAGATATAAACATATAAATCAAACTTTAAACCCCTTGTGAGGCCAAGGAATTGTCCAGGGGCCAAAGTTATACAATTTTAAAGAATCAACAATTTGTCAAAATGCTTGCATGTAAGTAAAACCATATATTTAAACATTTGTGTTTTTTTTAATAATTTAAAATGTTTTCCTTTGTAAAATTGGACCCCCCAATAGGGCTCCACTCTACTGCTGAAGATTTTGACGAATATGAATCTATACTATCTAAGGTTTCTTTCACTTAAGTTATAGCTTGTCTAAGCAAATTTTTTTTTAGAAGAAGATTTGTAAACATTTATTCTATATCTTCCTATATAAAAAATGGACCCCCATTGTGGCGCCATCCTATCCCTGGGGATCATGACTTTAACAAACTACAATCTACCCTACCTGAGGATGCTTCCACACAGGTTTCAACTTTTTGTGGCCGATCGGTTTCTGAGAAGAAGATTTTTAAAGATTTTATTCTATATATTCCTATGTAAAAATTCAACCTCCCATTGTGGCACCACCCTGTCCCCAGGGATTTTATTTGAACAAACTTGAATCTACACTACCTGAGGATGCTTCCACACAAGTTTCAGCTTTTCTGGTCAAATGGTTTTTGAGAAGAAGATTTTAAAGATTTTCTGTATATATTCCTATGTAAAAATTCGACCCCCCATTGTGGCCTCACCCTACCTCCGAGGATCATGATTTGAACAAACTTGAATCTACACTACCTGAGGATGCTTCCACACAAGTTTCAAATTTTCTGGTCAAATGGTTTTTGAGAAGAAGATTTTTAAAGATTTATTCTATATATTCCTATGTAAAAAATCGACCCCCATTGTGGCCCCACCCTTCCCCCAGGGATCATGATTTGAAGAAATTTAAATTTACCATACCTGAGGATGCTTCCACACAAGTTTCAGCTTTTCTGGTCAAATGGTTTTTGAGAAGAAGATTTTTGAAAAATACCAACAAATTTTCAATAATTTTTAATTATCTCCCCTTTAAAGAGGGCGTGGCCCTTCATTTTAACAAATTTAAATCCCCTTTACCCAATGATGGTTTGTGCCAAGTTTGGTTGAAATTGACCCAAAAAGAGAAAGAGTCAAATATTTAAAAAGTTTACAGACAGGCAGACAGACGGACGGACAGACGGACGCCGGACAAAAAGTGATCAGAAAAGCTCACTTGAGCTTTCAGCTCAGGTGAGCTAAAAATAAAATGTTTTGATTTTTTGTTCACTTTATGAATAATCGACTAAAAAGATTTTAGTCGATGACCGAGCGATAGTCGAGTACTCAGATACTCGCTGACATCCCTAGTGATATATATCCTAGTTAAATATATCCTCTAAAATACATACGTACATGTACGTTTAAAAATTCAATTCACAATAAATAATTGATATGCATATAAGATATCATTGTTCCAGATGGCGTGAGTTTCCAAGATGAAGTTCCGCTATGACACGTGCAATGTACGCGAGTACCCTTTTGTCTGTTTCAGTATCTCAGCGACACGGAAGAATTCTAGCCCTGTATATGTTTCTAGATATATGAGGAAATGAAATATACATGTACTCACTTCAAATTCACTCACGGAAAAAAGCGGTCGCAATAAAAATTCAAGTTTGATCAGTTCTATTATACATTCGACTTTGTTCGACGATATGAGAGCTAGGAACCATTCGTGCTATGAGCTTGTGTTGGAACTTAACAGTTTATTTGCCAAAAGAAGCGCCCAGACATCCGCTGTGACCATCGCCATTATAGTTATTGGGACGATCGGAAATATTTTTGTCCTGGCCGCTTATTGGAAATTATTCAAACGCAAAAGTAAGCAGCTCAAGGGTCGTTACTTCATGCCTCATCTGGCGCTGGCCGACCTCATTGCGTGTGCTGTTGGAAGCTTCGTCTTTCTCTTCTTCGACTTTCATCGACTAACTTTCACCTCTGACGTCGGGTGTCGACTGTCGACTTTCGCAGCTTGGTCCACCAACTCTGTGTCGGTACTTATGTTGCTCGTGATATCAGTCAACAGATACCTTAAGATCTGTCGTCCACACAACCAACAGATGACGCTATTTTGGAAGCGGGCTGCACTTTTAATCATCACCATTGTTTCTATTATCTCATGTGCGCCATTTTTGTACTTCTCTGGTGTTCGTCACGGTCGAACGAACACGACAGAGTTTGCTGACGTCGTCGATCTTCCTCCACATTTACATAACAAAGTCCTACCGTACCACCAATGTGCCACCGCGAAATATAATACAATATGGTGGAAGATTTATTACAGCGTTCTGTTCGTGGTGCAATTTGGAAACATGGTGGCCATGATACTACTGTACGTGCCAATGGGTAAGCTAATCTACGATAAATACAGACAGAACAAAGTATCACGGACAATAACAGGAACGGCGGGGCTGTCTGATGATCGAGGGACGAACACAGCCAACAATGAATCTAACGACGAAAGCGCCGTCCATAGCACCGACATTGCGGAGTCGAGTGAGGTCACCTCCCGAAATGTGACCGATCTAACCCAGGTTCGCAAAAAACGTGGACGACAACACAAAGTGTGGAATAATGCCAAAAACCGGTTTACCATCATGTTTTTGGTTGTCGTGATAGTGTACGCAATCACCAACCTTCCGACTTTCATATTTCTGTACACGTACTTTGAGAACGATAGATTTCGAAGATATTTTATTAGTGATTCGAACTTTGAGGTGTTTAATTTAGTTTTGTCTCTACCACGAATACATCTCATCAATAACATTGTCAACCCTTTCATCTATGGATATTTCGATTTAACCTTTAGAAGGGAGGTCAAGGCCATTTGTAATAGCATCATTGTTAAACCCAAACAAATTTGCTGTTCTCGGTGGTCTTAACTCTTTTTCAAAACTAGCGACATATTCAATATATGTATTTTTGGCCTAATACATTTACCACTTAAGATTAAGCCAGGTCCTTGATATCAGAGATATTTATTTCGTCATCAAATCCAAGCTAATGTAGATTTCATTTCATTTTGTTAAGAAAGACTTATAATCATGAGATGAATTGTAATGTGTAAGGCATGCGCGGGTCCAGGGGGGAAGGGGGGGTCCAGACCACCCCTGGAAAATTAAGATTTATTAAATTTACATAGTAAAATTATCGCAAATATGCTTCGGACCCCCTCTGGCAAACACAATTATCCTTCGGACCCCCCACCTGGAAAACTTTTCTGGATCCGCACATGGTAGATGTGTACATGTAGGTAATAAAATAACATTCAAAATCATTTTAGTGTTTAAAAACAACGTATATAGTACAGCATATAACAGAATCTGACTGTCTGTTTGACTGCCCGTTTGTTTCAATTTTCTTAAAATTGTATTCATATATACATGTACATAAAACGTTACATTGTTCTGAAGCAGTACTACAATAGGTCGAGCACACCAGTATCTGTGTTCCCGTGTGAGTTGCTGTTTCAGGCAACGGTTGCTCTTCTTAAAGATAATTTCCGTTTCTGAGTTTCCATGCAAATACTGCATAATAGAAAAACACATTGTAAGTCAAGAACATTATATCCTCAGCAACACACAAAGACATAGTGAGACACTGTTTAACTTTTATTTATAATGGATCATTTAAACGGTTAGATGCTTTCACTGTTGGTTCATTTAAACAATAAAATGCTTTCTTCGGTGATTCATGCGGGATATGAAAGTGGCGACATTGCAGAAAAAATACATAACCCGCTAATGCGGGTTATGTAATTTTTTTCTGCAATGATCGCTACCTCCATAACCCATATGAATCATCAACGAAAGCATTTTTTTGTTTATATTTACATCCTTCTTTTAACAAATTAATAAATTGATCGTAAAAAGTAAGAAAAATTAACTAAATTACTGTTAATGTACATCAGTACGTTAGCTAAAATAAACAGCCAAATCGTCTTCTATGGGAGTCTTACATCATCATGATTATTTCGTGCAGTCCGTGATTTTTCTTAGGTTGCTGAAGGTTTCAACCAATCGATAAAAGGGGCGTGTTGATTTCAGTCCTGTCAAGTTTCTTCAGAGCTATGAATTACAATCAATTATAGAGGAATCATACTTGGTGGATGTAAATTTACGCATATGACTGTAGGTAACATTGCAGAAAATAACACGTTACGCCCCTCGTGCAGATTGACACGAGTTATTTCAGCAATTATTGCAACCTTCAAATACATACCTGAATCAAAGAGAAAGTTTTTCATTGTTGATTTTTTACATTTACATATTCATATCTGATATGACGTGGGTGAATATACATGTACCTAAGATTAAGTATTACTTACCCGACGGGCCGGGTGTTGACCTTTTCGAGTTTTTCTTTTTGTCAATTTTACAATGTACTGTAAATACACATGTCACTATAAAAATAAAAAAAAATACTCGATGAGTATAATATATCAATTAGTATGTTACATGATGGAAGAGCAAGTGCTCGCATTTGATCCATTTTCTACATTGGTAATGTCATGCAGTTGGCTGATTGTTGTTTTGGGGGTTTTTTTCATTTTAAACCAATTTTACCATGTTTCATCTACATGTAATAATACAGCTTATTACTAAATTTATCAGGAACTGTTTCATTTGGGATACATATTATTTAACTTCCTGGTTGCAATGATCGATTTTTAGAAATATAGGAGAAAATTCCCGATGAATGAAAATAAATACTTAACTATGATGTTCATAAATAAATACATGCACAGCACATATATAAAATGTTTATTTTTTGTGAATTAGTGCATTTTAATGTCAATTTGTATGTCAGGAATCTAAGCGATGGCCATTGAATTAAAGACTGGGTTTTTTTTTTTAAATGAGTCTGTTATTTTTATTAAACGGGAATGCTGTGTCCTATATTCCTAACAATCGAAAGTACAAAATTTGATTATCAAGAATCCATATTCTTGTAAAATAAATCTTCAAGGGACTGACTTTATCTGGAAGATTGAGTTTATAGCTGACCCATCGAAATTCTAGAATGAACTTTTGAATACGAGATTGGGAGCATTTCGTTTACATTAGGCAATTTGCAAGGATCTGCATGGATGTATTCAAAATTTGACTTGCTATTGATGCTCGAAATGAAATATCAGTATTTGGTATCTGATTGCTGCTTTAAATAAAATGTTGGTATTCATTTACTAAGAAAGGTTCTTGAATACAAAAAAATCGAGAAAGATAACCATTGTATCGTATTTTGAATTGTAATAATTTAAAAACTGCTTTGTAATATCGCTCTGGGTCACCTCTCCATGAAATAAAAATGTGAAAAGAGTACACATTTACAATGTATATATCTAACACACAAATAAATGATACTGGCATATGTTTAAGACTCTCCAAAGCAAGAAACAATTTCTGTGGTCACGCTATTTGGTCGTGCCTTAATTAAAACCCCGTGGTTCATGTAGAGACTGTAGCTATATATAAGTATGTATTCACTTGTATGATTCCGGTATTTTTTTTTAAATTCCTTTTAAGGGGGCTGGATGGTCAACAAATTAACCATAAGATCTACTTTAAAATTTATAAATCTTTCAGATATAAACTATCATTTAGTAAAGAATTCCTAATATTTTAGCTTTAAAATTTGAAAATTTTTCTATATCTTTGTACAAAGATCTCCTTCTAAAGGAGAATATTTACATTTTCAGTGTGTTTGCCTGTGATAACACTACGTATCGATTTTGTACTATACAGTCTAATAACTTCAATTGACGTATAATTGGGGCGCCAATGGGGTTTTCTGATTTATATTTAAATATTTAATCGTACAATAGCTGAAAATTATATAAATATTAGTAATAAGGAATCATTCTTTGAATATTATGAGGTGATAATTTCGGTCGGGGCGTGATCAAATCTATCACAAAGCCCTTCGGGCTTTATTGGATTTGATCACGCCCCGACCAAAATTATCACCTCATAATACTCAAAGAATGATTCCTTATTCCTTAATTAATATAGTCTAAAATGACCACAACCACCCAGCCCTTTTAATATGTTTAAGGGTGTTCGATCTTAATTTGGGTTGGCTTTTTTAAAAGAAGCAATTAAATTTTAAGTTATGGTTTATACTTCTAATTACACGTTATAATTTATAGTGAATAAGTTTTCCTGAGAGTTATCAAATTATCAAGTTGTTAATGGTTTTTAATTTTTTAAAGTACTACTTTAAATAAGCTATGAATGCGGAAACAAACCAGTATCATTGATGCTGTAATATTTACATGTAACTGTCTCATAAAAATGTAAGTGAAGTATCTCTTAAGAAATGGGGGGGGGGGGGGGGTTTTCAAATGTCACGACATGCAAGAAAATGGCGGTGAATTTAATCAAGATTCCCAACACATGAAAAAAAAAAAAAACCAAGAGAAAAGCTGTCGATGTGACAGCAGACTGGGTTTTTTTTGTGTGTGAACTGTATCCTAAATTGATAAACATTACCTATCCAGAGAAATGGAGTATTTTGCGAAAAGATGACTAAGTTCAAAAGCTGGTATTTTTTGCATAAATTATAAAATCAAAATCCAAGTAATATGTACATCTCTGATATACGACCATTTAATCTACAAAACAAAAATGCCCTATCTTGAAAACTGTAGAAGGATTTATCCGTACAATAGGGGTACCCCAAATGCAATGTTATGCAAAAAAAATATGCATTATTTTGCAAAAAAATGACTATGTTCAACAGCTGGTATTTTGGGCATAAATAATCAAAAATCAAAATCCCAGTAATATGCACATCTCTGATATATGACCAATTGATATGCAAAACAAAATGTCCTATCTTAAAACTGTAGGAGGAGTTATCCGTACAATAGGGGTACCCTATATGCAATATTTTGCCCCCCAAAAAAATGAAGTTCAAAAGCTGGTATTTTTGGCATAAATTAACAGAAATCAAAATCCAAGTCATATGCACATCTCAGCTATATGTTCAATTGATCTGCAAAACAGCAACTTCCTATCTTGAAAACTGTAGAAGGAGTTATCCGTACAATAGGGGTACCTTATATGCAATATCATGCATTATATGCAATATCATGCAAAAAAGGACAAGTTCAACAGCTGGCATTTTTCGCAAAAATTAGAAAAAATCGAAATCCAAGTACATGTAATATGCACATCTCTAATATATGTACAATTGATCTGCAAAACAAAAAACTTCCTATTTTGAAAACTGTAGGAGGAGTTATCCGTACAAAAGGGGTACCCTTTTGGCAGCCGCCAGCCCGCAGCCTGCCATTTTCACCATTTCAATAACTGGATTTTTCCTATGGAAAACCCATTTTTTAAATGAATCAATATTGTGGTTAAAGGGTGGCTCAGAATTCATCAAGTCATTTCCTATCGCGATATCTCAAGACATTCGTTGAAGTACAACTAATAAGTACAGTATATGCATTGTACATGCGAGTAGAGATCCAAGCAAACTTCCAATTTGACTGTCTACTAAGAACCATACGGCCAACACCTATGTACTAAGTATAGCCATTAGGTGGTACCAGAAAATCTGACTTTTGTCTAGTTATTTACACTTGTGCTCAGCTGTTCATATTGAATTACATATACATGCTCTTTAACTTGATGATTATATCAATACATGTATATATCAGATCCATGCAATCATTCAGGAAGGAATCAATGTTTGATTAAAAAATGATCTGCATTAATTTCAGTGTACATGTAACAGTATTCCCTGTGTTTACAAACAACCAAATAATTATCTGATAAAATTGAATCCGAGGTCAAGAGACCATCCAATTCCATTTTAATGCAGCTAATGCCAACTGTAGAGTAGAAAATCTCTCCAATTGATTTTTTAAAAGTATTAAGATCACCTACTCACATTGCACTCGAGATGTGGTACGGTTTAAGCGGTGCAATACGTGTATGTTCATCTTTCAAGTATCTAACAATTAAAAATTACTTTGATCTTGTTATAGTTTGTCCCAAGTTCCCATTTCCGTCGCTTTTTGTCGATTTTCGTATGTACATATATGTTTCCATCAGTATTAAACAGTAGAAATCATAATTAAGGAAAAAAAATCCTCTTTGACATGGCCGAAGTGTCTTTTTACTTTTTTAAATTAACAAGATTATAGAAACATATTTCTACCTTTATGGGGGTAGAAAATCAGGAAGGTGTTACTTCATTCTTTTGAAAATCTTTTTCTTCTTATAAAAATTATAAAATCTTAAAATTTTACAAAATTGAGCTGTTTTTGCTTATACAAACTCATGGTTTAATGGAAAGATGACAGAAGACGTGGATACTTAACAATGACAATGTTTTATTTACAATGATGCAGATTGCACTTGACCAGTGTCAGAATACTGAGCCATGGACACAACAGTCAGCTCATACTGTATAACAAAAACACAGCCCACCCCCCCCCCCCCCCATTTGTAATCCTATAATCATATATACATTTATTGAATAATTGTGTTCAGTAAAAACAATTCTTAGACACCTAATGATAACAAGAGAAAACAATTTAACTCATTGGAGCCCTGGAAAGCAGGGCTCAGAGGGATTTGATTTGTTCATCTGAATCAAAAATAGAAAATTTAAAGAATAAGCTGCAAATATCTTCAATCTGGAAAAAAATACAACCTCCCTCCCCAATAAAATAAAGTCCTCTTGATATCTGGTTTCCATTTCACTCCACTGTTCTGTTGTCCACATGGGTCAAAGTTCACTTCCTATCACATGATAAGGTTGACTTCCTGTCACATGACCTACTGCTGGCTGGCATTATGGTGCATTGTGTTGGGTAAGGTTGGCCGTTCCTCTAACTTATCATACTCCAGATGGAATTCCTTTGGCACCCTCCTCCAGTTCTGTACATCAAAGAAGTAATACATGCCCCGCTCATACATGGCTGACTTGTGGGTGGGCTCCACTCCCGGGGCCCTCGTGATCCAGACCCTCTCCTCCTTGTGGTACCGCCAGTCTCTCGTGTACCTGTGTGGAGACAGGGGATACAGCTCAAATTCCGAGGACACGATAAATTGTGATTGTCTGATTAGAGCAAGACGAAGGATTCAGTGCATATCTATGCAAATCTTTGGAAAATAAACTAAGAAATTGGATTCACATACTGTAGAAGCACATGTTTTCATTTGGTTAAAATTTCGTTGTTTTTTAGCCAAATAAAATTTCGTTGGTATTTAATTTCGTCATATCGTAATCTCTAAAATGTATCACGTATCAACTCTGCATTTATTAATACTTGGGTTAAAAATTCGTCATGGATTTAATTTCATTTATTTATACTGCCAACGAAAATAATGAAATTAAATCCTCAACGAATATTTCTGCTTCTACAGTATACAAGAAAAAGAGGTCAAATAAATCTGGATCTAACAGAGCACAAATAGGAGATGTTTTGTGATGACAATTGATAATAAACCATTATGGCATAATAATGACATCATGATATATCCATGAGTGAACATGGATGTTGAACATTTGACTATTGTAGAGGATTTACATACTTATAAGACTTACAATTCTGCAGCGGCCGCTAGCTGAATGAAGTCATTGCCATTCATGTAAAACAGAAAGAAGAGCACATCCTCTCCATAGCGATTTAGTTTGATTGGCGCCAGCTGTGAAAATAAACACAAGAGTTCATTACTACATTGTCTCAGCAACCAGCTTCAAACACATCACTGTTATCTGAATAATCAAAGGCCGGAACGGCCACAAAGGCGTTGAGCTGACATTTTCTTTTATATAGATATGGTCAATAATTTGAATTTCTGTACTAATAGTCGTATATCAAATAATATTAGAATAAAAAAGTAAATTAATTATGTTTTGTGCTGCCTTATAAATTAGGTAGTGATGCGTTTATAATACAATAACTCATCATGGTAACAAAAATCGAAGAAATTTCAAAGTTCAAAAATAAATAATTTTCTTTCTGCTTTAAACAGTCTTTGAACAATGTTCACAGGTTCATAATTTGAATACATTAACAGTGTGTCCCTAATTATAATAATAAAACATACTTTTATTTATTTCAATTCCCGTTTGAAACATATGGTATGGTTGTTTACAAACAAATCCACACCACGTGCTATCTAAAATGCTCGACCAAACCAACTGCATTATCGTGTTTATTTATTGCAACAAAATCAATAGATACGTTTATCGCTTACATTTATTTTGGAGACCGTGCCCGATAACAAATAAATTTACATATCAATTTTTTTTTCATCGGGCACGGTCTCCAATTAAAATGTAAGCGATAAGCTAAACTAATATTTAGTGAATTTTTACACCTTATTGTATTCATCCGCCATTTCTTGATTAAGCAAATTTATACTTATGCAATGAGTTGTCAATAACCAGAGAGGCAAAATTGGGTTTTTTGTACACAATTTTGTTGAATAAATGGAATAAAAATCTTGTAATACTTTTAATACTTTAAGGAACTTATTTCTTGTGCGCCTTAAAAAGGCAGTGCAGAATGTGAGAATTTGGACGATTGCCAATCCAGACGATCGCTAGAAGGCTGCCTAGCATTAGCTCGACGCCTTAAAAATCAAACGGCTTATCACAACTGCAATACATGTACACTTTCTGAAAATGTCACATTGACCTCTGAACAGTAAAATCAATATAGGAAAATTCAATTTTAAAATATCTTTTTAATGAAATGCATCATTAAAAAGAAATTCAAATGACAAACCTTGTCTCTGAGGAATATATTAGTAAGGTACTCTGTTGGGACATGGTAATCTGTGAAAAAGAAAAAAAAATATATTACTATGTGCTCAATACAGTGCACACTGAAAAGATGTTCTGTAAATAGCATTCATTTTAACTCCAATAACTTTAATCAAATATTCATTTCAGCATAGGATTATGAATAAATTAATGATATAACACTATTTTACAATTCACCAAACTGTATATTAAATATAAATTAAAATTTGGCTCATTTACTTAGATTAGTAAATCCTGATAGTCCTTCGTTATGTATATAATAATTGTTACCAGATGGTTAATCTTAAGAACTCGATTTCAAAAATTGCTATAGAAAAAAATTTATTGGCATTGCATATAGAGGTGAATTCCAAACAAAAGTCAACACAGACAGTAAAAGCATGGATATCATACAACATCTGTACAACACTGATGTAACAGTCTCTCCTGATAATTTAATGAAGAGCTCAAACTCTATCAATTATAAAGAAATACCAAGGACAAGTCAAGTTTGCTAAATACTTCATAAATTGAGACATTTCATCAAATACAAAGTTACTTTTACTGCTGTTCACAGGTTATTATTTGTATTAGTAAAACATTTGTGAACTGTAGCATATTACTTTACATGTAGGTTCAAACATTTCAAATTTGTCCTTCACCTATCCAAAATGACCTTGGTTAGAAACAGTTTTGGGATTTAAAAGACCTTTTGTGTACCTGTATATGAAGCATAACATGACCTTTGTATCAAACTCTGCTATCTTCTAATTGAAAGTTTAGAAACTAACAAAATATTTTTCTAATGTATAGAAACAATCTGAAAGCATCTGCAACCTGAATAATTTAATGAATGTATGCATAAAATTTTACCTGAATATTACTTTTATTACAATATAAAAATGTGAGCATTCGGTTAAGGATATTTTAGAGCTCACTTATCTTTTTACAACTATTATTAAAAACTCATTTATTTCTTTTCTGCATATTTTAAAAGTTAATATTCATAAATAAATATAAGTATGCATGCACTAAAAGAGTTAAACTTAAACGAGGAAGGAGACAAGGTCTTCCTAGAATTTGTAGTAGGTAGGAAATATAATGCATGACCTGTCACTCAAATAGATGACCTGGTTTTGTTTGAATGACAACTGATTTCTGGTCACATTGACTTCTAACAATAGATTTCCCATAAGGAAATTTTTGTTCTTAATATTAAAGTATTACTGGTTCATGAGAACAAAAAAAAAATATACATGCAGATTTATCAAAAATAAAGCTAAGTAACTGTACACAAATTTTTAACAAAATGGGGCTCTGACTTTATCTATAAAATAAAGACATGCAATTCGTGAAATTTACAACATTGTACAAGCTGACAGATACACTTCCTAGTACTGTATATATTTTTTTTCATTCCATGTACTGTAAATTAAGATGAAATTATTCCCCAGGTTTTGAGAATTTAACACAGAGATAAATGTAAATTAAATAATTGTACCCTCAATTTGAAACTTTAATTAAAATTCAAATATTTACTTGCATGCACTGTAAATTTGACCGTAGTTAAATACACTGCAAGTTATGATTTCTTTTCTTCAATTGCTTAGTAGAATCAGATGCTCTATTTAGTCTTTATGAAGCTGAAATCCCCCCCCCCCCCCAAAAAAAAAAAAAAAGCTTATTAGGTGACTATTCTAATTTACAGGTAGTTCATGTACAAATATACAGTTACAAAAGCCAAATCGAACTGAGAGACCCCATCCTTACTGACTATATATAGATGATCCATTGATCACATACCTGATACATGTATATGAAGTAATTAAGGAAATAACTAGCAATCCTTCATCAATGAACTCATTTTATCAAACATTTTCCAAATTCATACAATAATTAAAAAACCTAACTTCCTTATTGGTAATTTAGAATCATTTAACATTCTGAATGAAATCAATAATTATTTTAGTTTTAAATCAAAACAATTTAACGTAACTACATGACAGTGTCATTGAGAATACCAATCTGTTATCAAAACAGAATCTTTCATCTTGATACGTTCTCAAACCCATATCTATAGCATCTCAATATGGGCTGATACAGGCACCAAAAGGTTCTATGGTCATTTTCCTTCCTCATGAAGATTATTAATATTAATAAAAATATGGTGCATTTTTTTAAGGTGGTATGGGACACCTCCATGTTGTGACATATTGTTTATCGAAATAAACAATAAAATGAAGTGTAATTATATAATTAGTTTCTTTCCCATTATTGTCACCTAACAGCGTAGTGCAGTGGGTTAGAGGGTTTACTACGAATCTGTTAGTCATGAGTTCGAATCCCGCTGTGGGTTTTACATTTTTTACCTCTCGAAATATTTTTAAAGGCTATTTTTGGGTTAAAAATTGTAAAATTTGAAAATTCTAAACCGGTGAAAATATTGTAATTATAATGTACTTTAATCCACATTAGTATCAACAGATGTCCCATACCACCTTAATTGAAGTCTACAGCAAGGAAACAAACTTGTAAAACTGTAGCAAAAACACTGATGTGAAATATTTCCCATAGATCCATCCTTTTTACTCAAAGCTAGTAAATGTATAGATTTAAGTTTTTTGCAATTTAATGCTCTGTTCCAAGGGGAAACAATTCAGTTTTAGAGTGTACATTTTTGTGTATCAATATCCTTCACCAAGGGGAAGTAACTCAGTTCCAAGTCTACATTTCGCAAACTTACACAACAGGCTCAAAATATCTTTTTCAAAAGTCTATTGAAAATCTTTAACTGCATATGTTTAATCATCTTCATATATTGATTTAATTTTTAATTATGTCCTTTTTCAATAATTAACAGAGCATGGGAAAGAGCAATGCCCAGAGTGTCTTAGCTAATCTCCTCATATCTCACATAATTTTGCAATTACCTCTCAGCAAACATTATGTAAAACTTAAAAGTTCATAAGTTTATCATCAATTGCTGAATATCATACTAAAGTTTAATATCAAAATTGATTTAAAAACAAGATATTTTGGCACAAAAACTAGTACAATTTGTCGTCTCAGACTGGTAATAATATTTATACATTATGCTATGCTACTTATTTCTTTAATAAAGAAATAATTATGAATGAAACATTTATCCAAAATATTTTTGTGCTCTGGCCTGCTCTTCAGTCGAATCAAATTTTGTGTAAAATGAGGAAATAACTCGCAAGTTCATATAAGTCTTCTTTGTTCAAATGCACATCATGTGTATTTCAGATTAAACATATTTCAAGAACATTCAAGAAAGTGTACACCACAGCTCATGGGGAATTATTGAATTCCTGGACAACAGTGGACATAGTACATAATTATATGTAAGCATTCAAGAAACATTAGAGGAGAAATATGAGACTGTGTGTAACGTACATACATGTATATATCTTGATTCAAACAGACTTAAACTAACAGCACCCCCCCCCCCCAACTTCTTTCCATCTCACCCCTACCAATAAGTTTTTGAATTTATCACAGAGCTTCAGTAAACCTAAGAGATGGGTGAGTCAGTTCAGAATTATCATTATTATTTGAGACCAGCAGGGTTAATCTTCCCATGGAGACTGAAACATGTTGTACAGATTACTGTGAACTACATACCCACAACAAACATGTTATATACAAGGCACAGATACAAGTCATAGTCTCTCTCTGTTCTGTTGTATTCAATTAACATGATTTGTATAATTAAGCATTAAATTTTATTTTCATACTTTTTTTTTCCAATTATTTAAAAAACAAGTAGTTGCTTTGTTATAATGCAGAACAGATAGAGACTTCTTTGCATAAGTAAAATCTGTAATCCACCCTCTCCTAAAATAATGGACCCTTCTTTGTACAAGCATATATAGTTGGATGAAGGGTCCATTATTCTCCGTGGGTAGAATGGAATAAAATATCTACCTATATCTTGAGGTCGACATGGTAAATCAACCCATGGTGATTGAAAGGTACTGTACAAATTCCTGAAATATTGCCACATTTTAATTAAGCACAGATCTACTTATAATTCTAAATCTCTAAACAATCAAGGAAAGTGAAAAATGGTGCGTAAACAGTTCTGTACTGAGACTTTCTCTTCTTTCAACAAGAATATATCAGTACATGTAGATATAAAATCTTGACATGTTTATAAATTATAAACTTAGATAAATTAATCATCAATTTGAACCAAATAATAAGATACAATGTATAACATGTACCAATATCTTCAGACTAACACATGTTAAACATAGCATTTGGTACCACTCTGTCAGTGTCAGTTTAACAGAAGAGGAACCACTGAGGAACTTAATTAGGCATTTTTTAAAGGATTTTATATCTTGATTAACTTTTAATCTATCAGGTGAAATATACAGGAAATTCTCATGTGTACTTACTCTGGAGAGTTGAGATTTAAGCCTAATGTTGTGAGATCTATCCCCGGGGCCAACGCGATGAGATTATGGTCGTTTTCATTGGCTGCTCTAATGAAGGTCAACAGGCCAGCTATTCCAAACTGGTCTGTCACCATTCCCGACGGAATATTGGACACCATGCCTGTAAATAAGAGGTCCGAGAAATATCAAAGCTGGTACGGTAAAACTTGTTAAGTATGAAATTAATATGGCAAATTAAGGGATGAAGCAAAGTTTTGTGGAGTCCCCAGAAAAATTCTTTACGAATCCTAGTAATAATTTTATTATAATAACGAACTTGGAAATATATAGCAAATTGATTTAACATTATATGAAGTTAACATTCTAAATTGAGAAAAGCATTTGAGATCCCACAAATTTAATGTGCCACCTACTCTCTGTATTTTTGTACAGACACAATTGTTTCAACTTTTAAACATGTTCATTTCGATGACTATACAATAGATTATAACAAGAAAGATAACTTCAATGTTCCTAAAATGCTAAACTGAATTGAACATTCAATATTGAGACTGAGTTGATGCAGTCCTGTAACACAATGCTCCACTGACCATCAGCATGCGTCTGTATCCCTCTCTTTGCTTGATTCCCTTTCTCACCAGGAAACTTTCCATCTTTCAAAATTTGTTCATTTGTTGTTGACGAAGAAGCACTTGTTGGCTAAAATCAAAATTGTATACCCATTTTTAGGTGGCAATTGATGTTTATAAAAGTTCTTGTACAAAAAAAAATAATACGATTTTTTAGTGTTTTTTGGTTTGTGTAGCATTCCAAACTTACTGTTTTTCTCGCTGCATCATTTGATATACTTGAAGGTGGATCTGCAAATAGAAGATAAATATAAACAACGCACTAAATATTAACAAACTCATTAATGTAGTTAAGTCACATTGTTGATATTATATCTTTTATGGATGGCAAATGATTCAAACTCTTGGCTTCTATCCCTTCAATTAGTCTCTCAGCCTTATTTTTCTCTCTTTCCAGAAACACCCTTCCTCTCTCATTTTGAATTTCTTTATCTTTTAATATAAAACTACTTTCTGTCTTTTTCATCAGACTTTTCCTTCATATCTCCACTCACTCTATATCTCTTTGTGTGACTGTATTTCTTTGATAATTTTCTCCAATATTTCTCTCCCTTTTCTCTCTTCATTATACAGTATCTCTCTCTCTCTCTCTCTCTCTCTCTCTCTATTATTTAGCTTGGTAGCAAGTTCGGGATAATTTTAATCAATATTAAACAAATGCTTGTATATACGCTCGTGGGGATGTAAATTCATTGGCAAGGGTTACCCACGAAAGCCACGAACATTGGTCCCCCACGAACAATGATTATTCCATAGTACTATGTATGTGTCTGATAACTCTCTCTCTCTCTCTCCCCGACTCACTCTGAGCCCCAGGGAGAGCTGGGAAGTCCTCCTGCTGAATCTGAAACTCGGGGGCGGTCTCTGCCACAGGTTTACTCACCATACCAACTGAAATACATACAGCCAAATACCTCACAAATATCAATCACAAGAAAGTAATTTCAAATTTCATTTAAATGCAAACTTGTGGAGTCATAACATTTTGAGAGGAACCAGCATTTATGGATATCAAACACTTTTTCCCAAATTTACATCCCAAAGTTTGACCATCATTTTTTAATTTGAATATTAAAAAAAATCACCTGTACACAAATCGCATTTTTAACCTGTTATTTCAGTAAAATCCACTCAAACTGTTCCCTCAGAATACAAATGATTCCACAGTTACATTGACGTGTGCCTTTTGATTGATCTCCCTACCTAAGTTATACTGACCATAGTTCCTCACAGAGGAGATGGGGGTGGAGGGCAGATTTCTGTTCCCCAGGGAGGGGAACTCAGACAAGTCTAGACCGGGCTGGTCAGCATCTTGACCAAATACTGGCAAACAGAAAGTAGAAACACCTTACACCTTACACAAATGTATCAATTATTATTATTACAAACATAAAGTAGAAACAGTCCACAAACAAACGATGCAGCACAATTAGTTATCAAAAACTACTAGGAGCTAATAATAAGTTGAAAAAGTTGAAAAAGACGTGAGAGCAACTTTTAAATATTTATACTAAATGTTTGTTTAGTTTTATAATGAGAGTATAAGGTGTGAGAGCTACTTACACATATTATAAAACTTTTGATCCGGGTTGTTGTTGTAGACAGTGGAGTACTTGCCCTGCTGCCTACTCTGTCCAAACACAAAGTTGTTGTTAATACTGGACATAGGACCACTGCAATATAAGTCAACAATATTTAATTATAAAACATTCATTTGTAATTTGTTCACGGGTAAGAAATGTAACACAAGTTAAAATAAACTCTACTACATTAAAGTGTAGTCAATACTTTGAAGTACATGTACTTTGCTCATAATGAATAGTAACATACAATGTATCAATCACTGACAAGTTGACAATGACTTTGAACTTTGAAATTAACATGTCAATTATATTTTTGATCATGACCATCACTAAACAGGAGAAAGTTTGCAACAAAAATAAAAGATCAAACTTTATGTAATATTTAATCTTAGGTGGTAAATTCAATGTAAATCAAATAACCAACATGAAAATGAAGGGAAAAAGAAGTAAAAGTATGGATACCTTAATAATTGACTCTCATATACCATATCTACTGATACTTTAGCTGGGTTATGTCAGTAAGCGTCAGTAGTAAGCTACTGATATGTCAATTCTATCGATACTTTAGCTGGG
>WFKH01011925.1:18320685-18343022 GCA_016163765.1 Magallana hongkongensis | reverse complement strand
TGGGAAGGTGTCTTTTTTCCCTTTTTTTTTTTTTTTTTGCTTGTCAAGATTTTTTCGATGAGTCTGGCCCCCCCACTTTCAAAAACGATGCTACGTGCCTGTCACGAATACTTATTATTCTCAGTCCACCAAAACCAAAGCGAAATTCTTAGATTTTGGAGGCTGTTCAATCAGTTGTTGATTGATTGCCACCATTTATGAGATTTCCTTCACATAACTTTGAAGGAGCCAATCAGAATATAGCATTAATTATTCACGAGAACGAGAACATGCGGTTAACCGAGATGACCGACGGTCAAGTGGGCAGTGGGCGAATGTAAGACTGCATGACCACTCGTTTCCGACGATGCTCAATACATAACTCATAACAATGAGTCATATGAAATGAATTTAATTTCATTTTTTTTTTTCATTTGTAAATCAGTTCTGTTCTCTGAGTTACTTTCCCGCTAGATTGCTCTTTTGTTGGAAGGGTGTATGACGTTTTTGGGTTACGGGGGAATTTCCTCATGCCATGTTTCTTACTTCAGGAGAAAATGGCACTAGGGAGAAAGGAGACTATAAAAGGTGACAATTCACTCAATTCTAAGGCACAGAATGAGATCTACTCAGTGCACACAGTATATATCTGTGTGAAGGACACACTTACCATAAACGGAAGATACATTATATTCAATATTTTCATTTCGTTGATGTAGTGAGAAGACTATTATAGGCTGTGCCTTCTCCCATTCAATATAATTTGTTAAATCAAATATTGTTAAAAAAATAAATTTGTTTAACTTAATTGAAATGAGTTTTTTTTATTCCTATGTGCTACATGAGAAATGTTTTATTTGAGGATAAGTGAATATATATATTATCTGTTTTGGTATAAAACTAAGGATCGTCTTCCTCTAACAAGTGAAATTCTTTTTAGTTGTTTGTTACTTGTACAGTTGTTGTAGGGAAAATGTCTTCACCATGCACTTCAAAGCCAAGGGCTTTTGATGCGTATGCAATAGCGTGGACGCTTCAACGATTTCCGGACTCTGGGTTAATACAAGTGATAGGACGATGTGACAGAGTTTGAGATAAAAATTAAACACATGCAAAATATATATGTATGCGTGGATCTAGAGTAGGATCTGGACCCACCCCCACCCCCCCCCCCCCCACGGGAAAATTCAATATTCTTATTTACATTGTAAAATTACCGAAAATAGGCATCCCCCTTGGCAACCCTATCCCCCGGACATCCCCCTCCCCAGCATATTTTTTTGGATCCGCGCATGGACACGTATTCAGGTTTTGTACATATATATATATATATATATATATCCAAAATTAAGAATTTCCGATTTTTCTTTGCAAGTTACAATTACTGTATTTTTATTCATTATAGCCTAAACATATACGGGTTTATTTCGTGCATGCTAACTATAATTTTAATCCCTTAATAAAAAACTCAATTAAATAGTATGTTTAAATTTGTTATTCTGTTTCTATATTATGATGATTAAATTATCCATCTTCAATTGATAGTACGATATATATATTATCCACTAGCTAAGCAGGACATAGCTTGGTGAGATCCACCTCATATTTAAAAAAATGCTATAAATTAGTAGTTAGTAAAGAAAAATTTCATTTATTTTCACTTTAATTTTTTTTACCTATACCTTACAGTGGCGTAGCTAGAAGTAGAATGTCATAATTCAAAAACAATTTTAATTTTTTATAAGAAAACAGAAACATTGCTTTTTTTTTAATTACATAGTCGTACATGATGTTACACGAAGTCAAGGCGTCTATTTTTATTAGCCGCAAATTTGTCAATGATAGTTGAGATCGCATTTGTGACGTCAAACAATCAGAGTCTTGAAATAGAAAAAAGACAGATATTTGCTGTGTAGTATTTTATTTTATTTTTAAATTAAATGTGACATTTTAACATATTTTTGGTCTTAAAATAATATGTAGGCAAGTGCCTTAAATGCCTAACGGCAGCTACGCCACTGACCTTTATTTAGAATTCTTCTTTTTAAAAGACTTATAAAAATGGCCACGACCACCAAGCCATGCATCATCACGATGCATGATAACGATATATTGCTTAAATAAGGTTTAATAACGATATGTACACACGCAATCAAAGATTGTGTTTAAACTGACATTTTCAATGAAATATTTCATTTGATCTGAACTTTTTACTTTATGGTCAAGATCTGGTAAATAATGGTAACTAGATCTTGACCATAAAATGAAAACTTCAGATCAAATTTTCTTGTTACTCTCTGTGTTTAAAGTTGTTCAAATTTAGATGTGATGTTATATTCTAACGTACATATACATGTATATAGAGACAATATGTACATGCATATGTAACATTGAAAATAATATTGCTCTAAGTAAAAGTAGACCCATTTATACTTCTTTTAGCACCGCATCTTGTTACTTCTATAGCAATTTTTCTTTACACATGTATGTACATGTATATGTATTTATTTGCTGATCTTTTAAACTATGATATATATGTGCCTGTACAATTTTCTTTGAGCCATTAGTTGAGTACAATTTTGTGCATAATATCATTGCATTATATTACTATACAAAACTGTCCTACTGTATGTGTATGTGTATTTATTCTGTTTATATACATGTAATCATAATTTTTTTTGGTCTAAATATTCTTGTGTGTGTATTGTTTGTTATTATATTAGGTGCTATAAGACGTATGTCTTTCGCAATAAAGAAATTGAAAAATTGAATTGGAAAAATAAATTCTATTCTATAGAGACAATACGTACAGTGTTAACTTTCTTACAAAAAAAAAAAAAAATATATATATATACACACACACATATATACACACACACCTGTACGTTATACATGTTGGTGACACATTTTCAGTTAAAAAACGAAACAATGCAGCATTTATATCATGTACACATTATATACGGAAGTTTCGAACGCTATATTGTGTGTGAATTTACACCAAAATAGACCTACAATGTATAAAGAGGAAGAGGCATTTCCATTGTCACTGCTTGTGTACAGTGGGTCTTTTTACAAAATATTCAACATTTTCTATATCACGACATGTTAACGTTGTCGACAGGATATTGATGGGTTACTATATATTAATTAAATCCGCGAATCAAATATATTTTTTTTTTATCAATGTTCAAATGTGTGATTGTCTTATAATTCGCGGAGGTTTAATTTGCGCTTCGTGATTCCGTCTAATATTCATACTCGGGCAAATTGCAATTAATTAGACTGGTTAAATACAATTTTAATGTATATCCAGTTTTGTTTGATTGTTCATGGGCTTAAACTGATAGTTTCTTCTAAGTAACAGAGGAGAAAATACTTGGTTGATGAAACTATATATACATTTTTTTATTTTTAGCACGCAGTAGGACTGATGTTTGAATCCGCCCCTTCAATGTATATTTCATTCAGCTTCCATCATTCTGATAAATTGAAAATTTTACATTTTGATGCAAAAATCATATTAAAAAACGTATGTTCATGCACGTTTTACGGAATATGGAAAAAAAAATCCTTTCTTTTCCCACCCTTTGTGGTCATTAGTGTAACCGCGTTTCGCTTCAGTAAACAAACATCGTCTGTTGATTTGGCCGGGAAAACACACGAATGATGGAGCGCAGAGAATCTACTAATATTTTGTTGATGTCGGGTGTGTGAGGATTAAATTTCGTTCGTGGAATTTGGGGACGTACAAATGGTTTGTGTTTTATCGCTGGAATTAAAATGCCGGGAATCGTTGTATTCAAACGAAGATGGTCGGCAGGATCAGACGATTTCGTGCTACCAGCCCTGACGTTGATGATACTGCATGGGATATGGTGAGGATTTTTGCTTTTCACTTTGTATTTGTGGTGTGCAATAGACATAAAAATATATTTTTTTAAGCATTTGAACAATGGACAAAGTAAGATAGTTTTGAGATTCTTGTATCACTAATACAACACACATGTTCATGTTTATTTAATCACAGTGGCGGATCTTGCATACCTTTGATGATGCAAGTAATTATTTTTTTTTTTGGTTTTGAACTAATTTTCAACGGTGGATAAACTTCTTAATTACCTTTTAAACTATTTAGACTTGTATACATATAATAGTGAATTTAATTTTGGACCCATATTCGTGAGTAAATTTTCAAATCTTAAATATAATATTGAAAAAGAATTCCCCTACTGATTTAAAAAAAAATTATCAGTGGTGTGTGTACATTAAATTACTTTGTACACACATTCTGATTTTGAAACGAAAAATGGAAAAATGAAGGATATAAGGAAAGCTCAGTCACTGCATTCAAGTGTATTGAAGGGGAAAGTTTTTCAATTCATTTGTAAAAATTCATGAACTGCAAATAAAAATTGCACAGGTAACGATGGCAACCCGGTAACAATAAACAAATTCTGTATGCCAGAAACTGACAAATCATGATACATTAGAGTGTAACTCATTATAAATTAAACAAACCGCCTTACTATATTAGCAAGCAAAAAAAGCAATATTATAAGTCCTATAATACTGTGTGGGATCAATGATTCATAACCCTTCTGACAGGATGCTGGTTCAAACATTAAAAAATAATATTTGTCTTGTTGTCACTGATGTACGGTTATATACTGTAAACATTTTCACTTTAATTTGGAGTTTCAGAATCAAAATGCCTTTGGTATAGTTTCAACAACCATTTATGTGGTTAATATAAATTAGTACATGTACACTGTATGCTTTATGATAACCATATATTTATCATGCTTTTATATCAATTTTAATTTTCTTCTTTCAATAAAAAAATACATTAGTAAAGAGATGTCTGATACTGGATCTAGTTCACATGAGAATTCTACTTTATAATCTTATCAGCAACAACTGAACAAATGTCTTTGCTCTACTGTACATTATATTATGCTGAGTAAACTGCTGCAGGAGTGAAGGGTAGGGATGGGGGTGCATGAGAAGAAGGTGGTCTTATGAATGAACTGTGACCTTATCTAACATTGTGCATGTAACATGATTTCATGACAATGGAGCAGCCAGCTTTGCAAACATGATAAACACCAAAACCTTTTTTCACTGGTCATAGCTCATTGGATTTTGATTTTGATAGGGAATGAACAGAGATATTCGATCGATTGATCGATCGATCGATCGATCGAGAGAGAGAGAGAGAGAGAGATTGAGATTGTTTAATTAGCCTTTCAACAAGGAAATGCTTGTTCAAATCAATTAATAATAAAAAAAAATCACACAAATAAATACTTGTATGTATATATTGCATAGTGTTGATTAATGGATTGAGAAGTGAATTTATCCATTTGCAGAGGCTGTCTTAACATGTTTTAGAGTTTTTAATTTTGGAATTGATGAAATGAAATTTGAAGAAGTGAATTCTAATCATAGGAATTATAATATATTGTCTCCTGATGCCCCATTGAAAGCACTGACATGTATTTTTTATTTTTTGAAAACGATGTAGGTAGTATTTTAAGAGGTATTATGCTTGTTGTTTGCTAGGTAACCTTAAATAATTGTATCCAAGTTTTACTCAAACTTAGTAAAACAAATAGATATTAATTGGTCTTGTAAATTAATTCTCATACTACATGTTTATTCTTACATTTACTGGCCAAAGAATATAAAAGCTGTGATTTAAAAAGGCAAACTTTGAAGAAAAAAATACATCAATGCAGTATTAAAAGGAATAAGTTTTTTTTTACACTATTCTGTGATCAGATTGTGAGGAACCAAGATTACGGCAGCTTCAGGGGGCTTTAACCCCTACCAGATCTTTGCCCTCTACGAACCTTTGGTACCAAATAAAATTTTGGCTGCCTTGATTGCCAGATTCCTTAACTTACTATTTGAACCTCGTATGATATATATTTTGCCCTATGATATTGGTTTTCACTTTTGAAGTATAGCCTTATTAGTTTTAATTGATAAAGGAATTTAAGGCAGCTACTTTTAATTTTTTGAAGTCACTAAAATGTATTCAATTAATTTTATTTATGAAGTATGAAAACCAACACAACTTCCTCCAATTCCAAAAATTCCTCAAAAGTGATTGTCAGAAATCTATACATCACTCAGTTGAATGGAAAAGTAGGATGAAATTTTTGCTGTTAACTAGAGGTAACACCTCACCTGCAACCTGGCTAATAAGTGTACTTGAAGGCCAGTGCCAGAAAAATCTGTTTGGGTAAACAATAAGGAGAGATGGGAATTAAACAATGGCCTGATATTTCCAGATAATCAGGAATCTTTTCTTATTCCAGCCTTTGTGTGTAGAGAACATTCCCTTCTTTTATCTCCTGGGTATTAGGTTTATTGTGAAGGTTCCTGCAGCTAATTATTCCTTTGTTGGAGAATGTCTGATGAACAAACACAGGTGTGCCGTAAAGGCTGCTAATTTCATGAGGCGAGACAATTTTCCTCTTCATTATTCAAATTCCAGGTTTTTTAAAAATTTTTCTTTCTAATAAGCTTTTTTAAAAGAAATGTAAAAATATAAATGAAAAAAAAACTAAGGAAAAGGTACTCCCTAAAAGTTTTTACAGGTAAAATGTACATGTACATGGGGGGGGGGGGGGGGGGGGGGGGGGGGGGGGGGGGCATGTATCTATTACCTGCAGTACATGGATGTCACTGGTTTGGATCAGCCCCAAGTCTGCAAGGTATTCACTGAACGCTTCATTTACAATGATTTGTTACTTCATGTAGGAAGCTGTGGTGTGTAACTGCATCAAGTTCAGCGTGTCAGATCTACATTAATACCTGTATCATGTATCAATGAAATACAAAACAGATATATAAATCAATGCAGGAAGTTGTCTATACATGTAATGTAATTAGTTTTACCAATACCAGCATCATTGAATTATGCATGTTGAAGTAAATGAAGAAAGTTGTTTATGATATTAGTCTTACCAATATCTGTATCATTTAAATTATGCCTGCAAAAGTCAAAATAATATGCCATTTTTGTTTAGTTTTCCAAATCCAATTTCAATTTTGTACCACTATCAATTAATTTTTATGATTAGCAAAATTTACAAGTGTATACAATGACATAAACATATATAAAACTGTATGAGGAAGGTATAAATGTATTGTTGCTGTTACCATAAGTATAAATTCATTAAATAGAATGTTCATATACCACCCCCTCCCCTTCACCCAGACAGATAACTGCATAATTATTACTTTTATACCTGTTGAATAATTAATCAGTTCATTTTGAAAATGTAATGTTCATTTCTAAGACATTAGATAGTTTAAAAAGATTGAGAGAAAATCTTTTGATGGATCAGCCCCTTTCTATTCAGATGCTTTTTTAAGGTAATTCTCAAGAACAAAATCACGTTATACACAGGGATTTTACTGAATTTAAGATGAAAAGGCAAAGAATCCATTAGCCAGAGTCTTTTAGCACTTCAAAATACTTTATATTCCTCGTTACTTGAAAATCGGGAAATTCCGAGAGGAGGAGGAGGTCGCTGTTCGTTGAAATTACTTTTCATTCCCGTTGCCAAAGCATGATTAAATTAAATATATTGACTAAATGCGGCCTGGATTGCCGCTGTGTCGGACGGCAGTGTGAGTTATGTAAATATGGGACCTTGGGTCCAAAGCTGAAATTGTGTTTTCTGGTCCGATCATCAGAGATTTCCGCAGGGATGCCCCTATATCGTGGGACGCAATTGCTTTGGCCCTTACCGGTCAATTACAACATGATAAGGGATTCACCCAAAATTATTATAAAGCCCAGAAAGTAAGATCAAAATATAAGATAATAAATTTCATGCTAATTTGTTCTGTCCATTTTAAGGATCAATTCAAAGAATTTCACATCTAGTGATGCTTAAACATAAGCCATTTTTAAAAAGGCTCCGCCCAGTTTCTTATTATTTTTTCTTGCTATGCATTCAATAAAACTTAGATATTGGACTGACCCACTTTAGACTGCCCCTCCCCCCATCCCCCTTCCCAAATAAAAAAAACCAAGACACTTAACAAGCAAACTACATCAGCGACATAGAAATCATAATGGTATTATACTGATACCATTATGTTCCCTTCTGCTATCAATTACTGTTAATTATTTATCCTACTGTTTACCACCATAAGAATGTAAAGGGTCCTAATTTTGTTAATTGCCCATAATAACATGTCTCACTTGAAGCAGTGTGTATTAATTATCCCCGTGATTTGATTGCGCATTTAGTATCCCAATAATATGATTTTGGGGAAATGACAATTTTGCGGATCATAATGGCGTATATTAATGATAATATTATCTGCCATTGCTGCAGACAGGATTCACAGGAATGAATTTGTTAGCTCAGCTCAGAAATGTCAATGAATATTGATATTTTGATTAAGTGCCGAGTTTATGTAATTTTTTATTGGTATTGATTGAAAGTGTTCTGTTACGAGTAACCAGTCAACGGTGAAATAGGGAGTCAGTCAACCAAAAATCTCTCCTTTGATAAGAAAACGATAATATCTTGTAATTTTATAATTGAATTTTTTTTTCAATTAAATGTGTCCATTGTGAGTCTTTAACTTGTGTCAAATCAATAAGTTCCTGATCAATCATTGGATATTTGGTTGATGGTACAGATATGATGTCTGGATGGTTGGAGTATAATGGTTGGTGGACTGGTTAGGATTGATCTCCTTTAAAAAAATGTTTGTTGACCCTCTTCTAACAAAATTATAAGAAAGTACCTGATAGATATTTTTATTAACATTTAAAGCATCATTTTATTAACATTTAAATTATTTTGAACATATTTTTCATTTAGCTTTGAAAAATTTACTTTATCTCTCTACTGACTTGGAATTCAAACACTGTCAGAGGGGGGACAGGTTTTGTTGATGAAGGTGGTCTGGAGTTATGAGGTTTGATAGGTGGTAGAGGTTATATGATGCCTGGCTAATGATAGAAGTATAATGTCTGGTTGATGGAAAAAATATGTCTGATTGGTTGAAGAGGTTATAATGAAGAGGTACAAAGCTTCTGATAATGATAGAATTGCATGTATATTTTTGGTTGATGATAGAGTCATGATGGCTGGTTAGACAGTTAGAGATGTTATAATGATGTCTGGTCAATTATTTAGAGATATGATTTCAGGTTTGTTGAAGACTTATGATGTCTGGTTGGTTGTATACATGTTGAAGTTATGGTGTCTGGTTAACTGTATAAGTTGTATACATGTTCTAGTTATGATGTCTGGTTGGTTGTGTACATGTTGTAGTAATGATGTCTGGTCGGATGTGTACATGTTGTAGTTATGATGTCTGGTTGGTTGTATACATGTTGTAGAACTTTATGATGTCTTGTTGGTTGTGTACATGTTGTAGTTATGGTGTCTGGTTGGTTATGTTCAGGTTGAAGTTATGATGTCTGGTTGAAGGTGGGTTTCTTTGGCACTTCTTGTGGCAAATTTGCTGCCTACTTTAATTGTAAAGCTTAAATGATTAAAAAGTTCTTTAAGACCTATGATTTTTATTCAGAGAATAGAATCACAGTCACATTCAACTGTCAAGCACAGATATCCTGAGAGGACAAGTATACCCAGTGGAAACTCCTGGATAACTTGTACACCCCTGGAACCCCCCCCCCCCCAATCCTTTAGCACTCAACAAGTTGCCACCTACATATTTTGCTTTCATCATCTTCTTTGAAAGTCATTGGGAACCCTGCTCCATGCACTTAGGTTCTTGTTGTGTACCATAAAGCATATGCCTTATAATCCAGGCTTCCACTTTGAGAACAATCAGACTTTATTCTTTCTAACATCAACCAAGGCTTATTCATTGTTATTCTTTCTTGTAGTTCCAAGAGTCAGTAAGAGGCACACACTGCTCTATATTAAATAGTTCTTTGAGTTTTTGGCAGTTTTACCCCAGTACAAACCTAGAGATTTAAGGCAGTTTAACCAATGTGCAAACAGAATTTTTTTTTACAATGGAACCATAATAAATCTCAATTGGTCCTCCTCATCCATAATTTTTATTTACATCTTCAACAAATTTTTAAACACTCTATTTTTCATAAATCATACAATTAAATCATATCAAGGTTCTCATTAGACAAAAATTAACCTTAAAATTGAAGTTTTCGGTAGTTATCAATCGCTATTCACCAACCAACCAACCCTCCCCTGTTGAATCAATAATAAATGATTGGGAAATGGTGAAAAATGTGATATATGAGATAAATATATAATCTGGTAAAATTTTTACTTAGTACCAAGTATATGAAACTAATTCTATCATTAAATTAAGTACTGCATTGAACATGTACTGCTTAACTGGTTAAACTTCACACCTGTGCTGAGTATATTGTTACACTTTTTAATTCATAGACAACAACCTTGTATAACACATATATTTAAGCATTGAATCCTTATTTTTTGAAAGATATAGTCTCATAACTGCAACGGTGTGTGCATACAAATTGAATAACGCGCGTTAGCGCGTTATGAAAATTTGTTTGCACACACCGTTGCAGTTATGATACTATATCTTTCAAAAAATAAGGATTTAATGCTTATATTTACATTTTTTTACCTCCTTGCCTTGTATGCAAATGTGAATTATACCTCAAAATTACTGTATTATCCTATGGGTAAGTTCAAATTAATGGAAGAGCCACAGTAACAGCCACAAGCGTGATCTTTGATTTTCGCTTGTGACGTTGTATTTATCAGCGTTCAACGTTTGTGACGTCACAATTAAAACTCGTGATTTAACCTTTTAGTACCCTGTCTGTGTTAGATATCTATATCTGCAGTAGCTTTACATGCAAAATATATGTGGAATGTAAATATATTTGTTATAACAGTTTAACTGAATTAAATTAGGATTGTACAACAACACACTTATACAATAATGTAAGTTTCTCTCTTCTCAATATATATCCTGCCTTGGTTGAAATATATTATCTAGCAGTAGAGCATCAATTGCTATCAGACACAATATTGATCAGAAAAATATCCTAATATCATTTGATTATAGCTAGCATTTCATGTTCTTCCATGATTACTGAAGAAAATAGACAAATATTAGCATAGTCTTTTTAAAAAAAAATTGCACTTTTATCATGATTATACTGCAGATTAATAGTTCACCGCACAGAGGTTGTAAGAGAGAATAGTTTTTAAAAAAGTAATTTTATTATGGTCTGTTTTTTTTTTCAAATTGGTAACAATGCCAACATTTCCAGCTTTTCAACATTACCCCCAGATTATTACCAAATATGACGAGATAACCTAAGTGCACATGGAAAGAACTAGGAATCAGTGGCAGTGACATGTAATAAGCTGCAAGGTTATAGATATTATAGCTCAGGTGGCTGGCTCTAGTCTGTTAAGCTATGGTCCCCAGCTTCACACCCTGGCTCTGATTGGAAATCCTACCTCAGCAGTGTAATGTGAAGCTGTTGTATCCCTGAGCCAATGAATATCATTTGTCTGAATCAATCTGATACAGCCAGTTATTAAGTGTCAAGTTTGTGTCACAGGTTCTTAGTTCAGACAAGGTATATATATGCATAAATGTAACGGTGCACGTCTTGGTCTTCTTTTGTATTCATAAACTTTGTGGAAGAATGTCTTTGGTTGTCAGTGGTTAATGGTTATTGGTGGTTTTAAGTATATTGATTTAAGGTGACTTAAATTTCTATAAGTTCATGGTGACTTAAATTTCTATTAGTTCATGTAATAGTCTACTTATAGTATAATAGATTAGTTTATGAACTGGGATTGAATGCTCTAAGATGGTTTTTCATTTTAATATAGGGTTTTGAACCATTTCTGCACACAATTAATAATTGTTAATGGTATTGAGCAAGCTCTGAGTGAGCTTTGATGCATTCATCATTGCATGTAGGATGTGAACCAATGTCACTTCAGTTGTTCCGGCAATCTGAAAGCTTGTATGATGCACTATTGCACTCCAATTAATACAGCAGTCCAAAACAAACAAAAGAGTCATTGTCAGACTACAGACATCTGATGCTGACGATTCCAGTGTACATCACATAGACCACACGATTTCTCTCCAGCTTCCCGGGGTACTGGGTTTGTATTGATCGCTTTAAATCCCAAGTTTATTCAGCTGATAAAACGATTCTGGCAGAAAATGTTCGGGACTCTGATCCCTCATGTTAATTTCATTGTCTTCAAATATTGATCTGATTTGGCAGAGTAATAATCTGGGAAAGTCTCAAAACAATATGGTCCGTTACCAATTATGAACCCACTACTGTCATTTCTTGCTTGACCGTTTGGGAGTACGATGGGCAGATTTCTAGATTTTCCCCCAAAGAGATGTCCTGGATAATGTGGTGCAATAGATGCTAACGGCAAATGCACCAGCATGTGGTTGTCAGAATGATGGCTATTTTGTGGGATCCTCTAAATGCACAGTGACAGTTCGTGTAATTGAGGTTAAGGGGCATGGCAATAAGACATTTACTGTTGCATGTTAAGTACAGTTGAACTTCGATATCTCGAACACTGATATCTCGAATACAATGGATATGTCGAAGTGATTTGTAAGTCCCAACCACATATTTTAAAGGTATTTTACCCTCAATATCTCGAATACTCGGATATCTCGAAGATTTTAAACAGTCCCATCTAGTTCGAGATAACGAAGTTTGACTGTACATTCAATTAGATACCAGATAGAAGCCAAAAGCGTACTTAGATGGAAGAATTACAATGAGGAATTTTTTTCCAATAATAGTATATGATGCAATTTATGGAGAGTTAAATTCAACATCATTTTTATATCAATATTAAACATGTGTTGGGTCGGTTACCTCAACTCCGAAGCTTTGGATTTTTCTCAAATTGTTTATAAACTAGCAATTTTCTCTGTTATAAAGTCATGTATATAATATATATTGTACTTATGAATCTTTCATCCTCTTACCAAAATGCTTATACCCAAATGCAACTTTTTTAGCATACTTAAGCTGACTCTGGAATTTTACTGATCGAAATTTGTCCGTTGTTGACGTCTGTCGTTTTCGTCATTGTTGTAAACTTTTCACATTTTTGTCATTTTTCTAGAACCACTGGGCCAATTTAAACCAATTTGAACTTGACACAGGGCGTCCTTGGGTGAAGGGTATTCAAGTTTGTTCAAATGAAGGGCAACACTCTCTTTAAAGGGGAGATAATTTAGAATTTCCAAAAATTTATTGGCATGTTTTTAAAAATCTTCTCAACAAAAATCATTTGGCCAGAAAAGCTGAAACTTATATAAAAGCATCCTAAGGTAGTGTATAGATTCAACTTTGTTCAAATCATGATTCCCAGGAATGGGGTAGGGCCTCAAAGGGAGGTTGAATTTTTACATAGAGATATTAAAATAGATAAAAATCTTCTGAAAAACTGCTACAACAGAAGGGGCTCAATTTTTAACAGATTTTTGAAGACTAAGTGGAGAAAATTCGAAAATCTTTTTAACTAAGATCTACTCTACTGAATTGTCCAGATGTTTATATTTAATCCCCTAAAGCTGATTTGATTAGAGTTGTAGCTATTGTTGCTCAGGTGAGCGATGTGGCCCCTAACCTCTTGTTTTTAATTTTTCGGAAATTGGTGTAGATTGTTTATGTGTAATGAAGTGCTAGAACATGAACCTCCAGTTTATTGCCATTGGAAAAACATGCACACCATTATTTCTAACAGAGATTGGCTTTGAATATCAAAGCATGCAAGTTCAATAGCCAGTAATTTGATGGCTATTTGATTGGAAATGTTATGAGTGTGAATGACCTTGTATTCTGATCATACACGCATATCATTCAGGAGGCCGGATGGGCAACAAACTATCCAACACATCCACCAATTGATTTTAAATATGATTTTAACAGCAACTTTAAATGAAGAAGAATCCCAAATGCTTCGGCATCGAAATTTATTTAAATGTTTTCCATATTTTTATCTAGAGGTCTTCTCTTTAAGGTGGTTACAAAAGTCTAAAACTGACAGTAAATGAACATCCAGCTCTTTTATCATTGACATAGTATAAGTTAACAACACGTTCAGAAGAACTGAATTTCTTGTCTTTTGTCCTATACATGTGTATATAAGCCTGTTAACAACTGTTTTACACCAAGACATCTGAGAACCTAATTGTCAATGATTGTAGTGAACCAGTCCAACTTTTTTCTCTGTTGTTTTGCAGGCTAACAATCCTCTCTATAACGATGGGCGTCACCGCCTCAGACTACGAGGATACTTGTTTCATTGCCAGAGTGTCCCTGTGGTCCTTTGACCTTGGATACGTGGTCTCCCTGGCAGTAGGGCTAATTTTAGAAACGGTCCTTTTCTGGGTCAGCCTTAGAGGAACTATCTTGGAGACGGCGCCCAGAGTTAGTGTGCAGTACATACTGTACATTAGGCTCGGTAAGGTTCCAACAAAATTAAAATCAAATAAGGATTATTTATTTAGCATTTGGGAATGTTCACTCTTTCCACATGATATATATACACAGTGATTTGCACGGTGTAATGCACATAGTATGGAATAAATTTAGAGACCATAGGATGAAGCTTCTATAGTTTAGTAATTAAAAATATGCATGTCATGAGAGTATTGCACATTAAACATCTTTTGATATTCTAATGCAGCATATATTGTACACACTTGTTGATTGCATAGTGTATTTGCCCCAGGAATGCAATTGCTTTTAACAAAATGGTAATTAGTTAACATGGAACTATTTTATGACTTGCTCAAATTTCTGAACATGCAATTTGCATTTAACCACAGATACCTGAGTACTAAAATGTTGTTATGAAGGTGTAGTAGCATACAAGGTTCAAGGTTTATGGGCTTACGAGAGAGAGAGAGAGAGAGAGAGAGAGAGAAAGAGAGAGAGAGAGAGAGAGAGCAAGAGAGAGAGAGAGAAACATGAGAGAGTAATAGAGAGGGATAGAGAAAGAAAAGTGAAATGTGTGAGAGAGCAGGCCATGAGATAGGTGAAATGTGATAGAAAAGAAAGAAATATGGAGAGAGAGAGAGAGAGAGATTTATAATCTTTCCAATCTGTGCCACACGCTGCAGGGCATGCAGTGATTGTTAGTGAGACACTAGTAAGGACTAGGTGTGAGATCTCATCATTGTGACACTATCTTACACTCTCTGTATCCAGGAGCACCACACAGATTTATATCTCAGCACACTACAACAGCTGCCTGACTGTTGCAGCTCTCTTATTGATTTAACCCAGTTGGCAAATCAGAAAATAGAAAATAATTCATCCATCTGTTTAAAGTCACTGCACATGGACAAAGAAGAGGGCCATTTCCATAACTATTAATTATTCAAGAGTCAAAGTTCATTGTCTTCCAGGGTTTGAAAACCATTGACTTTTACAAATAGTTCATTAAATATATATATTCTTGTTACATTTATGGTCTTTGTGAGAAGCATTGTTTGATTTATGAGTCATAAAACAAGACCTGATACAGTCAATGATTCTTAAATTACCGGTACCTGACTTGTATCCAGCCTTGCATGCTTATCCTTTTTATGGTACCATTGCAGTAATAGTGTATTTATAGTATGATAATTTTGCAAATTGTAGCACTGCAGTAATAGTGTATATGGTATCTTGCAAATTCTAGCACTGCAGTAATAAGGTATATATAGTATGGTAATTTTGCAAATTGTAGCAATGCAGCAATAGTGTATACTGGTATTGTGCATAGATCATAAAGCCTTATGAATGACCATTTAATAGATAGCACATCATAATAAATAATGCATCACTGAATAATGTTGACCACATTGTACATGTAGAAATATTTGAGGAACTTTTGAAAAAAAGTTCTGAATCAAATATAAGAACCTTTAGATGGGAATATGTTTATTACTTTCATTCATTTGTCTAAATAGATAAGTGATCATACTTGTACAAATAATTACATTTCCCATGGTATAATTAAACTAAGATATATAGATCTGATTTAGATCCTTGAATAAGTTAAGTAGCATCACATTTTTTGATTTATAAGTACATGTACATATATAAATTATGCCTGTAATAATTTAGTGTACATATGAGAACTACATGTACCTTAAGTTAATACAATCGTACTAATCAAATCTCATGTGTGTAAACATATGTAAACATGTACAAGAAATCCTTGAATGAATGAAGTATGTAGTACAACACTAATTGATATCATTGACACACTAAACTGTAATTAGGGAGGGTAAACAGATAGAGATTTGTTTCCTAAAATTAATTCTGAAAATTCACCAGCAGTAATGCTCTTGTGTGAAGCAGGAAACGGATGGAATTGATTTCTTGCCTGTCATTTAGGTACATACATAGCACAGAAACCATCTGAACTCAGGAGAAAAATACTGTCTCTCAAAAGCAATGAAACTGGAGTGTCGGGCCACTATAGGAAGTTGTGTATTGTGTGTGGGGG
Source organism: Magallana hongkongensis (assembly GCA_016163765.1). NCBI lineage: Eukaryota > Metazoa > Mollusca > Bivalvia > Ostreida > Ostreidae > Magallana > Magallana hongkongensis. The sequence continues at coordinate 18,326,523 of WFKH01011925.1, read as the reverse complement.
AATTTTTTTTGTGTATTGGATTTTGCGCGGGTTTATGCTCAATATGATTGCACTGTTGATAAAGCCCTTGTCTCTGGTCTTTTTGTGTTATGAAATCTTATATCTGAAGGAAATTGATTATTTTAGGGGGTAAAAAGCAATTAGTCTGGGTTTTTATAGCCACTTTATTCTGATAAATTCCAATGGAGAATTATAAACCTATTGTTTTAGCAGGGATGCCTGAGATTCTCTGATGGTTTTATTGTGGTAATAAATTGATTTTGGGGAGAGAGATTGTAAAAGAGATGGGGTTGATATATACCTCCAGTATCACGTTTACCTATGTTCTAGCTGATTTTATATTAAAGGGGGAGATATGATATGTAAATGCAATATTTATTTTTACTTCCAAACAATAAGTCAATCCTATCGGACTTAAATCAGCATTTGTAATCATGAATTGATAAAAGATAGACATATGTTACATGTACAGTATACAGTTGCTTGATTATCGAGAAATAACTGTTTAAAAAAGTTAGATTTTCTATGAATTGATGGCTTAAATGCACTCTGTGCAATGCTTCTTTTTAGTAGTATCAGACAAAAGTTTTCATTTTGTTACATAATGTAAAGATTATAAAATAAGAAATGATTTTAACAGTCAATTTATAGGAATTTTATCCTGCAACCAGAGTTTTTAAAATCTTTTTTACACTGTCAGTCATTTGGACTGACTACCATCTAAAGTTTGTCAGTCCAGGCAGATTTCTATCAGTCCAAAAATTTTTAATAATAAAATGAAAAAAATCCTATATTTGAATTTTATTATCAGCTTATTTCATTCTTCACTTACATTTCCAAAACAAGCCTGTTTTAAACAAGTTCTCCAATTTCTCAAATGATTTCTGAAGAGATCTAGGTTGGAATATGATCAAAAGACTTAAAATATACCTATCGTGCGACTACACCTGTTAGCCGCATTATAAACGCACTGTGTCAATATGTACTCGCCAATCTTATCGAAAGCAACAGAAGTTTACATTAAGTGACGTAAATTCTCCATATAATTACTGAGATGTTCCGAAAAGGTATGATAAGTTTAAAGAGAGCAAAAATCGCAAAAAGTTCTCTTGGTTTATCGTATGCGTTCAGATCTCCTCAATGATTACAAGGAGAGTTTGCATCAACTTCCGTTGCTTTTGTACGAATTTTAGTCGTATTTTTGCAAGTTGCCCTGTCAACATCTACTGGTCATTTGGACTGACAGTCAACCTCAAGTAATCGGTCCTAGGTTATTTTTATCGGTCTTGCCGACAGGACTGAAAGATTTCAAGAACTCTGTGCAACCATCTCTTCCATTGACTGAATAAAGATAGCGCAATAAACCAAAGCTATAGTCAGTCAATGCCCCAATATAGCCTCGTGCATTTATTCAACATTCAAATTCATTTTGACATCATCTATATATTGCATCGTTTACACCATGGCATCATCATGATCATGGTTGCAACTGCATCAATGTATCATCATCTTTTGAAGGTTTGGACTGTAGATTGCAAATCCATATTTCAGGATAAACAAAATAATTGATAGCTGTCTGGAAAAATATATATTAAGCGATATTTGGGCTCTTGTCGAAAATGTTTTCTTACCCTCACACAAATATTGCAGCTGATATTTCAAGACAGTAACCATGTATTTTATTTATCTACAGTAAATGTGACTTGATTCATTGTGTGATATAACTTCTGTATTGTAGCTGTCCTCCTGTTTGAGCTGTCATGGCAGATAGTTGGCGTGGTCTGGCTGGCCAATCACTACCTCAGTTGTCCCGCAGAGGTCCAGAAGAAAGTCACACTGGGTAATGAAAATGGAGAATCTTAAGGACTCCATGGGGAAATGACAGTTTTCCATTACTGTATACAGGGAAACTTTTGTCCCCATTTTGTTTTTGCCACATTCACCTTCACTGATAGTAGGCAAATTTAAAATAGGGTTATTTGAAAACTGAGTTATGTTATAAACAGTTCTCTTGACAACTGCATTAAGGTTAATTTAGACAAGGCAAAAACTTTTGAAACTGTAATTGAGCCTTAGTAAGTAATGATGGAAAAACCCCTGGTCCAGGATCATGAAAGATTTTAGACATAAGTCAAAATTTCAGTCGTTCATCGAATACTTATTAATCAAAAATTGGGATTCAAAATATGTAAAATTTGAGAAGACCAGGAAGCAAATTTACATTGCATTTTGAATGTTTTAGGTAGTGCATGCTTCATGATCCTGGAGCCCTGTAATTGAGCCCTTTGTAATTTATATGTCCATACTCAGTAGCAATAGCCATGATAATGATGTTTATCAACCAAACTCATTATAATTTGTTAAATAAATTTGATATTTTTTGTTTTCAATCAGTGTTTTGGTCAGCAAAAATTTAACTTTGATTTGTGCCTATCTTTTTTTTTTTTGTTGATAGATCTAGAACTATCATATCATTGTCCATGTTCCCATGCTTTTTCAATTCAGGGTTTGATTTGCTTACTGTAAAATATGGTATTTTTATATGGTAAAATTTTGCAATTTCCTTGATACATAGCTTTTCTGTGAAGGTTATTTTTGTTTAAGAAACAAATTCACAAACTGTTAAATTCTTTTAAACAAAAAATGCTTTGTATGTTGTTTCATTTGGTATAACAATTTGGATTTGGATCAGTGCAGAAAAGTACATAACATGCTGATGCAAGTTATGACATTTTTTGCATTGATCACAATTGTTTTTTATATTACTTAATGAAACAACAAAGAGCATTTTATTGTTTTTACATGTATACGTTTGTTGAAATCCTTCATATAAATAAGTAAAAGAACATTGTAGGTAAAATTTCATATAATGAATCAGTATGTTACATGGGTTGAAGAGCAAGACACTGGGTACCTATTTTACTTTTGATACTTTTCCATATTTGGTCATTAATTATAGATGGCTTTTGTATTTTAACCAAATCTTCCCATTGAATTATAGACTTGCCCATTGGTATTATGACCAAATAATGGGTATTGTCTTTTCTTAGGAAATAAAAGAAAATGTATTTAGTGGATGTAAATATGAAATGACTGTTAATTAATGCATAGATCAATATTGTTAGACTTTATTCATTGTAATTTTGTTAATTAATGCATGGATCAATATTTTTAGACTTTATTCATTGTAATTTTGCAAAAATCTTCTCGCACAACAAATTTCATGTTCACAATATTTGTGTTTCACATTGATGAGAAGTCCAATTTTACAGTATTTGTGTATCACATTGATAAAAGTTCAATTTTTACAGGAAAAGTCCTCATTTACAGTATTTGTGTTATATATTGATAAAAAGTACTCATTTACAGTATTTGTGTTATACATTGATAAAACGTCCACGTTTACAGTACTTGTGTTATACATTGATAAAAAGTCCACGTTTACAGTTTTTGTGTTAAACATTGATAAAAAGTCCACGTTTACAGTATTTGAGTTATACATTGATAAAAAATCCTCATTTACAGTATTTGTGTTATACAGTAAAACACGGTTATAGCAAACACGCTTATAATGAATTGACGCTAACAGCGAAGTGATTTTCATTCCCCGTGACTTTATTACATGTTGTAAACTTGATGGATATTACGAATTACGCTTATAACGAAGTAAAATTGCCCGTCCATAGGACTTCGTTATAAGCGTGTTTTACTGTGCATTGATAAAATGTCGGTGTTTACAGTATTTGTGTTCAACATTGATAAAAAGTCCTCATTTACAGTATTTGTGTTATACATTGAAAAAAAAGTCTACGTTTACAGTATTTGTGTTATACATTGATAAAATGTCCACGTTTACAGTATTTGTGGTAAACATTGATAAAAAGTCCTCAATTACAGTATTTATGTTATACATTGATAAAAAGTCCTCAATTACAGTATTTGAGTTATACATTGATAAAAGTCCTCATTTACAGTATTTGTGTGAAAGATTGATAAAAAGTCCGTGTTTACAGAATTTGAGTTATTCATTGATAAAAAGTCCACTATTACAGTATTTGTGTTTTACATGAATTTTTTTGTTTTAACAGCAATGAACATCTGTAACTGGTTGATACTGCTGGTGATAGGAATCATGGTCTGGTGTACTTATGACCACGCCGGGGGTAAGTGGGTCAAGATGAAGCGCTTCCAGGAAAGTCTGAAAGAGAGGCAGAAACGCAACAAGCGACCCAGCGGCCGGCGGAACTGGAGACAGAGGTAAGTGATTGGGTGACCAGAGAACACAGAGAGGGAAATTGTTACTGTCTGTACATACGTTGTCTTTATTCATGCAAATCCTCTAGGGAAGAAGGATGTTATGAGTACCATTTGAATTCAGTCATTGTCATTAGATAATATCATATATATATATATATAATTAGTATTGTAATTATCATAGAGAATATTATTTGGGCTTCTTGTATAGGAGAGATGTAGCTTATATATTATTCAATTTTATTATCATGGTTATTGAGACAATGAGTCCACTTGTGATCATTATTAATATGTTATATTTGTAGCCGTACTAGATATTAATAATAAAAATAAAAATTTAAGTAAAACAAAACAAAAAAACCCCACATATGCACATGAAGTTAGGATACATCCAAAAAAAATTCAGAACAAACAGTATTAAAAAATCAGATAAAACATTATAAAATATTAATATCCAAATTCCGTATGTAATGTTTACCCAGTCCACAATTACATTTGATTTTCATTATGTCAATTATAGTATGAAGATTGTTTAAGAATCAGTGAAACAGCTTAATAATGTCTTTTTATGGTAATGGACGATAAACATAGACATGAAACCTTTAATCTCATGAGATTATGCAACATTGCTCTGTCTGAAAATGTCTAGATCCATTAGGAGATTAAAAAATTGTTTTGAAATACTGATTTTAACCAGAAATCATTATACAGATTTTAACAACATGCACAATGTGGTTATAAATGTATACAAGATCAAAAGTTGGTGAGATAAAACGTCTTTTAATATCTGATATTTAATTTATATTTCATTAGAGGAAGTTAAGGAAAGGAAGGAATCTGTAATTTAGGTACCTAAGAAAAAATTCTACCATAGTACTACAGTAATATATCATACATACATTGATGTAATCATTTATGCACAGTTTCGGGCTTGATCCAATCACAGAAACTTGGGTTATATTTAAGGAATATATCTAAAAAAAATATTTATAGTAAATTTGATTTTAGATCTAAACTCGAGGAAAAGATTGGAGAAAATTATAAAGTAGGTCTGTGTCCAAATAAATCATTAAAAAGATGTTCAGCTCTTGCTTGCTTGACACTCGCCTATACTGCAATAAAATGAAGAGCAAATGCTAATTTTGCAATGTACTTGCAACTTCCCCATTTGAAAATAACACAGTTTATATAAATAACATATATGTACCTGGCACTGAAAAATTCTGTGTTAAATAGAACTCATTCAAAATTAGAAATATGTACTGAGAATTATTACTGTCTAGTTATATAAAGTTTTATGTACCATATTTATTACTGACTATAAACAATCTGTTGCATTATTTATGCATAGTAAACAAATCACAAGGATTCATCAGCTAGAGAGGTATTCTGTATTATTCCATTGTTTGAATCCTCTCTCAGTCTGGATTGGTTTTATTTTCAAGTTTAAAAAAACTTAATCTATCATTTGCTTTTGTTTTAAAACTCACATGTATGTTTCAACTACATTTGGTTAATGACTAAGTTGGTACAGTAAGACTTTGAACTCTTAAATATTTTCTTTCAATTGGTCTATATTAAACC
>WFKH01011925.1:18258827-18320675 GCA_016163765.1 Magallana hongkongensis | reverse complement strand
GTCAATCCAAAGTCAAATGAGCAACAACTCCCCCATGACTTTGAACTAATAATCTGCTTCTTTGCAATGAATTCATTGTATTTTAGCCTTATCCAGGGACAACCAAAATACAAGATGAAAATAGACCCTTAATGTTAAATGACAAAATTACAAACCCAAAAACTACATTGGCTATGGTAAGAATCCTATGGTGTTGGCCAAGGGACATAACTTTTGGAAAGTGTTGATTCAACTTTTCAGTAATGTTAAAATTTTTGCATGTCTTTGTATTTTTTTTTCTTACTCAATAGGTAGGAAATACTCAGTTTTGGTAAATGATCAATTACACTGTCCTGTTGAAATTCCAGGTCTGGCATCATTAAATCTTGCTGGGTTTTGATATACTTTGTCTCTCTAAAAACCGTATACTTTCTTACATTGTTTCAGAATCTTCCAAAGCTTAGTATCAAGTCCTGTTGCTAAACTGTCCTTTAGATGTGAGTTCATTAAGTTTTGGAGATTATTAAACCTGAAAGCCATGAAATCACAGTGCTTCCATTAAGACTCCTGAATGTAGAATAGCAGCACTAGCTTACAGGAGATATAATGTGACAAATTATTAATAAACTTGCTTCTATATCCCCTGGAATTCTTCAAATCTACCATGGTCACCTCGTTATGCACATTGATGAACCGAGAAATGAGGCATGATGATTATCCCTCCATTGTTCAATGACTTCATGTGTTCTACAACGTAGGTTCTCTATTTAATTAGAGTCCTTGCCAGTTTTGGTGACACAGGAATAGTGGGGCATGTTCCGAATATGACTTTAAACAACATGAAACAGAGAAACTGAGAGTATATTTCAAGAATAGTTAGAACTGCCCTATGCAATCAGTCTTCTAAGATTTAGAGTATCTTTACAAAACCTCCAGTAATACTTAATAGAACATGTCCATGCAAATGTCCTTTTTAAAACACATTTATGATTGATTTCTATACATGATCTTATCATTGATCCTTACTAATACTTCCATAAATGAGGATAGACCTTTCAATGATTAGATTCTATAGCAAGAATCCATATTGTGTAGCTGCAAGCTATTCATTTGTGAAATCAGAAAACAGCTGGTTACTACTTTACTGACCAATCTTGCCATCTGAGACACATTTAGCAAAGTATTTGTCAACGCCATGACAGGCTGAGGTAATGTTCAGATGTGTAAAAGAGACATGGCAAAAATGTTTGGTTATTCTTTACATGAACGAAGTAATTTATTTAACTGAATCAAGAAGTCATTGAAATTGCTGTAGTGAACATCATTTATTTGATTTGTTTCTAGTAGAAAATTTCCTTTTTATCAGAACCTTTGATAAGAAATTGTGAGTTGTTGTTGGCATACTAGAATCAATGATCATCACATTTTCTAGCGAACAATGATAATCCCTTGTCCTTAATCCTTTTCCATTATGAAAGTGTGGAAGTAGAAGTTACTGTATTTCATAAGTCTAAGACATCACATTGTTTAGATTGTAAATTACAATGTCAGGGGAGAAACAGCTGTACAGCAGTGAAATCCTGTTTATTCCAGTGATATGTTACTTTTCAGCAATGCAGGAATTATAGAGATAATCATGCCTGTGTTTTTTTGGGTACCCTCTCCTCCAAGAAGGTACATGGATATGTTCTTAATACACTGAACAAATTGATATTGATTGGCCTGATCACAGGTGTAGCATGCATTGAACACACACACAGAGAGAGAGAGAGAGAGAGAGAGAGAGAGAGAGAGAGAGAGAGAGAGGGAGAGAGAGAGTGAATTTAATGCAAGTATTGGATATATCTTAATATATGTATGCTTGTGATATACTGGAATGCACAGTTTACTTTACAGATTAACTACAGTTGTTAATCATCTAATTATTATTTCTGATGATGTTAGGTAATTTAATGTACTCTGGAGAATTCTGTGCATAATTAGCATTCATGTCTCAGATGGATGAATCGCACTCTGATGATTATTTCAACACATAGGAACCACAACAAAAACTTCAAAATCTTGCTTTAGCACAAGTTATGAAGCCAAACTTGAGGGATGTGTATGAACCAGAGAAATAACAAAACAAACATCTGATGCCAGAATATTTTATAATGAGCTCACATGTAGTACAAAATATATGAATCAATTTATCCATAATAATTTGATAATCATAAAAATGAACAATTTGATAACTAGATCAGAGATTTAATAAAAAAGTAATGATGGAAACATTTTTTTTGACTTTATGAATTTAAATTGAAACTCCACAAACTTGGAGGAAAAGTGTAATTTTGAATGGAGCATTTTTTATTTATGAAGATCTCCAGTTTGTTTTATGTTTTAACTTGATTTTATTTAAAGAAAAATATAAATATTCTCAAGAGTTTAAAAAATGTTATGTCAGTATTTTGGTCTTGTCAAATGTACACTATGTACATTGTTGATGGTTTCCAGATATATTGGTTATTTATATACACTAGTTACTGTCAAAGAACACATCAAATAAAAAAAATCTGATACTAGTAAGTAACAAAACAGTACAAAGCTATTTAAAACGTTGGGCCCAATATGCATATGCCTGCTGAATGCATACTTGCTTTGTTCAATATGTATATTCTACTATCGTGCATGACTAGGGGCTTAACACCCACTCTGCCTCACCTCAAACACATGTTTGATCTCCATTGTGTAATAAGAGGAATGAAGCACTCACCAAAATGCCTATACTTAAGCTATGTTTTTGTTTGAGCAAAGAATTGCCAATCTAAGCAAAACAGCTGTGTACATAGACGAAATGCTTTGCATCCTATGTCAATAGTGTGTTTGGCAGTTCTTGCATTGAAGTGCATGACGACTCCAATCACGTAAAGGAATGGGTTCTATTTTTGTTCTTCTCGTTTTAGATTCAATTTTCCAATTAATACGATTGATTAGTTTCGCAATAATAAGAAAAGAGAGATCCCGTTTTTGTGAATATAAACATGAAATATAATGAGAAAATATTTGTAATGAAATGAATAATTTTTGTTACAGCAATGATTCATTGTTTGAACGGATATTCTTTTCTTATTTGTTCTTCAAATAACATAGCTGACCATGCATTATTTCTTTCATTATTTAGGAGTAGTCTCCTTCGATTGTTTTCAGCCTATCTCAAAACCCACAGGTACTATGTTTTAAGTTTTATTTTGTATTTTATTTTCGCCTTATATTTGCTTTCAATTGATTATTATGTAAACCATACATTAACTGGACTATTAACTGTAGACTAGCATTCCCTATCCACTGGCTTTTTGCAATATTGTAATAACCCATTAACCTACATTAACAGATCATGCGCAAACGTGACTTCCGGAATCTAAAATGATATTGCCAAATGACAAACTATCATTTACACGAGAATTTAAGGTGACATTGAATGTCATGCCATAAAATATATTAAATGCAATAAGACAATGTATGTATATAGCTGGACGGACATCACTTTTTGTGCGTGATCTGAAGTTCAGTTTGTTTGACTTGCTACAGGGCTTTATAAAACTAACTGGTGTTTTTAACCAGGAATTCTTGACACTGTACAGTCCACAAATGAATCTTTAACGAAAAATAACTATCTAGTGCTGATATGTTAAAAACCGATGCATTCTACACTTTTCAAACGTCGAATATTCGGTGTACACGTAAAATGTAACTCATTTTTAATAAAATGTATAATATAAGAATATTTTGAAGTCTGACCAGAAAGTTACTGTAAGCAGGGGGTTTGTTTTATTTTATTTTGAGGAGGGGGCTGTGTCAAATAATCCTTTAGATACAAATAAAAAAAGTAAAATAGATCCAAAAAGAATTTCTGAAAATGCCTCTCCTTTCAGGCGTTTTATCGGCATTTGTACATAAACGTTAACTGTCATGTAGCTCTGGTCAGTTTTCTAAAAACTTGCATATGGAAAGTTACAGTTCTACAGCGATAAATATCCGATATTGGAGAAAAATCTATACAGTACATCTTTGATTAACGCATCATGTCAAAAAACCTCTGACGTTTAAGATGGTGGTTACGATACTAATCAGTTAAAACATTTGTAATTTACCCCTGATCATTGTAAATTTAACTCCACATAGCTGTTCTTGTAGTCTTCTACTAACAGGTTAGGGGTTCATGGTATCATTTACTGTCGTTTTATAAGTCATGTTTGAAAGTTATAATGTCATACTTATTTCTGTCATGAATTTTCTGAGTGGAGTGAATACAAAACTTCAATCCTGACAATATATTTATAATTAAAAAGTAACTGTTATTTATTTTAGTTACATACGTCAAAGTTTAATGTTCTATATCTTTTTTACAGTGTTCATTTGACCAGATCTTGCTTTTTATTTCAATTGATCATGAAATATGTTAATATTTAGCATGAAAAGCAATAGAAATAATGAAATATGGGGTAGAATGACATTAAAGTGAAAATATACAGTGTCATTATCGTTTAGATGTTATTGGGCAATTTCTCATGAAACTTTGATCGACCGTATCGTGTGAAATGTGTTGATGTATTTATGTTGATAACCGACGACCTATGTCTCTTAACATTGGAATCCTCAAGGTCCAACTTTTTTCCATGTGCAGGGAACAAAGTCTCGATTTAAGCTTTAAATTTATATTAACTTTATATAGAAAAACAATCGGCTTTATACGAAATTCGTATATACTCAGTATTTACATGTTTAATCTATTTTAACAAAAGTATGGCTAAGTGCTAATGACACCAAAAAGCTCTGTATTTTGCTCATAAAGTATTTAAAAAGAAAATATTCATGTGTATAAACTACTGAGGAATAGAAATGGATATCGTAATTTTTGTAAACCCTTTGCTAAGAAAATGGGCAGGAAATGGTTTAGTAGGAGGTGGGATTGGTTAAGTTATTCCAATTGGCACAATTTTTGTGAAGTAAGAACCCCCCTGGGCTCTGACAAATTCATTTCAACTTTTTTTGCACATATCTCAGGTGACGCATATTACTCAGTTCATATTTACAAGCAGCATTTTAGGGATGAGAGTGGATGGGTGGGGCGAAAGAGGAATTTTACTAGCAATCCGTGACTATTGTAATGGTCTTCTATTGAACTTATGATCAAATAATGGCCAGTAAAGAAACTTCCTATCAACCATCGGTGTGAATTCCCTGTAAAGCATCAGTCGTGTTGAGTATCCTTACACTCTACCAAAGGCGCCCGTCTACAGTCACACCAGTATCCGTGTCTCACATTTCCCCAGTGGTCGTGAAAATGACAGTTAATATCGATGTTCTTTTTGTAGGAAAACAATACGAGCATACGAGGAGAGCTGGGATCGGAGGTTTAACATTCTATGCTGCTGCGTTGAGCGGAAAAACAACAACAGGGTATCTAGTCATATCACGGGCAAAATTATAGCACCAGTCATTGTAGACGCTTTCTAGGATGTGGAGTTTTGTTTTACATTATAAATGGCTTTTTAACTAATATATCATACAAGCTGGATAGAGAGCAGGTATTATTTGATGCTGTAAAATGGCGTACTCTATGAACGTTTGTTAGCAGAATTGAGCGAATCGGCGGCGGTTGAACAATTCTGTCACTCGCTATGCAACCAATATGTCTTAATAGAGATCTATGTGTTGAGAGTGAAATTTCGTCCAATTTATTGTATTTAAAGCAACGGCAAGATTATTAATTGGAAATAGTGTATCAAATAAAAAATTACCGTGGAAAAAATATGAACAAGAGTGTTAAGTACTTATACTCCCCCCCCCCCTTTCAATTGAGCTCTCTAGTCTGGTTAAATGTACATCCATTTTCTGCGATGTTGTTCCACTGATAACATTTTGATAGTTATACTAGTAATTACGTTTTGAAATATTCAAAACACACGAATGAAAAGGTTGTTGACGCAATAACATGTAGGTTAATATGGTCATATTAATTGTAATATTACTTTGTAAGTAATTTGATAAAATGTAGTTTAAATCAAAAAGGGAAAAAAAGAATCATTGAGGTTAATATAACAAATAAAAGAATGATGGTCCTGTGTTTAAAAAAAATATGAAGAAAGGCTAACAGTACATTCCATTAACGGTTTATGAAAGAAAGCATCCCAAATTGATCTGACCACTATTGAGTTATTCGACATCATAGTTCTCAAATGTGGTAGACAAAGCCTCTCAACACGAATTATCCCTAGACTGCACTGGATTCTCCGATAGCTCACTGGTCAACGAAGTACTTGTACTGCTTTAAGTTTTTGACGTCAGCATTTATCATGGTCTGCTTTTGACAAATCCTACGCCACCAAAAGTAATCGGTGGGTTGTTGATGTCACCTTAACGATATTCCATCGCCGTTTGATTGATTGAAGCGGAGAGTCGCTCGAAACCCTTTAAAATTGATGATGGCAGGTCGTGGGTATCATTAGTCTTCATTTCTACGATTTTTCCAGCGAGGCGCCTCGACGAGGGATATGAAAATGAAGCAAAAGAAACGCAGAGCAATCATAAAATAAAAAAACCTGAGCGTTTCTCTTTTTTGTCATTATGGTAAAAGAGGCTTTTTAATGAAATATTCATTGGTGATATAATTTTGAAACTCATAAATTTCATTTTATAGGTGGCAGAGATAGCAATTAATAACGCTTACATTTTGTTTTCACTTTCCTTTAATTTGTCAATTTTCTGGATTCCCTTGTAATGCAGTTTTCATCGATCACTTTCTATTTAACCATGCAAAAAGAACCGACGTTGCTTTATTTAAACTCCCATCATTTTAATTTGTAAGCTGTTCAACGGTCATTAACACAATACACGGTATTAACCCAACATCCCAGACTTGTCGCATCATCACCCAAACCTCTCATGTAAGACCTCTGCATGGACAAACGACAGCAATATCTTATTACCGGGGTCTGTCATCTCCTCTCCAAATTGTCACCCTCTAAAACCACTCATTTACACTTAGAGACTGGTTTAAATTAAGCGGTAGGATGAAATCCAGCATACATAAGTAGATTCTGAACAGAGAGAGATGTTCTCTGGGAATGAATTCCATGAAATTAGATTTCCCTGGCGTTAATGTGAACTGTAGTGCGGTAGGGGTCCAGGTGCAATGTATTCCTGTTGTCCTCCTTGTATAGAACGTGCTTGTATATTTAGAAAATGAAATAACAAACTAACATATGTTACGTCAGTCTGCAAACTCAAAGTAATTGTTATGCTTTACTATTTGAAATATTGAAAGAAATAAAAATTATGTCACATTATAGTACTGTAGGGGAAAAAAAGACCCAAAGTAATTCCATATATATTAAAAAAAATTATGAAAAAACGGGATTTTTTAAATATGATTTTAAATTTTTTTTTAAGGAAAACGTAGGTAATTGATTTATACAAAATCTTTTTACTCAGTGGTGCTTGCAGTCATTCAGTGAACAAGGAAAGGAAAATACAAGTCCACATTCCTTTATTAAAGAAACCGATCTAGTGTATTGACTTTCCTCTTTCTTGCCATAATAATCCTCTTAAAGGGGTACCTAGTGTTTTAATGACATATGGGTATACAAGAAGTCATTTAACCATTTTTCTTCTATTAATGTTTTTTCAACGAATACTACTTTAAAATGGTGATCGTCACTATAAATTAGTGCATGATGGTGAGGGATATGAAGATTTATTCCCCCAAGAAAAGATATATATTTCCCGAGGGCATCACTCGAGGGAAATGTGATTTTTCTGGGGGAATAAATCTTCATATTTCCCGGACATTTTTGCATTGAATTTCTATTATACCGAGCAACATGCGATTATACAAAATACCTCGAGTTTTAATAGTTTTTCACTTTTAACAACCATAAAACGTCCCGAATGTTAAATGTTCTATGTTATTTTCTTTCTTTCTTTCTTTCTTTCTTTCTTTCTTTCTTTTCATTCCAATCATAGATAGTTTAATTGCTTTTCTGATTTAAGAAAAATTTGAAATTATTAAGTGTTTTGAAAGTAATCATATTTGTTTACATCGTATGCCCATCTTGGTTTTTTGAAAAATCCCGAGGTTTTCGAAGAGGTGGAATATAGTATTTGTTCCCCGGGGAACACGACGTTTTGTTCGCCCTATCACGTGACTTTCTTAGACCAATCAAACCACGCGTTGTGTAGAATTATCATATTGAGGTATAATAAATTGTGTTGTTGCCCTTGTTTTTAAACACGTGTTTATTCCAAAGAGTACCGTATTTTATTTATGGCCTGGCAAAATGCACTATAATGACTTGTGTAAAAATTTTTTTTGATTTTTTCCATAAAAATTGCTGTAAATTTTACGTAATTAAAAAAACCCCTTGAAATTGAGTTTATGTCTTCAATTAAAAAACGTTCTCTAAAAGTGTTTTTACAAGTAACGATCTGTAATTTATGAATGCATTTTAATAAATAAGATTAACTTCGCTGTTCTTAAAATTAAACAATGTCATGCGTTTTGAAATGAAGTTTATATTCGTCAATCGAAAAAGGAAAATATTTTTGTGGAGAACTTGGAAATTCTAACATTTTTATTCAATTTTTATAATAAAGAAAGATGCAAAGCAATATTTCTTTTTTGTTTCTTTACTAAACAGTATGCTAATTACGTTGTGGAAACTTTATTAAAAGTAAATGTAAATATTTATGTACTTATTTATCCTAATTTAGAATACCATTGCTGAGATTGCGAAACTGTTTACGGAATTTTTCCGGGATTTAGATGTAGTTCCTTCTGACGTCATAGCCGGGTTTGTCCTACTGAGGCATTATCAGAGTCTGCGCATGAGGCACGTGGTTTCTCAGGTGAGTTGTCGAATAAGCTGGCTTGATTGTTGTGGCCATTTTTACACAATATTAATATCCTTCAAAAGAAAAAGCTCTGTATAAAGATATAGTTAAATACTGAAATTTTAAAGCTAAAACATGAATTTTCCCCAACCAAATAATAGTTTATAGAAAAAAAAGTCAATCATACCTAAAAATTGAAAATAGATTCGATGGGTAATTTGTTGACCACTAGCCTTCTTGATTTCACCTTTTTGTATTTGTTTTACCACAAGAATATTTCACAGTGTCACTTACAACGGCTATCATGAATATACACGCAATAACTATATTCACATTGGAAATGATAAGGATTTAGATTTCACGAACCTAAACATTTGGAGCATGATCTACACTTATCTAATTTGAGTTCATGTCTATTGAAATTGATCTTTGGTAACCTGTACCTAATGTAATACCTGTATATTTTGTTTGAACTGCCCGCTATTTACATTTATCTTGCATAATAGATTAAAGATGTCAAAAATGATAAAAATAATGACAGGCTACTCGTATTTAGAACAGGACATGGATGTTTTTGTACTGAGGTGAACGCCTCTATCTGTATGTATTTAAGAACTTTTTTATATTTAAATTTTGCAATACGTTTCATTTTGACAGAACAATTCAACACAGGTCAATCTATTTAACACAAACCACTTTATACTTCAGATTATGATAATCGAAAAGAAAATTTATGACAAGTGTAATGTACATCAATTTAGTGTTACGCAATTTAACTTTGTAAAAAGTTCTTAATAGATGAGATATTTTTATACTGTGCTTTAATATTTTGTACCTCTGATTTTTACAGTGTTAACTATTTAGATATATATATTTCACTTATATAATTGTGAAATGTTTTTGATATGACTAAGACACCCATATTAACAAAATGCGATTTTTGATAGCAAGATGTATTTTAATAGTTATTGCATATTTGTTTATTTACATTCGTTTTCATTTGATATTATTTGTTTTCATGTTTAATGTGTATCACACTACTGTTTATTATTTATGGTTTTTGTAACGGAATTGAAAACTAATTTCTGAGAGAAATGAACTTAATGAAAATTAAAAGTGGATTGCATTAATTGTATTCAGTTTTTAGTCTATACTCAGATCAATGGTTTTAAGAATTTTCACTGCCCTATACGCCAAAGGCGTCACCGGCTTTAAGTAATTGATAAAACGTTTCATGCTACAATGAGAGAGATGTTACGTTCATAGCAGTTTAATTTTTCATGTTATAGGAAAACAATGACGTATACGAGTACCTGTCGGGAACCCCTATCACGCCAGAGACCTCCTTTTTACAGCTGAGTCAGCCTGACGTGTTAGCGGAGTACCGCAAGGTGATCCACTACATGCGCCTCGCTTTAGCGGCGTATGGATGGCCAGCGGTTGTTATGATGAAAACTGATGCTAACTGCTGCGGAATTCTTCCAAAGCTAAGGTGAAAATGATAACTTCAAATTATGAGTTATGTGTTGTAGTGAGTTGTGTACTATCTTTCACTGGACAATTTAATTTTATTCAATTTAAGGAAAGGTCTGAGCAATGCGTTAAGCCCTCAATGGATGAGTCGTTGTTTATTTTAAATTTTCAATGCCACAAAATGTATTAGGAGGCTAATATACATCTACATGATTATATTATAATATATGGTCCATATTCTAAAGTGTTCGATATGAAATTTGGATACAAAAAGATTACTTTTTCGCAATTTTTATAGAGTTCACTAAGCATGTTGACTTGACTGCATGTAACTTGGAATTCGTATGCAAACAGACCGAAATTTTCTCAATGTCTTCCAGAGTTCATCCAAGCATTATGCAATGCAAAGAATTGCCTGTTACATATAAATATAATGGTATATTGATTACAGACTAGTACACACATTTCGTCGTTAATAGTACACTCACACGAAGACAAAAATATAATTACAGGGATTTGGATTGATTTTAAATATATTTTCAAAATGTCATCTCATTCTCTGTTTCAGATGTTGCTGTTGCATTAACAAGCCTCTATCGGAGTATGTTCAAGATAACTGTTGTCAGTGCAACTTTGTTGCTCTGCTCAAACTAAGTCAACTCAGGGAATGTGACATCGTGTATGCAACATATCATGTGGATGTACGTTAAAAGCTGCATTTACTATATTTTCTTTCTATTCATTAGTTACTGGTCGAAATGTTTTTTTGTTTTACTCTACTAAAAGCTATTTCTACAGAAAAATGGAACTTTTTGAGATTAATGTACCTTAAATTTAATTTTTTATGTTTAACTTCGTTTGATCACGTACAAATATTTATGAATATATTTTTTTTAAAAGTTCGAAATCATCGAATCATGTCATTTAATGGTGTAAATATGCTTTACAATGAATGATGTGATAATGAATTACTTCCCTTTGAGCATGAAACCCATTTGTTGAAAAACATCAGATTTTAAATATAAAAATGTTGTTAATGTTTTTATCAGGTTAAATAAAATGTTTGTGAACAGTATACCTTTTTACTATGATAGATTGGAGAAACGCCATTCTATGTTGCCATTGATCACAAATACAAGAAAGTTGTAATCTGTGTTCGCGGGACGACCTCGTTACAGGTAACTCACGTTAAAATGTTCTATGATACACTTAGTCTAATTTGTTTTCACGTGTAATTTTTTAGCTGCTTTTAAAGGCCACCAAAGCCGATCATAAAACCATGCAAAAAAATAAAATTAAAATATATTTGTCGTTTTAATAGGATGTGCTAACAGATCTTAAAGCCGATGCTGAAATCCTTCCGTTGAATCCACCCATAGAAACGTGGGTCGGTCATAAGGTACGTATGATTATCTCTGCGTATTTATATTATATTCAAGGGAATGAAGCGTTGTTTAGTTTTTTGTAGTACGTGAAATTCAGGACACATGCACAAAATGCACTTCTGTGTTGAAACTTGCAATTGAATAAAATTGTTATGTCATATGCTAATTCTAATAACACATTTTTTTTACGAAGTTGAATCAAAATGGCAAATAACATGTCACTCTGAAAAAATATAACCAGTCATTTGAGACTCTGTATTCTGCTTACACCTGTTTTTACACATTCTCTCCATAATAGTCTCATAAACTAGAAATTTATAACTTAATCAAATTGTTTAAAAATTCTTTCGAAGAAAGACAGTTACTAGTATATAGGTCAGTCGAGGCATTTTAACTTTGAAGAAAAAATCTCAAAATATTTGTATATTCGCGATTCACTCGCATCTCTTTTGAGTTGTTCAAATGACCTTAATTTGACTTGTGTGTAAGATGCAAGAAATCATTTTTCCCGAACTTCCATTTTTCATATTTCATTTCAAGCGTTAAAAATGTAAGTTCCGCTTAATAGGAAGGGAAACGATGAGTGATTGTCATTATTAATAGAAAATGCGACAGACGACAGAGGAGGAGGAAAAATAGGCCCCAAAACGCCCAAAATAAGACACGGTTATATTTTTCCGAAGGGCGACCCCTTTGCCTAAATTCTAAGGGATCTTTTGACATGGCCTGGTGCCTATTGCGCAACCCATTCTCCAAGTTAATTCAAAACATCAACAACATTTTATTTAATGCAAATACTATTACTAGTAATGTTCTCTCGATGTTTCACCTGTTACTTTTTTTTCTTCTTTTGATGAACATGTAAATGTATTATGATATCTTTGTCACAGTGCTTAACAGCATTTGATTAATATTTCCTTATTCCGAATGTTCACCTTTCGTAAGTACGAAGTGCACGGTTCTTGATTAGATGACTTCGTGAGTAAAAAGTCAAAATATATTTTTATGAATGACTGCCATAGACCGAGGAAGTACTACTACAAAACTCTGCGGTGCGAGGCATCACAACTCCTGATTTGTGGTGAATATAGACAGAACCTATTATGATAATGTTGTTTACATCTTAAGACAAAAACAGATTTCTGAAAGCGATATTTTGCGGTGAACCGAGTTTAGTTTGAATGAAGTGGTGGATTCCATGAAGTGCTCTGATTTTTATTGGTTCGAGTTTCTGTCGAGTTTCACGTGTTTGTTGTTCATTCACATATTTTGACCACAATATTACTGAAAGAAATGGTTAAATCAAAGGATATTTTGTTCTGAATACTCGTAAAAAATTGAATTTTCATTTCGCTTGTGCCTCTGACAATTTTTTAAATATTCCCATTGTATTATTGTATATTAATTAATTGTTTGTGTAGAGCAATAACAAGCGAAGAATTTGAATATTATGTTATATGAAATGAGCTGAACTTTTGTTATGTTTAAGTCGGCCAAATTATTTACTGTTTTAGAAAAATGAAATTGAAATGTGCAGTCTTTATGATATTTATTCGGATTCAGAGTGTTAATAAAATCCGTTTTCCCGAGTGCAATGTTTATAAATCCTTGGGACATAATTTTGGTTTTGAGAGCATTGAGGGCTAAGAGGGCTCGATGGCTGTGGCCATTTTAAAACTATTTTAATCTCCTTAAGAAGAAGAGCTCTATATAAAGACATAGAAAACAGTCAAATTTTAAAGCTAAAATATTTAGAATTTTTCTTAACTAAATAATGGTTTATGACCAAAGATATCATATCTTAAATTTTAAGGAAGATCTGATGGATAAACTATTGTCAATCTCGAAACAAGAGCAGTGTTCGTGCGTAATTCACCTAGGGCAAGGACAAAATGACAGAAATAAAAACAATGCTCATCAATTTTCACACAAGATTTCGGTTTGTTTCCTTGTTGTTACATGTATATCTGTGTAGATAGCTCACACGATATTATGTTCTTTGCTTTCTGTTAGTAGTTCCCGTTTTGCCCCCGTTTTGCCCGTTTGTGTGTTAAGATTGTTTTATTGATTGAGTTAATTTCCAACTGAAGTCTATTAAAAATGATGCTTTATGTGCATATAAATATTATTTAATCCTTAGCATCCTGGCATTTAAAAATATGTTGTGCTATAATCTGGTATTAATAAATTATAGACCAACTGCGTTCATGAAGCAGTGGTGTATATCACAACTAAATGTGTAATGACCATAATTAAGTTAGTAGGATAAGCTCTAGCCTGTAGCTCATATTGTGTAATGGATAGAATAAATGTTAAGAATTTATTGTTTGTATCAGGGAATGGTTCAGGCTGCGGTGTATATAAGAGATAAGCTAAAGGAAGATGGCTTGTTAACAAATGCTTTTGCAAAGGTATGTATTATTTACATATATGTTGGAATAAAAGCGCAACGATAAAATAATTTATTCATTCACAATTCTTAAGATCTTTACTTTAATTAAATTACATAAAATCAATTCATCATTTAAAATACAATATAATCGCTTCCAAATACCTATACTTGTTATTGGAGACTTTTAAAAGAGAGATATATAAATGACATCTAAACACACAAACTTACCTCATTTCTTTTTATATGAAAAAAAATGATACAGATTAAAATTGTCTGAATACATTGCAACCATTATTTGGAATCGTTGAAAGAAATACTATGATTACATGATCCGAGCCCATAAAATAAGAAAAGACTGGAGGCAAATACAGTATTTTTTGTTATTGATTAACATAAATCGTAAAAATTAAAAGTTCTCATCTTTTCTTTTATATAAAGCTATACAAACCCATATCGATTCACTTAGTTTTAATTTGTAATCATTTTTGAAGTTATGTAAATTAAAAAAATTGACTCGTGTCTATTCTTATAAATTAGTTTTGATGGTCTTGAGGCCAGGTGAATTAAATGTATAATAACCTGCATGTTTGATGGCACCGATCCATTTTTTAGGACGGGGTGGACGAGACCTATGATCTGGTATCCGTTGGACATTCTCTGGGGGCGGGAACGGCAGCCATTCTGGCCATCCTCCTCCGCCAGGAGTTCCCAAACCTTCATTGCTACGCATTCTCCCCTCCAGGCGGACTTCTTAGGTAAAAATGTCATAGTATAAATTATATCACTTCCTGTACTTGCTCACCAATGAAAATGTGTAGTAAAAAGTGAACAAAATAGTACAAATCTTCTGTCCTCTAACAGATTTATTGTACATTTACTGTTGCCTTTGTAAGAAAATATACGATGTCACCCTGTTGTTTAAAAATAAGACAAATCGAAATAAAGACCGTTTGCATTCCGTTATATTATAAATTCAACGTAATTTTAATATGATCATTATATTGTAGTGAGGCTTGTGTACAGGAAACCAAGTCTTTCATCACGTCCATTGTTGTCGGAAAAGACGTAGTGCCACGGTATGTGTAATTGGTCTGCCTTTAGACACTGTATGTTTGTCTTTAAAAGAAAATGTATCCCAAAAAGTACCTGTCTCTGAGGGTTTTGCGTAAATCGCATGATCCTTATTTTTTAATGTTATATTTTTTCTTCTTTCATGGGTTTAAATTATCTCTCCTCCTTTTAAGGAATTAAAACTAGTACATGAATATATATTTTTAAAAATAAATTCTTTTTCTACATATACAAGACATCGATATCTAAATCCTTTAATATAAAAATGTAAATTCTTACAGAATGCTTTATTTACAAATTTTTGTTCACATGATTTACTTTATCCGAAAGGGAATATTTAATTAAAAGATACACAGAGCATCATAAATCAGTAGAGAACATAATTTTAAAGCATTATGTATACATAAATTGATTGAAAAGCAGCAATTTAAGGAACAAAGTTTGAAGGAAACTTGGTAGAAAACAAAATGTAAATCAATTCTGACAACCAGTTATACTTGTCTTGGTTTAATTTGATTTGAATTGAAGTTTATGTATAAAAGAGTTTAAACTAGAGATGATTATTAAGCGCACCAATACAATTTTGTACACTATTGTTGCAATATTTTTATCCACTTCTGTCATCGTATCTCAAATTCTTTAAGTTGTATTATAACAATAGTTTGATGATAATGAATATGATATTTACAAAAAGCATCAAATACATTACATTTATATATATTTTGGTCTCTGTTGCCACAACAATGAAAATCTACAATTAAAAAAGTCTCTTTTAGGTAAATTATTATAAGTGCATGCATACTAGGATGGCTTACCTTAAATTTTGGCTGGCAACATTATTATAATTGTCATGTTTATTTAAATTTTCACCACGATGCTAAACTAATGCCTCTAATGTATTATTCTGAAATCTCCACAGAATTGGTCTCTCTCAATTAGAAGTACTTAGAGCTGATTTAATCAACGTCATCAAAAACAGCAAGGAGCCGAAGGTGGTTTGATTTCTTTAGCTTTTCCCATTTTTGACAGGGAGTTCATCGTTATTTGGTCAGTCTGACAAAGGGCTTTTGTGCGAATGGAGTATAAATAAATTAACTTATTAGGATCATTGGTAACCACAAAAGCTATCTTTTGTAATAAAAAAAGAACCTTGGAAAGTTAATGGGAGCGTGATTTGTTCAAAATGCGCACTTTAAATATGACCTAATTCCTTTTTACTAGCTATAGTTGTGTTGGTATTAGCATATTTGGAGTCTGGAAGGCCGTGTAATTCTTCTTTTGAATACAGTTCTGTAGAATGTTTGTACCTAGATGAGTTTTGACGAAAACGTTTCTGTCACGAGATCTGTCATTAATTGCATATCCCGTCCTTTGCAACATTCCCGTATTTACAAGTGACAGTACACTTTGTGCACGAAATTTGTGTACGATTCAGCAAAAACATGCATCTTGCGAAATTTTTAATGATGAGTAACTCTTTGTATTTGGACAAAAAGTGCAATTTAATTGTCACTGTTATAACTACAAATAGAACAAAAACATTTTAAATTTTTTAATAAACCACGACATTGCTTTGTACATTTGCACTTAAGTTTTAACTACTGTCTTTGAAAAACGAATGTTGTTACTAATATCGTCAAACTACCCCACCCCCGTTTTTCTTGTAGTAATACAATGACAGATCTACAATAAAATTTGTATCAAGATTTAAAACTTAACAAATTGCAAGCCTTTCATTAAATTTAAATTTCAGTGGAAAATAATTGCTCGAGGAGTGTGTTGTGGAAATGCAGAAGCCAGGAAGATGAACCTAGATGAGGTGCGGGTGGAAATGGAGCGCGACATTCGAGCCCATCCCTCGGACGACGACATCGCCCTCTCCGCCCACACTCCTCTCTATCCGCCAGGGAAAATAATACATATCGTCAGAAGCCACCCCTCCGGAAAAAGGCATGTCCGAATCATATCTTTGTGTTTTTATGGTTCTGTTTGAACACTGTTTAAACACTAACATGGCCCATATGTTTAAATAATTTTAAAGAAATTTTGGGGCTAAATAATTATCACCAGTAGATTAAATAGTTTAAAGAAAGGGGTTATGCGTAGAGGATGTATGGATAAAAAAAACCGCAGAGCTGTATTCTGTCTTAGTATAGCTAAAACGACAAAGGCGATTGGTCCATGACATAACTATATGCATTACGTCAGTAAAATAGGGAAAAATGTGGCCATTGGTACTAATTAATATTCAAATTGAAATTTCGCTTTGAGAGAAACATTTCTCAATTTTTGGGTTAATTCACAGTTGAACAAAAAAAAAAAAACCCAACCCCTGATTACTTGTTAATTCTGGTAATGATTTAAGTTAAAAGGGAACGTGATTTCCTTTTTTGCCTCTTATGAGTTCATTGTCAAGTTAAATGAATGTCAAGAATAATTGAGCACTGATCAGTTGATATGAAATATGTATGGATGTCATACCAGAAAAGTAGTTGTAGGATTATGAAAGGTTGTAATCAAGGTCAATTTTAATAAAAATTTATGTAATTATACTTTCATTTGTAAATTTTTATCCTGTGTCCAATTTCTTATACATTAAACTTGTTGAAATTTATATGTAGGCCATAAAACCAAAAATAGGACTAATTAGATTTCAAAACGAAACAAGGGTGCAATTTATCCATTAAGTGGAATAAAACAAAAGAAGTTATTAATACTGTTGGAGCAGAAATATTCGTTCTTTTCGTTGGCAGTATAAATCAACGAAATTAAATCCATGACGAATTTTTAACCCAAGTATTAATCAATAAAGTGTTGATACGATTTGACGAAGATTAATGCCAATTTGGTTTAAAAATAACGAAATTTTAACCCAACGAAAATATGTGCTTCTACAGTAAGTGATGTTTGTTTCGTTAAACATTTCACCGTAACGTTTTGTTGTTTTCGATTTTTAAAATATTTTTAGTGATAAAGAAAGTGCAATTCGAGTTATGAATAAAATAAAAGTTAAATAACAATAACATTTGAAATACATATCTCCTCTGTGTTCTTTTACGTTTCACTTTGATGACTCTTTCTTTTGGACAACATTGTTTTTGTATTAAGGAAATCACTCGGTTGCTGCCAGAGTCGTCAGCCAGTGTATCAGGCGATTTGGGCCAATAACAGCACCTTTGATGAAGTCCTTGTATCACCCTCCATGATTAATGATCATATGCCGGATTATGTTCTAGAAGCCCTAGAAAAGGTAATTCTTTCTTTCATATTTCAGATATTTCAACACTGTGTAAACCGTTTCAGAAAACATGTTGTTCATATCGGAATTTATTTCAAAGTGAATTATTCATCAATGCCAGGATAGTTAATAAATTTTAAAACATTTTTGCGTAATGCATTGCATTTAAAAAAAACCCAATTATAATTGTTATATATGTAATCAATTAATGTTATGTATTTTAATATTAAAGCATCTTTTTACATTTGATATTATAAATGTCCAACGCTTTGCTTTGCATAGAATTTTTTTAGCTATAGAGTTCTAAATATGATAAATTACAGTGACTATTTTGCATATTGGCAGCTAGAGAACACAAGACGAACGCTCTACTTAAAAAAGATAATCATATAAAAAACGTACTTAAAGGCTTGATAAATAGTTATTAATATCTTTTGAACGAAAGATAAAATGGCCTTTCCAATTTTTTGAAGTCATTTAGTGCATTTATTTAGATTTTCTTTTGTAATTCGATTGTATATATGCTCTAGAGATATTTCATATGAATTACATGTATAAACGACATACTGCACAAATTTTTTGTCTATTGATGAATTAGGATCTACAACATAGACAGCATAGATTACACAGATAAATTTCAACGAAACAAACAACTTGAATAAAACATTGTTTTCTGTAATGCAGGTTTTGGTAAATGTTGCTCCGCCAAAGCCTGAAAGAGTATTATCAGAAGAAGAGAGACAGGCGTTTCTAGACGAACGTTCTCCCTCTGGAGATACATTAAAAGGAGGGACATTAAAACAGGAAGATGTGAACATTGAAGTGGAAACCCTCCCTAGATACCTGTACGAAAAGACAGAAGAAGAAAACGACATATCTATAGGCCCAGATGGACAACTAATTTTGAATAGTTCAAAGAAAAAACCCAAGTTGATTCTGGATCTGAATAGCAAAGATCCGGTAGAAGCTCCTCTGGCTAGCCCTGATACGATTTCAGAAAGGTCTAGTGTCTTGAACTCTATGAGTCAAATGAGTGATCTCGACAAGTGTCGAGACAACTGTAGGTTATCCCTACAAAGTCCACCAACATTGGAAACCATTGAACAGTCTCCTGAATTAAAGAAACAGAGCCTAGTTGAGGATATTCGAAAATCTGCAGAGCTTCCGTTAAAGTGTAATGGAAATGTTGTGAAAACGCGTGCCGTCGTTGAGTGGAATCCTCCTCTAATCAAAACTAACTCAGAGGTGGAATGTCCAGTGGAGGTTGTAGTTGTACCAAACGATGAAGAAAAAGAGAGTGCGGCTCTACTTACTGTTAGAAATCCTGAACGGCATTCACCAGAAGATACGTTACAAGCAGAATACGAAGATCCTAATTATTACTATACGGCTGCAGACATTGGTTATCCTCATGGTGTTGGGGCGTACCATCCCCCGTTAGAAGAAGTCTTACACAGCAACGAGTCCTTACCAGAATCATTAACTGTTCACGAGGAGTTTGACCCAATGCAAAAAACAATTCATCGGATTAAGTCTACATGTCTGTATGAAGATCCCTGTACTAAGTCTGAGGAAACGTTAAAATCATCACAATCAGAATCTCATATACAAACACTTTCTGACAAATTCGTCATGAAACGGTCTCAAGAGCAAGGGGACATAGCACATTTACAAGATTCTGCGAAAGTTTATCATTCATCAAACATGCTCCCCATTCGAGAGTCGCTCGATTCCTTGGGGGAGGATGAAGTCACTTGTCCAGTGCGCGCCAACTCGGCTGAAGTTTTAAGTGCATTAACATCCCCTTCATCTGATTCCGAGAAGCCCTTGTCCTCTGTGCAGTCAGATGACGTGTTTGATCTGCCATTGGAGGAAAGTAATGTTTGATGTTAACCAGCTGCAGTATTTTAATTAGTTTATACCCAAGTTTGAATATCTCTTAAATCATCAAACACTGATTAAATTTTTGTAAAGTGGGTTTTGTTGTTTAGAATCTGGTTACAAAATGTGCATTCTTTGTCAGTTAAGCAGCAGGCACTGCTTTTAAAAGCCAAGTACAGGTATGAATTTTGTGAATTTTAACTTTAAAAAATATAATTTCCAAAAAATACCTTTTCAAAAATTTGATCTGTTGAAATTTCGCTTTATACGTTTTTTAATTATAACATAACTATACTCCGATATACAGCTGTGAATAAAAAGGCAGTCAATGAGTTCGTACTTATCAAACTTTGATGCCCGTTTTCACGGACAGCTATGATATATACCCTTATTTAAAATGTCCCCATTTCACAATTAGATTGCATAAAAACTTGTACGTTTTGATTTGTTTTTATACATTGAATCAAAAGATGCGTCTTCGCATTTGTTTTTTTTTTGTTTTTGAAACTGATACTTAAAAAAATATTTGGTTAATGAATGCGTGTTTTATTAATAAATTTTTTGTTAACAAATTTACTAAATATTTTACATATGAATTTTAGAAAAAAATTCAAACCAACAATTCTGTAAAGACTATGTATCTAACATATAAAAAGTCACACCACTGCTGTTAAAAAAATCATTAAAAAGAAGTATGTAACAAAGTCAGTCAGTTACTCGGTGAATTATATAAAACAATGTATGATGTCGGTCAGGAGGAAATGAAATGTATAATTGTACAGGTTATTTTATGAAAAGTTGTTTTCACTGTAATAATCCGTTCATATCATTGGTACTTAAGATGTTTTATAAGATGTTTATTTCGTCTTACCTTAGAATATTTGTACTTAATGTTTATTTATATGAATTATATTATAGTGCCATTGGAGTTATTTAGTGCAATCCTATGTTTTTAACATCGTATTTATTTATTTAAAAAACCCTTTGATTTATTGATTTCTGTTTACTTTTACTCGAATTTTATCTATTCTTGTAATATCATTTTTGTTTTTTTAAATACGCGTACATAAGATATATTATTTGGTAATGAAGAAGTTGTTTATTGCTCATACATAGATCAAATAAAAATCAAGCTGAAATGCTGTTTTCTCTTATTGTGTCAACAGTTTGTAGTGAATTTTAACATTGTGGGTAAAGATTTGTTTATTTTGTACATCAGTTTCAATTAGATTTTTTAAAAGTTTATTTAAATAACAATCCGCTACAATACATCCTCTCTTCATGTTTCTTTTATATAATAAGAAAACCGGGGTTTTTTTCAAAATGGTATTAAAAAATTTATGACCACACTTATTATTTTAAATTCAGGTATTTTAAAGCAAATTTCGCATTTTTTTTTTTTTTTTTTTTATAAAAATTGAATATTTTAATTACCTATAAAATATAATATTTATTTTTGTGAACTGGTGGCTTTTTAAATACTTTTCGGGGAGTTTTTGTGACCGATTTTTCACATATCAATAATTAGTGGCCTAAAACCACGGAATGATCCTGGCTTGCAATTGCAAGTTTACTAGTATCTTATGAATATGAATTTGAATTTAAATAGAAATATACTTTAATTGGCCAAATAAAAAAAAAAATATATATATATATATATATATATTATGCCATTAACGTGAATTGTGTATTGTTATGGAACGCAGCTGTAATACCTGTATTGATCACTAGGGAAGTATTTTGCTTAAATAACACGTGATTCTCTTAAACCTGATTGATCCCCTAAAACAAGAATTTGGTTTAACTATCTCAAAATAATACTATGAAATCGAAGTAAATGCATCATTTTGTCGTATTTGTTGTTATTTTAGGTATTTTACTTTACAAGAAAGGATATTTCTCGATCACGGAGAATAAATCTAATTATTGAAGCTGAGACAAAACAAATATAATATCTTCCAGTCTTGATGGGTTTTTTGAAAACAGTATTTAAATTCAGGTAACTTAAAACCATTCTTATATACGTCTGATTACTACGGTCAACATTTATTTCTTTAATGATTTTGTTTTTATATGTTATATATTTGTGAATACTTGAGACTTTTCTTGTTAATCTTACTATTAATTTAGTACTATGTAGATCATTTGGAAAATTTTTGTTGTTTTCTTAAATAACTTTAAATGAAAGGGAGGTCTCTAGAATAAGAATTTGATCGCGCGGCTCAAGAATTTGAATGATCCGATGAAACTCTCTCGGTGTATTTGAAGATTATAAATATAACTCATATTTCATGTAACTTATTAAGGTTTTAAAAAAACCACCGAACAAAGTTATATATTATTATGAAATGAATTATTTTCAGTTTCGCTCGTTTTACATAGCACCATTTTCATTGTTATAATTTTAACGTGTATGGTTGTTTCAATAATAAAACTCAAAATTGGTTGCTGTATTGCAATATTGTTAAAAATCGTTTTCGATAAGTTTATCTTTAAAGGTCTTAATGGTTTCCTATAGTTTGTTTCTAGAAGTTTCTAAAGAAGAATCTTAAGATACTGTTGCTTGCAAATCTACTTTACATTATATTAATTCCAAACACTTCTTGTTTTTGATCAATCTGGCCTAGAACTTCACATTCCATCTATTTTGTTTCATCAATTAAAGCGGCATGGTCACGATTTTAGTCAAATTCTATTTTTCTGTTTTTGTTATTTACAATGCTTTAAGAATGAATTTCTAATGATCCAATGAAATTTGAGAGTCAGTCGTATAGTTATAAGCAAGATACAGGGCTCACAATTCTTTGTCATGTAAACAAGGCTCGTGCCCTGTGTTTGTTTACATAGGTTCAATATACTAGTAAAAAATCTTTTTTCAAGCTAATTTGTATATTTTCGTATTTATTTTAAGAATGAATAAACAGTTTGTAACGTTTAACACATTCATTTTAGGTCTAAAACTGGAATTTAGACTACAACATTTAAAATGTAAACAAAAGTTTTGTTTACATAGTAAAGAATTGTAAGCTCAGTAACTCGCTTATAACTCAACGAATAACACTCGAACTTTGGTTGCCTCTCAAAAATGCCTTACTGAAGCATTGTAAACATTTAAATCAGACAAATAATTCTTGACCAAAATCGTGACCATGCCCCTTTAATCTGTAGAAAATATATATTCTCGTTACATGACTTTGTGTCGGTTTTAATTAAAATCAAATCACATTAATCAGTCACATTGAGGTGTGTATTTGACATTTATTTATATTTATTTAAAATAATCTAACACTAGAGAGTTCTGTTAGTTACTTGAGCTAATTATAAATGTCAAGGATCTTTTGTACGTAGCTTTATTGCGGTATATTTAGCCAAGTTACGTAAATGTGTGTTTTTGATATATTAAAAGTTTCATTTTAACGGAAGCTGTTTCTGAAATTGAAAAATTTTAGTAAGGTCCCCAAAGTAGCATCATATATTAATTACCCCCGAGGACACAAACAACGTGCCATAGTGCGCGTTTTTCTCACGAAAATTATATATTTTTAAAAAATTTAAAGGAAAAACTATACACAAAAACTTATCATTCTGTCTAATTTAACACAACAAACATATATTAAACATTAATTGCATTTATATTAAATTTTTTTAAAAGTGAAATGTCATTGGGATGTTTCCAAAAAAAAAAAAAATGAATTGGACGATGATTTGAAAACAATTTAATAAACAAATGTTTGAAGAATAGACCACAATTTAGTAAGCTGAAAAAGATTACAAGACGGATGACGACGGAGGACAACGTATAGTTTTATGTCCCTGTATATGAGTAATCATGTTCCACTAATAATCTGTAGGGGTTTTTCAAAAAAAAGAAAGAAAACCACTGTTATTATCTTTTAAAAGAAAACTAAGTTTCCTAATCTCATACATTTAATTTCTTGGAATACTGTTAGACGTGTTTACAACAGTAGAATTTCAAGTTGTTGAGTTCAGTGTCGTCTCCCCAAATTGACTGATATGGCTCTACCTTCTGTTGAATTCCACAAACAGCTGACCCAGGGGGACAAGACTCACTCCACGGTCCATATGTCCCCCAGTATCCAGCCCCTGGCTGCTGCATCATGTCATAAGGCTCCCCATTGGTTATGTTTCGACACGTGAACTTAACGAAATTGGCAGCGGTATCGTCATCCGCTCCCTATGGAAAAATGAAAGTGATGTGAATGAGAATGAAATGAATTAATTAGACACAATTTTGATCAGATTTTTTGAAAAACCCTTTGTTTCTCATTTGAATTAAGAACACGTTGAAGACAAACACAAGGTTAGTATTGAGTACATAAAAACTACATAGAATGCAATTTAGATTTAACAAAGGTCTTAATGAAAACAACAATTTTAGAAAATTATGTATTTTGAAGTACAATTGTGTTTTTCTTATTTTACTCAAATGCTGCTCAAGTCTATAAATTTTTTTGTTTTATGGAATGATCCTTATGACATGTCTATATATATCAAACCATATCCCTGCCAATTTTTTCAATTGTAAAATATATTTTTAGTGATGTTGATTTGAACATTAATCAGGATCTGACAATTAGCAAATTTGTTTTTATTTTGTGGAAATTATTTTTATATCCCTTGATCATACTGCGAAAGGTATTTTTCTATCAGAGCCAGCGTATTTCGTCTCTTACAAAAAGTGAAATATCAATGACTGTGTAGAATTGTCGCGACTCTTGCTCAGCTAAACGACTTTCGATCGATTTATAGTTAACAGAATATTGTATAACGTGTTTTTACCTGTGGTCTCTCAACTTGAAGAGCAAAGGATGAAATAAAGTCCCCTCTCTGACAGGACGTCATTGGACCCCAAGTTCCGAAGGATTTTGTGTGAGCGTGAGGTGCTACGTCACCAGACGCCTCCAGGGTGGTTCCGTCTCTACAAGATAGTGATACTCTGTTGAGTGACGTGTCATCTCTAAAGCCTTGTGGTGGTTCAATCTGAATATTGAAAACAATTGGTATGTTTAATATTTTTAATGCTTATTATATGTGTTATTTAAGGATGTTTTGTTAACTAATGAAATATTTGTTTGAATTTGATCATATTTAAAAGTAAAGAAAAAAAATTACATTATTATTTTTATATCTTGCTATCTATTGAATTAGTTTTCTTAAGAAATATTCTAAATAAGTCCTTTGTGTAAAAGAGATGTCTTAACGTAAAATCATTGTTCAACCAGGACAGTAATATATAGCGATGATTTTACACGATAAGCCCCATTTAAAAAGTGCCTAGCCATTCAATGTGTGAAATGTGTGCCAATACATACTTACTGAAAATAAGAACTTAATACCTTCATCTTGTAACCATCGGCAAAGCTCCCTTCTGGACAGTATACCACCTCTCCCCATGTACCCCAATTTCCGCCTTGGACCGACAGGGTTTTTGTTATCTCCCGTCCTTCCCCCACACAAAAAGATGCAATCAGTAGTAAAAGTCCACCTATAACGGTTCTCGTGTATTAATAAAAAACATGATCATAATGAGAAAATGCATATGAAATAATCGTACTAGAGCTCACATACCTTGCATTTTGGTCGATGTTTTACTTGCCTCTATAGACAAAGAACACTTTTATACTTTTAATGGTGTAATTTTTTATCGTTGATTTTCATCAGATTATGTGAACACTTTTATTTTACACGTATACCAAAATCAGTACAGTGTTCAACGCAATCCACATGTGACTTTTATTAAACGGAAAAAAGCTAAACATTTATACTTCAAAACATTTGTTACCATAATTGAGAAAATAAATTATCAATTGAAGCATAGCACATAAAGTGACAAATCGAATAGATGTATTTAATTTCACAACAGATTTACAATACACAATTTTTTTCCACATTAACATTAGTTGTAAATTTGACAGCAACCTGAGAATAAAATAGTGTACATGAACAATAGTTAATGATAAGAGGGCTGTGCTTCAGTAATCATTTTAAAAACTTATTAAATTCCTTAGGAAGAAGAGATGTGTATGAAGATAAAGAAAAACATTCAAATTTTAAAGTTTAGATATTTGGAATTATACTTGACTTAATAATAACCATAACTGTTTTATTAAACTTAAGCTAGATCTGATGAATAATTTGGTGACAATCCGGTATCACCTATTATTTAAGGGTGTCAGGACGTTGCAGTGTAAAATTATTTGTCAATGATTTTTTTTTGCTTTTTTTAACACAACAAGGTGAAGATGTTCTCTACATTATATATATTTTTCGTGGCCACTTTCTTGCGTTGCAAAGAAGATGTTTTGAAATTAATTACCCCCCCTCCCTTTTTTCTGGCATTATGATTTTTTTTGACAATTTCAATTTTTAAAATTAATTTTATGGAATTTATTTGCAAATTCTATTTAATAATCAAAGTACAGAAATAAATTGAAAAACTGATTACAACATTCGCCTTTTTACATAGCAATATAATAATTTTACGAAGATATTGATAAAATCAACACATCAAAGTTTGAAGTTTTTGATTCTAAATTGTGTAGTACATAAAAAGTACTCAATGGAATGTTCTTAAAAAATTTCATATATTAACCTTAGCATGTTCTCTAAAACATAAAAATGTCATGGCCACTTTGTTGGCATTCAACAGAGATACTACAATAGGAATCACCCCTACCCCTTTTTCCTGAAATTATTACTTTTCGTGACAATTATTGTTTTGAATCATCAGAAAAGTAATATATTCTTTAGATTTATTTATTAATGATTAACATAATATTATTTAAAATATATTTATAATTATATTAACCAATTATGATTTTGTACATCTTCATTTCCAAAATTGAACACGTTAAAATTCCCCCAACTTGTGTACTTTTAATAAGGAAATTTTTGATATATACAACTGATCAGAATATGTCAGCCTACTAAAATAGAACAGAAAAATTGGGTTTTTCTGTGGCACAAATCAAAAAACAGATGTCTTCATTAAATATATATAGATTTTTATAAAAGATTCAAACAACTTGACTTCCACAATATTTATTACCTATTTCTATATATTCTATGTCATGTTATCAACAACAGTCACGTGATCAACGTCCTGTCTCTTCTTAACTTCATTTTTTCAAAGTGAATTTTCTTATATTGAAAACACATTGTTGTAATTTTCCTTTAATAAATCGGTTGATTATGCCCCGAGTACAGCTTTTAGTGTTTAAAGATGTCTTTTCGTAATTAATATTTAATATTTAATAATTTTATCGAACTTTGTTTAGCAATATAAATGTAACCCTTTGTTCCTCACAGTTTTAGAAGCACTTCAGTCATTTTATTTTGACATTGATAATAAATAATCGTATCTCTGTTGCTCAGATTTATTACAAATGTTACTTATTTAATTGTATGAAACTTTTATAAAACTATGTTACATATAATGAAATTATCTGTTTCAGCTCTGAATTGTTAACCTATTTCTAATTATTAATAGCCAACATAGTCCATTGTTATGCATGTGCTAAAAACGGTAAAATGTTTTTATCCCGGGACATGTCAAACCGTACATAAAAAATGTCTTCAATTTTAATTTGAATTTAATTGAAACGATAAATATCAAATGTCGGGCAGATTTAAAAAGTTAAATATGTTTTGCTATTTTAGGCGATGTGGCTTTATTCAAAACTATATTAATATTATTGTTATAAAAATCACTAATTATTATTTTAAATTCAAATTTATTGTTTTTTGCTCTGAAGAGAAGTGAGAAATGATTAATGAAAGTATAATCCTTTTCGCTTTTAATAGCTTTTTCATCGATTTATTTTCAATTAACCTATTTTGTTTTAACTTTTACGGCGATAACATTTAAGCAAACCTTCCAAAAAAATGTGTGAGATACATCTTTTGAACTGAACAACCTTATAAAGTACCATTGGTCATTACAGTCACATATCTCAGTACAGAGGCTAAAATTAGCTAATCTGTTGTATATTTCGTACAAGTTACGCTTATGAGTTTTGCA
This sequence comes from Magallana hongkongensis, assembly GCA_016163765.1. Taxonomy (NCBI): domain Eukaryota; kingdom Metazoa; phylum Mollusca; class Bivalvia; order Ostreida; family Ostreidae; genus Magallana; species Magallana hongkongensis. Next base: position 18,292,341 of record WFKH01011925.1, on the reverse strand, counting down.
AAACACGAGAAAAGGGTAAAATTTATATATTATGGTGTTAGTTATGACATCTGAAAGGATTTATTTAAATTATTAAACAAAAGTGGTGGTAAATCAATTAGGAATGATTTATAACGATAGCATTGCGATTATTTATCTGTAAGTTAAAACAGGTGTCTTCAAAAACAATTTCAGGAAGTCGTTAATAGTGAAATGAGATTAGAAATATTACATCAGTGCGCATTCGTGTTATCATGGCATGTTTTTCAGTCAATCTGCCTATTTAAATTTAAGCCTTCATTTTAAAAGTTTGTTCAACCAAACTGTTTTTATATGTTAAATATGAATTATTTTTCATAATTAAATGGGTGGACTTTGTTTTATTTAAATTACAACACCTGTGTTTTGAAAACTTATTTTTAAAATTAATTTTATTAGTACTTTTTCACATCTTTTACGCACTTGTTCTCAATTACAATGTATATCTATTTTCTTTGCGTTAAACTGTTATTGCTTTCCCCATTATAGTATATGGGATATCAGACCGATTTAAAAAAAAAATGTGTTTTATGTCATTATGTTGCAAATCAGTTTATTAACGACATTGATGTCATCTCAAAATTTGGCATTTTTTATCGTTATTTATTTTAAATAAGATTTCCTTCGTCTTACATAATTTTTGCTTATTCGTGTTGATTAATTCAATCCGCGTAAAACTTTCTAAAATAAGTTGTTCTCTGTGTTAAAATTACTTTTAAACTTATAGCTAAATAACATTTTATATTTAAAATCAATAATGATGACACATCCGTTGCAGGAAGGCCGGAAAAAATTCAAAGGTTTTTTTCTGTAAAAGGAAATATGCAAAGGAGGTGTTCTGTATCTATTGTACTGGTCGATACTTTTATAACACATTCTTCTTCGCAAAACATATCCAATGTATCCAGCTTTAAATACTTGTTTTAATATTTCAATTACAAGGAATATAGACTTAATTTTGTTTGGTCACAGGAAATATAAGCTGAATTATTGCGTTCGAATACTTATTTGAGCAGTGACCCCTGCAAAAGGGAAATATGAATCAGTATCATTTTTTGAATATAATAATATTTTAAACATGTTCCTGACTCGATATTGGGTCCATATAGAGTTTAAAAAATGATCAATTTTAAAGTGGATCATTCACAAAATTCATTATACTCCAAATCTTGAAATTTTAAATTTGATTCAGTTTTACATGTATATCAAAGCATATTTCAGTCTAAATGTCTAATTAAGAAATGAATGATTGATAATTAATAATTCGTTGATTTACTTTCTTATTGTTATAATGATAGATAATAAATAGCACTACTACACATATGATACACAATTAACAACTTACACTTAATGTGAGTTCACCATGTGCATCAGAAAAATATCTTGGATCGGACAACTTTAGTTTAAAATTTACAAATAAATGTGCATACGCTCATGTGTTGCTTCGTATATCCCTAAATTAGAACTAATTAACAATATCATTATCAAGAATTTGACGATCACATTGTCAAAGAAATAGCAATATAGGCATCATAAAATGAAGTCATATACGCCATCATTAAAAATTTGGTTACTAAGATTTTACACAAAAGCATAATTTGAATGTTGTGCATTGGGGTAAATAGGCCACTTTTCGATGAAATTCCAAACTACTCAAAAATTATGTATGAATTGTTATATTTCATAAATGCATTAAATTGTTCTGCATCTGTGTTAGATAACGGTAGTAAAGTTTTGTTTTGTTTTCAAAGGATGAAAACAAAACAAAGAAGTTTTTATTTGGTTCTTATTGTCCAAGTAACCCCCATATGTTGGGGTAACTGGGACAACCGTTCAGCAACATAATGCCATTGATATGTTTGTTTTTAAGACTTGTGAACACTTTTAATGCAGTCAATGACAATTTTTAGGAGTTGAACCTAATATATTTAATCTACCTAGGCCGTCACGAAAACACATCGAGGTGATTTTTATGATTTATATGTGTGCTTATTGGTTAAAACAATCGTATGCACGTAAATTAAAAACATTCGTTGATTAAATTAAACATCATATATATGATATATATGATATCTTTTCATTCTTTGTGGAAAATATCTATTTTATAAAATGGTGTATTATCGTAGTTTTTTTTTTAACGTTTTCAGCTTTCATTTTCATGAGCATTTCATATGATATGATCATTTTCGACACAAGATGGATGAATTCATCGATGGCTATAGGAAATAAAGGTTGATCCATATCGCAAACAAAGAAGTAATCATGCAATGAGTAAAAATATTTTGAACCAATATAATAATTTATAAAATGGCACATTAATATTAAAATTTTTCAAAGTAATTAATTCAAAGAAATTAATTCGGTAATTTTTGATTGAGAGTTCATCTCCCTGGAGTACATTCTGTAGATGGTGTACTAGGTCTAAAAAGTAACTTAGCTTAATTCTGCTGACCACTTTGATATTGCAACAATAAATTTGAAAGATAATAAAGATGCTCAATTTTATTCACAATGATTGAGTAATCAGATAAAGTAACTGTTAACAAATTTTTCCATTGAAGAAACATTAAGTTCATTAAACAGTTTTATGAGCATCACATTTGAATGCATCAACCCCTTTTCCAAAACAACCAGTGCAAGACTCATGAAACCATATACATGTATTACATTCCTGGTCAGAGCATTTTACCCTGTCTTCGTCGTCAGACTCATCATCATAGTAATATCCATACAATAGTTACAAAAATCTGCTTCCTTTTCCTCCTCTGCTTCTGTTTTTCTTTTCTTTTTTCTTTCTTTTCCAGCTTCTTTGATTTCCCTTCTTTTTTGTTTAGTTTCTTTATGGCTCGCAAATTACTTCATCCGCTGTGAGACAATGTGCTGATGTGATTCTTCGAGATTTTTTGTTAGCAGGTAACTTTCTCTCCTTTTCAAATGAGGGGACCTTTAGAAGACTAGAAAGAACATCGCCTGATGCGCATGGAACTGTGCAATCAGCAGAAGTAGACGTCAGATCTGATTCAGCTTCAATATCAACGTCGGTGGATTCTTGATCAGATGCCCTATTTTCTTTAGCTTTACAGCCGCCTTCTTGACTTGGGAAATGAGAAACTACGCATGGTCCAAACACCTCTTCAGGTATTATTGAGGGGTTGAACGGGAAAAATTCCTGTTGCACGAAAGGCGCTAGCAGCATTAAGAATCGCGCAAAATTTTCGTGAACAGTCCGCAAAAGTCTTATCTTGTTACTATCTGCCCTGGATTTTCTTTCAAGAACTGCATGCAGGCTTTGATATACTCTGTTTTTAGTGGTTTAAGGTCTCACACAAGGAATTATTTTCACTATATGTTACTATATAGCTTTAATTAAGGTAATTGACTAACTATACTCTCAGCATATTATTAATGAAAGAGAAATTATTGTTAAGTGCCTCAAGAAAAATTTGAAATCAGATATCATTTATGTCCAATACATATTTCTTTTTCGATATCGTCAACATCGCGATGTATACAATATTGATACGATATCGATTTTACATTGTCAACATTGCTAATATTTCTTTGCTGTTAACATCGTCGACATTGTCGACATCGCAACGTTGACAATGTCGAACCAATATCGAATTTACATTGTCTACATCGCGGATATTTCTTTAACGTTTACATCGTCGACATTGTCAATATCGCAATGTCGACGATATTGAATCTATATCGAGTTTACATTGTCAACATTGACGACATTTCTTCGACGTTGACATCGTCGACATCGTTAACATCGTAATGTATACGACATTAAACCAATATTGAGTTTACAATGCCTACATTGCGGATATTTCTTTTGCGTTGTCCCTTGCAATGCAATGTCGACGATGTAAACAGAAAAGAGGTCACACAATGTAGACACAATGTCTACTCGATGTTGGTCAACATTGCGATGTCGACAATGTCGTCGATGTAAACAAGATAACAGAGGTATGATGCAGACACGATCTTGACTCGATGTCGATAAACATTGCGATGTCAACGATGTAAACAGGAAAGAAGGCACACGATGTAGACACAATGTCTACTCGATGTTGGTCAACATTGCGATATTGACAATGTCGACGATGTAAACAGGATAACAGAGGTATGATGTAGACACGATGTTGACTCGATGTCGTACACATTTCGATGTCGACAATATAGACGATGTAGACACAATGTCTACTCGATGTTGGTCAACATTGCGATATCGACAATGTCGACGATGTTAACAGGATATAAGAGGTACGATGTAGACACGACGTTGACTCGATGTCGATCAATATTGCGATGTCGACGATGTCGACGATGTAAACAAGAAAGAAAGCACACGATGTAGACACAATGTCAACTCGATATTGGTCAACATTAAGATATCGACAATGTTAACAGGATAGAGGGTACGTTGCAAATGCTAATTTGATAATTATGTTAATATGATATTAACACAATGTTGACTCGATGTTGGCCAACATTGCGATGTCGACAATATTGATAAAACATCGTGCATTGGACATACCTCATTTTAAAATAACGCCTTATGCGGCTTCTAAGAGAGATAATTGATAGTAAACATACCTACCCCCAAATACACGTGGGTTTCACATGTTGACAAACAGACTCAGCACCATCAAGGAAGTTGCATCATGCGCATCTAAAAAATAGTTCCATTTAATTAAGTGTGTCAATTCCACTCAAGTAATAATTTTCCTATTAATTGAGTCCATAATCAATACTGTAGGCCTAAAATAAGGTGCCAAAAAAGTAAGGAAGAAAAGAAATTGTCTCTATATATATGCAACTACAATTGACTAAGTTCAGTTTGATTGGCTTTTCCTTGCCTAAGATCTTTAAACACGCACTTGTTCAGAGGCTGAAGTTCACAGGTTGTATGGAGTGGTAGGCAGAGAATCTCAATCTCGTTTTCCTTGGCCAGCTGAAGTCTTCCCAAGCTGATATGAGATGAGTGCCCATCCATTATCAGTAGAACTGGTTGATGTGAAGGAAGATATTTCAGTAAGTGGCATTTAAACCAGTGCTCAAAAAGCTCTCTGTCTATGAATAAAGATTTGCTGGTAGCAAATAGTGCGCCTGGAAGGGCGTTAGTAACAAAACCCCTGTTTAAGCGCTGCCCCTTGAAAATAATCATGGGAGGGATGTATGACCCAGATGCAATGGCACAGATAACTGCCGTGACATTTTCTCCTCGATCTCCACTGGTCTTGCTGTGGATACTGTAGTTTCATTAATATTCAAGGGTATCAATTTTCGTGGATAAACTGAATATTACCGTTTCAAGGATACGTAAATTCGTAGTCAATAACCCTATCAATACAAAATGTTAATAGAAATTGCATTTCAATGAACATTAAATATCATGGATCAACTTAAAAACTAAATCCACAAAAATTGGTATTCAACGAATATTGATGAAACCACAGTAGCTCGTGTGCCCCTCAGTCCTAGGATCTTCGCTGGCATGTGGATGGTATTTATTCCAGTCTCATCAACATTGTAAATTTGGGACCCTTGTCAAAAAGCTTCAACTTGTTCATTGTATTCTCTAACAATTGGAAGTAAGACTCACGACGTTCTTATTTAACATCATACACCGTGCTGCTGAGAGTCCCTCGGGTTTTCTAATGGCAAGTTGTGGATGTCGACGCATAAAGCCCTCATACCAATCATATCCTGCTTTTGCTTTGGTTTTACTGAAATGGTGCTTAATTTTCAAGGTTTCTGCTATGGCGAATGCAGTTTTACAAATATCATCAATTGTCAGTCCAAAATCACAGTTAACCTTTTTTAAAATGTGACCCTTAAGCCGATTTTCTTGGTCTGCAGAAAACACAGTTGGTTTGGAGGCTGAGTCGTCAACTTGCCTCTTTCCATTCACTCTTCTCTCTTGCGTATACTTTGGGACGTATAATTGTTTACCGCTCTACGTTCGCTTAACTTTTTAGCTCACCTGAGCTGAAAGCTCAAGTGAGCTTTTCTGAGCACATTTTGTCCGTCGTCAGTCTGTCTGTCCGTCTGTAAACTTTTCACATTTTGAACTTCTTCTCGAAAACCACTTGGCCAATTTAAACCAAATTTGGCACAAAGCGTCCCTATGGAAAGGTGAATATAAATTGCAGAAATGAAAGGCCAGTTTTCATTCAAAGCGGAGAAAAACTTGAAACTGAAAAAAAGGGAGGGGGTGCGTTTTTAAAAATCTTTTTCTCAAGAACTACTGAGTCAAATTCAACGTAATTTAGCATAAATCATCCTTATGGAAAGGAAAACATAAATTGCAAATATTAATTGCTAATACTGTTCCAAATTTGAGTTAATTACGAAAATATCAATAAAGGAGGGGGGTCAATAGTTTTTAACTTCGGGTTCGTTATTCCATATTTCGAAAACGAGGTTCTTTGTTCGAAGCAGCCATATTGAACGCATAATAAAAGAGTCAATCTGACAAAGATCAATTTGTTTGTTGTACAACAGTTCACGTGTGGAGGGAATCTTTGAAACATGCAAGATAAATCGGTGCCGATTTTGTGAAGTAAATTGAGGTTAAATATTTCAATGCGTTGACATATTCACTTGTGACGGTGGTTTTAGCTTGCTTTGATTTTCGCTTTAGTTTCATTAATAATTATGCTTTTTAACTTTGGGAACTATCGCCTGTATTTTGGAATTTTTACGTATCTATTCAACCATAGACTTCGGTCAATCAGGCAGCTGACTGTTTACCTGCGCGAATTGAGCAAAATCTGATGCATTAACAACATACTAAAGTACAATTCATTCTATTCAGCTGGTATTGGTAATTCGGTATGAACTCTGCGTAATGGTTGATTAATGCAATGTGTTTTGTTAAGATGCTTAACATGTTTTCGAGTCTATTCAGTCTAAACAGAGATTATTTTCGCTGATGGAAATATGTAGGTATATATATGATTTATTTTGAAAAATAAATTGTGCTCTTTCTTTGTTTTAGTGCATTTTCCTACTGTTTTAATTGTTTACAATTTTCTATTTACTAACCATATTTGAGTGTCAAGCTTTGAGTTATAAGCAAGATACAGAGCTTTCCTCACAATTCTATGTTTGTACACAGAGCTGAGGCCATGCTTTTGTTCGTTTAAATTTTAAATGCTAAATAGGAAATACCAAGTTTAAAAATCTTAAGTTGAATGTAATGAACTCACGTGAACAAAAACATGACTCAAACCTAGCAGAATTGTGAGCTCTGTATCTTGCTCATAATTCTACGATTGACGCTGAAATTTTGGTTGATCATGAGAAATGTCTTACTGAACATTAAATACTTGTACAGAAAAGTGAAAAGGATGATGTGCTATAACTACTTTCTTGGGCCTCTCTTACATGATGAATTGTATGAAATCTACACCAATTTTTATAGTTTTTAAACGAGTAAATAAAAACGACGTCTTTTAAACAGTTTCCATAGTTCTGACACATTATTTTTATGAGGATAAGGGCATTATCATTGTACTTAAAGCTAAACACCGCTCGTAAATAGGCACTGTTCGCCATATTTCTCTTTCATCACCGCTTTCCCTGCAACCCCTATATAAGCCGCAGACCTCTTAACAGTTTAAAGTATTTCACTGTAGAGGTCTCACCTGTGTGGACGTACATCTTGTCTTGCCTTGTTCCTTGGTCGCAATGAATTTATCAAATTTTACGCACTTTTTTCAAGCCAGGAGAATACTAACATCAAAAAAAACAGGTCAATGCATTATTTACATAATATGCACATAAAAAAGAAAACAAATGCATAAAATTCAAAGACCACAAAAGGAATACTACACCTTTCAGGTGTGCAATCGGGTGTAACGAAATCGAAGGGTTTATATACCTGTATGGCAGTGGCTATTTACGAGTGGTGTTCAGCTTTAAGAAAATATTGCAGCGGAGAATCATCTGGGTTTGTAGCCATTTGTTGTTTTTGAATAAAGATGAAAGTAACGGGTGGACCTTAGTACAACAGAGTGATATGCCTGTCAATACATTGAATAGCTCTTCAACATACGTGACAACATTTTTCAGTCGATTGTATTTATCGATCAAGTGAGTAGGTTTTAAAACGTCACACGAGTTCACGCCAGGTAAACACCAATAGTTTAAAATGGGGAAGACCAATTATATTTTTGAATGTTTTTAATTTGAGGAATTGAGCGCATTGAGGTAAAACTTTCTTCTTCCACATATAGGTATATTTTAATAAAATACAATAACTAGTAAGTAGTTGAGAGAGAAAATGTACCAATATGCTCTCATATATTTTGATAGCTTTATAAAGGGGGGGGGGGACAAAATGAAAGGGAATTGGAAGTTAACAGTGTACCCCTACTGAAAATTTATTTATATATCTTGCATAGGATCTTCTTATTTTCGGTAAAAATGGTATTCCAGAGAGGTACATATGTCAAAGATTAAGTGTATGCAAAAGTAAGTGTAAAATTCGGATATTTATATTTTGTTAATCTACCGAGGGGCCATATGGCACACTATCCATTGAACGCCCGTATAAAGCCATTGTTGTTCAGGTGAGCGATGTGGCACAAGGGCCTCATGTTTATCTTAACAGCTTCAACTGCTTTCTTCAAATATATCGACCATTTCCCTTGTTTTGGATTTTCATTCTTTTTTCTTCTGGCCATACCTAAAATGTTCAGTAACAAGCCTTAATAAAAGTTGGGTTTTTAAGATTTTTAAATATAAAAGTTTTTTAATTTAAAAAATATACATATAATTATCATATATAATCCTCTACATCCTTTAACAATTGAAATCGAATTTCGTTTACAATATACAACCATCAAATGCAATGAAAACATAACAACGTGAAAAAATTATGATGTCCCACAAACACCAAATTTTTGAAGAAATGCAATAAGCCCTCTTTCCATGCTACTTAATATTAATATTACTACATTTTTTTAAATAAATTAAGTGTTGACTTATGATACAAGAAAAATACTGCTTAAAACATATACTATTTACATTTCCGATTGATTTATTGAGTTTTTTTATTAAAATTATAAATATTGTGACAAGCCTAAAGAAATCAAAATATGTGAAATCGTGACGTCATAATGATTTAAGGTAAGGTTTGCAACTTGCATTTTTTTGATTTTGCAGGTTCCGTTTTATAACTACAAAAGGTCTAAGTACATGATTTCAAATTTTCATGGTGATGAAATGTAAATAATTTCGTGAAAATATGTACATGTGACTATTATTGGGGTTTTTTATGCTTAGAATGTTCGAAAATAATGTCACTATTTATATCATGATTTAATTTTTTTAATTTCTAATAAACGATTTAAAAATAGAATAAAACGCAACAAAAGTCTTAATTTTGGACTACTATTATGTAAACGAAAACATCTTATTTGAAACCTTTCAAAATCCACTGATTTCAGGAAAACCGCATCTTAGTATATGTGTAATCTGATGTTTCTAAAACACTAATCAAAACCATATGATGCGGACTTCGTTTTTGTGGAAATCGATGCAATGCTTGTGTCCTGTTTTTCAATGAAACTACAAAACCCCGCGAAATAAAAAAACCTGAAATTAATTATGACGTCATATAAATTTTGACGTCATAGCTGAAATAAAGGGTAGCTGGTGTTACGTCACAATGAAAATCTGTGAGTTATCTCCCTGTAACCGCAAACCTTACCTAAAAAACTGTGTATGCAATACATCAATCTAATAAAAAGCATTTAATCAATAAATCTTTGAGGATAGGCAATTTTTGGAAAATATGAATGTGTGAAAAATTCTCAAGACCAATTTTCTTTCACATTTTTGAAATATTTTAAATATTAATCCTACATATTATTATTGCTTAGTTGGTAAAGTGTTCAACGGAATGTCGTCATTTAACATTAAACGTTATTGCCAAGAAGAAACGTAGTGTTTATTCAAATGTCATAAAATTATTGTTGTGAATTGATACCCATCTGAAAACAGACGAAAAACATTATAATAGGTTTTACGGTGTGACCGTTGAGGCGATCTCAGAAGGAACTACACATCTCTCGCATCATTGTTAACTACTGGTACATCCCGTGGACTTGCCCCAACTGAAAACATCGCTTTCTCTCCCCGAAGTTATAAAATATCCAAATTGTCCCGCTCTAAGCTGTTATATGAACACTAATTTCCACTGAGTAAACGGTTATACAACGCTACACGAGCGGCGCTTCGCTGCGCTCGCTATGAAGGTCTACCTTCCTTTACAAGGTCTTTTTGTGAATTGTTTGATAGTTTAAAAAAAATCAAATATAAAGGTGATAAAGTCTTTAACCTCTTCTAAGCAATAAGGATTACGTACATGTATTAGCTCACCTTTGTACTCATCAAAAGATGATGCTATCTCGTTTTGTCAAATTTCACGCTTGATGAATTCGCTTGAAAAGGACGCGCAGGGAGGTAACTTTGATCGCTGAAGGGTTTCCATCGACGGGCGATAACTTGAATTTTATTTATAAAGAGAAAACGTTTATGTGTCCCACTTGCCCCAGTGCCCATTTACCCCAATTTCCCCTAGTGAAAATGCACCCTCAACCCAAAATAATTAGAAAGAGGTAAGTTTTGAAACAAATTGTTTTGATTAAAATTAGTCATAGAAATTTGATCAATTAATGTCAAGGTCATTTCAATTCACCATGGATCGGACAGTTTTCAATGCATGATTTTTTAAAATAATTAACATGTGAGGTGCCCATTCCTTGTGATAAACCTTAAATGCATAGTAAAATAAAATTTAAAAAATAATTGATTCAAACATTTCTCCTCCGACCACTAAAATCCGAGTTTAACAGGTACAACATTTTAAATCCTGTTCCTGTAGGTGCTGGTACGATAAAGAACCCCTCACTGATAAATATTTCTTTAAATAGAGGCACTTGTCTAAATTCCTGACTGTAAATTCAAGGATTTACATTAAAACAAATCTAAATAGCAATTTGATAAATTTATTTTCTCAAACCTCTGAATTTTCGCATGGAAATAAGAAAGTTTTGTTATTTTCATTTCTATTGTACAGTAAATGTTCTTCGATGCTTGGTAAATATTGTCCGATCCATGGTGAAATACTTCATTAATTTGCTTTTTTTTCTATGCTTTAACATATTCACAATTTTTTTTTCAATAATTAAGTACCGGTAAAACATGTAATCTTTAAAACAAGTTTTATTTATATTCGGACTATAATTGATGCGTGATCAAAAAGAAAAATCCAAGGGTGTCCAATGCATGGTGAAATCACCATTTATTAGTTAAAAATCAAGGTACACCATGACGGGCCTCAAACTTTTATATTTTTTTTTCTACAAAACTGTATATTCGGCATGATTACAATAAATTTATTCCATAATAATTATTTGTTCTCAGCGCAAGGTTATTAATCCTCCACATTTGTTACACCTTATTGCACACCTGGAAGTCATGGCCAATTTGTAGCATTTCATTGCTTTCTATTTCGTTTCTTTTTTACATGTCGTTTGTGCTTATTTTAATTTATAGTGATATATTTCTACTGACTTTGTATTGTTGCATTCAAATGATACAATCGGAACGTCTCTGCACGGCATTTTCGGTACAGCTCCGTATTTTTTTTACGTTACCAGATGATTAAGTTTTCTACAAAATGAATTGTCGTAGTTTTAGAGAGCTGGATGATTATGTGCATTTTTAGGCTAATTTAGCATTTTTTGAGAAGATGAGCTCTCTCTCTCTCTCTCTTCCTCTCTCTCTCTCTATATTTATATATATATATATAGAGAGAGAGAGAGAGAGCTAGAGAGAGAGAGAGAGAGAGAGAGAGTCCCATATTTTCAACCTTCTAATGAAAAAACCCCGTTAAATTCCTTCAATGTATACAAAACGAACTAAAGACAATCTAAGACCAGGACCACCATGCTATAGGCAATTTTTGAATTCTATGAGAAACGAATCATTTTATACGACCCATCGCATTTTGCATAATAAAATAGAGCTGATTGATATCATTAAAATGAAATAAAATAAACAACGAAAACATTTCATATTATTCATTTTATTTTTAAAACTTAACATATCCAATATAAAAAACAATAGTCACCGTCTCAAGCTATAACATTTATCAAGTATGTCGAACAAATAACCGGCTGCTTCATACAATTCTGTCTTTGTAATTAATGATATCACTTTGCTAAATGGCAATATCTGTTGAAATCACTGGGAAAGCAAGCTTTGAAACAGCATTCACAGACTAAATCATCCATTGTCAATGGTTGTCTTGCATGAATGGCAGATGAAACACCTGGAAAAAAACCCCATAATAATTAATAATTATTTTCTCTAAACCAACACTAAAACTATCCTTCAATTTTAAGAGTGTTTATCAAGCCTTCTTCTAAAATATTCTAATTGGAATTCAGTATAGTGAATAGAACAAACAGCATACATGTATATGAAGAAGGTTCACTAAGCATCCTCTCGACCGATTCGTACTTCATTGACGGAATCAGCCGAGGCTTGCCGAATGAAGAAATGTTAACTATTTGTCAATCTGACGTTAGTCAGTGTAGTCAGTGCAGTCCGCACGTTCGTAATAACTAAAATATCGAATGATAATGAAAAAAACCTCTAGGCATGGTAACCTCCAAAGTATGAGTTAAGACAATATATAACCAAGTAATTTTTTTTATTTTAGCTATTAGATTGAAAAGTGGATACTTTTAAAAGGCCAGTTTGAAAGTTCAAGGAATGCGTAACAATTAATTTTAGCTGTTTGGAATGTAATTCGGCTTTGAAGTGGCAATATGAACACGATCGGGTTTCTTAAGAAATAATGAGAAAATACTCATTTTTGTATATTACTTATAGGTATAATCTTACTCTTAATTGAAAAATTATAATGATATACTTTCATTGAGATTCATTTTAAACAAGGAGATGATAACCCATTTTGGGTTTAATTAACTTATTTATATTTTGATCCTTAATCAGAGTTTTTGATTAATTGTTTCTTTCGAATCTTTTTATCTCATGAATCAACCACTTTATTTCCGTATTGTTCTATGGTATTAATAGCAAAAGTCACAAAACATCATTTAAGTTTACAAGCCATTCATAATTAGTAGTAAGAAACAGCGGTTTTAAGTTAAAAAAATAAAAAAGTAATTTTTAATCACTTTTATGAGATAAGGAATATACCAAGCGGCTTATAAACTTTAATGACTTGGAAAAAAGAAACTATAAATATGGGAAAATAAAGGACGTGTGTGTTCTTATGAAACATCACCTTTCATTGGAGTTGTTTACATAAATGACTCGTAAATGCAAAATGACATATATGAGAAAGGCAACGTAAGAACAACAGCAGTGTCAGTCGTGAGCTATTGCTTGTAACAATTATTTATCTTGAATAGGATCTTCATAACATCTAAATTTAACAGTGTGGTTCATTAACAGTGACACTTATACATTTATGGTAAGAAACTGATGATAGTGAAACGTTTAGGTAGGCATAGCAAACGGTTGAGCGGAATCAAGATGACCTTGTAAAATGTAAAATGTAAACAATTAGATATATATAGAAATCGACGAAAATACACGCGCCATTTATATCCCACAAGTTGTCTTATTTTATTAACAACACATTTTCCATAGCAACAAAATAGTTCTAGTTAGCAACATTGTATTTATCTAAAAAAGCAAAACACGAGTGGCATAGCTCATGTGTAATGGTTTTTAGACGACATTAAACGATAGGTCAAAGACATTTTAGACAAATACATCAATGATTTACATTTAAAAAAAATGTTATCGATTGAAATCGTTTATATCGACATGAAAAAGCTTGGATACAGGAAGCATCAAATAAAATCTTGGTCTTTATAAATCTGATATTTTGATAAAAAAAATTTATACAATGTTTGATGGCAACATATTACACGTATGATTTTTTAAACTCTCCTTTCCCGTCAAAGTATTAACTAGGCCTTGCCTAATAGAGGCGCTCTTCCTTTTAGGAGTATTGATTAGAATTTAAATAAGATTTATTCTTCCTATTTTAAGTCAAGGCCATCTAATAAACTATGGAGTGTACCATCAATCATTTTAAGTAATAAAGTCGCTGTAATAAATTGTGGGTCATGTCATAAACATTGTAATTCGTAGTCTATGCGGAACGTTGCGTCTCAATTGTGTCAAAAATACAAGTAGTTCAAACATGACTTGTATGTATCATCAACTGAAACTCATATTAAATATGAGAAATGAATATTAAAATTTGCCTTTGTCTGCAATTTTTTTACATCGATAATTTAAGCAGTATAAACTCCGATACACTAAAAACGAATGCACTACTTATTTATTATGCAACTTAATAATTGTTATGAACTATATTTGTTCGAAAGAAAGAATACACAGAATATGTGAATTTATATATTGTTACTGAAAATTTCTTAAAGTATAATCGTTAACAGAAAGTCGTCTCAGTAAGTTTTACTTATCAAACTGCCTGAAAAACCAAATATTGCGAACTTATTTGCAATAAATTGTTGTTTTCTCTATGGAACATGTTATTACATGTAATTGATCTTTAATATAAAACATGCAGAAAACGTTTTTATTTTCATATGTTTGATTTAAAGAGTTATATGTAATTTTAGATATTAAACGTGTAATGTACTATTTTAATTTATTTGTTTTCATGAAATAGATGTATTTTGAAACTGTTAAATTTCGGCCCGATTCTTAGATTCGTTATCATTATTCATGATGCTCTGTAACTGAAAGACTTCTTAAAATTAAATGAACCTTAGTGCAACGAAAGGGACCTAATTTTCACGTTTCATCTTGAGATTCAAAAATGAAAGAATTGTGAACAGGTTGTCAAAAGCACATGTATTCTATGCAGTGGCAAGTGTTTGAACAATTTGACTCATCTTAATTATTGACCGTTGATCAGTCAAAAAATTTGATTTTTAGAGTTCATTGCAGTAATTTTATGTGTAAACCCAGAATTTTTCCCCTGAATTTAAGAAATATGAGATACGTGTTCAAATAAAAGAATAGGACGATAGATGCATAATTAATTCGGAAGTTTTTTTGTTTTGTCCATCGCGACGCTGTTTTAAATTGATGCTTCTACTTGTTTTTACAAAAAAAGAGAAGAAAGTAAATAAGTGAGTAAATTTTGCCGAAACTGAGTATAACTTAACAGTAATTATGTTAAAATATATAGCCTGCTAGTTGCACGACTAAAAATTCACGAAACAGTCTAAAATAAAAACCCGCAAAGCAGAAAGGAAGACACGTTAAGAATATGTCTAGGTATAAAAATATCTATTTATGATCATACATTATGGCTATGAAATTAAAGTTCTAATTTGATTAAAAGCCGTAGAATTTTCTTTCTTTCTATTAACTCAACTAATAGGCTTGTATACGCAAATAAATCAAAACAATAAAGAAAAGGAATATGACACTTTAACTACAGTGTTTTCGTTTTGGAAAAAATAATCCAAATAATAATCTTTCGTAAAGGTTATAAAATGATTAGGTTTTTATTTAAAACGCGATATCTTTCTATTTGATTGTTGCCTTCTATATTTATATATGTATGATATTAAACGAAATTTTAGAAGTTGAATTTAAATTTGACGATATTAAGGAAATAAATAATATTGATTAATTTTGAGGAAAATATAAGCTGCATATTATACACTCAAGGAATATTTTACAAAGACTAATTTCCATATATATTAACGAATAAATGTTTTTATTCTCTATGGTTTTAAAGACAGATACTCTAAATAAAGTCCATTGCATAAGTTTATCAAAGCGCGTACGTATATACCAAATATCTCATTAAATATTGAAAAGAGTTAAATGATAGTGTAAAACGGATAATGAAAAATTCAGAGCGTTTAAAAAAGTTTGGATTTATTTATAAAGACACCAAAATATAAGTTACTGCTGGTGATTTTTTTTAATTTCAGAGCTTTTTAAACATTTTTTAAATTCATTTACAAAAAATTAAAATCACTAACATAAACATATAAATTGCAAATGAGAATTGTCCAAAACAATAGAAAAAAACTTTACCGCTGCATTAGAAATTTTTAGAAACGAACGTTGTGAGGTATGATAATTAAACTTTAAACTACAATGTTTCATTACTGTGGGTTAAAATAATTCAAATTATGTTACATATATGCATAAGAGGAGTGAAGTATCTTTCTGTTCCAATTGTTTCAATTAAGTTATTTGAAAATAAATATGTATTAAGAACTTACGTAGGCCGAAAACATCCAACATACTTGGTAACCGGCACATTATATGTAAAATATCATGCATCTGACTTCTGCATTCCGATATAATGCTCAAAGAGTTCATAAACACAGAGTCTCTGCACGAAAATCCATGCTGTACACAAATTAAAAGAAAGACACAGGACACCACATACTGTCGAGATGATTTGTCAGAGAGCATTGTGAATCAAGAACTGCTTAACAAATCTTGTAGAATACTTATACGACGCTCGACTACCTATGCCCTGCCCACAAACTATGAAGCGATTCAATGGACCATGTATACGCCCGCACTCATATTTTAGCTCTTTTTTTATCATTTTATTTTATTTTATTTTTATTGATTTTTTATAATATGTTTTTAAAGTAATTGTTTGCCATTTGTTAATAAAAACTATTGATAGCACAATATACAGAAAACGATGTCTTTCTTTGATAAGGAAAATCTCATATTTGTTTTTGTCTTCGAACCAACAAACAACAACATATGTAGATATTCTTATACAAAAAGTTCTCAGCAGTGTTCATGGATGGGAATACATATTTAAGTAAATGTGAATATTTCAACTTGTTTTGTCAAACGTAACCAGACTTATCAAAACAGGGGTTAGAGGTCCAAAAACAGTTACAAAACAAAGCTACCACAACAAACGGTGTTTATCAGTTTTCAAATGAAGCATACTATGGAATGCAAAATATTCTGTAAACAAGTAACATGATTTATTTTGGTTGTTTCTGAAAAAAGAAAACAGACTGGCAGAGGACCGGTCAAACTAAGGGTCGATTTCCGTCTCGGGAGTAGAATTCAAGATAACATGATATAAAGAAAACGATGTATTTCTTCTATAAGGAAAACCACAAGTTTGTTTTTGTCTCGAGACAAAACAAACAACATAGATATACAACTATACAGAGCAGTGATCTCCGAATGCGTACAAGTTTGATAAATACATAATCGGAAAAAAATCAACGAGAAACGTATATCATTAATTTATAGACTCCATGTCTGTGAACAACGAAATTATGGTAACATTTTAATAATCAAAATTGTACATAATGCTATAATTGAACATTGAAACATGATATTATTATTTGAACACCCTTTAATTTCCAACCAATAAAAGTAATGGTGTTTTAATAGTCGTTAGATTAACGGTTTTTAATAATACAATAGCAATAATTGTCCATTTTAGATTGGTTTCAAGTGAAAGGAAAAAACAAAGTTGCATCTGAATAAATCTTGATAAAAATGTGACGTTTGAAAGACACATTGTCGATTCTATATTTATTGTCATTTAAAAACTGGTTTAATTGATTTAGAAAACAATTTTTGTTTATGAATTTGATAGCAGCGTGTATTTACTGTGATGCATCTACTATACGTTTATATTTCAGAGACAATTATTACTAGGGTCAGAGTTTAATCAGTCACGACTGTACATTTAGCAATGAAATATTGTCTTTCAACTTTTAATGGCAAATCAGATGTCAAAATACTAATAAAGAATCTAATTTATTACGAATCAAATTATTTCTATCACGATTTGGTCAAATGTGACAACAGTTTTAATAACGAAGTCGTTGATAAGAGTTTTTATGCAGAAAAAAGCTGGTAATTAATAATAGTATTAAGTATATGGGTAAGCTAAAAATATTTAATAAAATATAAAGTATATCGTAAAATACATTTTCAAAAAGGAGGAAAAAGTCTTAACCTTGTCATATGCTTTTACGTGTAGTGTTTGTTCATCATGCTCTAACATATCCTTAGGTAGATAAGTATAAATCATTTCATTGAATACTTAATATTCATAAAACGTGCATATGACATGATTAAGCTTAGAATGCATTTTGACGATATTATTGCAATTTAGCTGCAGTCAAATCTATAAGTTTTTAATTCCAATTTTATCAAAAACAACTCCTTTATATTTAATAGATTTAGTTTAAAAGTGAGATAAAATATTCATATGAGGGGTATTTGCAGTACAATTTGCAGTAAAAGTTGGGACACGATTTAGTCTAACTCCCAAGGTTTTAGTACAATGTAATTATGATTGTCGAATCAAAGTAGACTCAAATGACCACAATGAATGTAAACAACGTTTATGTTAAATATTCCATTCTCTATTAAGATATATATTACATTGACATGGTGCTGTTTTATTTCACTTTGATGTGCAAGAGTTATGAGATTGTTTGCACTTTCTTGACCAGAGGAGAGTATATTCTGTCAGGTAAAAAATCCAGGTAATGACGCTTTGTGACACTTCCCTGTTCACCGTCACGTGGTACTTACATTTAACTGCCCTGTCAATCAAAATAAGGTTCAGCCCACAGCATTTCATTAAGATTATTATCCACTAGAATTTAACCTTCATATTGGCTAAAGAATAACAAAATATTTATGTGATTTTCGCCTGCTTTAAGATTAAAAAATACAAGGTTTTTTATTTTCATTTCTAACAATAAATAAATTCAAAGTCATTATTGTTGATGTTAAACTAACTATCTTGTCATGAAACTCGCTAAATGCCAAAAAATTTCAGCATTTTAAAAACATTAGAAATATATCTTTTACATGTTGTTCACACAATTTTGCCATATATATATATATATATATATATATATATATCGTAAACAAATATGATAAGCAGATAAATTCATATGAAATAAATCAAATACACAATGCATCAAAGACGGAAAATATTGGTAAGAAAGAAAACAACAATAAACGAAACTCTAATATAGTGGGATGGAAAACATCAAAATACACTGTTTAAATTATCATTTGAAGTTAATATCTGAAAAAAATCTTTAGAAATTTTACAGGTGTCGAGAATATAATTGTATTTGAAAACTTACCGACATATTTCAAATGAATCATGTATTACAGTAAAGTAATTTATAGAGATATATTATAGAGATAAAATGGATCATTGAGGAAATATTAGAAACATTCATACAACATTCAACAAGTAAAGCATGAAAAATATGTCATCATTTTAATAGGTACACACTAGATTAAAAAATTAACATTGTAAACACTTAAAAAAATCTCATAATCTTATCAAACTCATCGATACACATTGTGTTTGTTGCACGTAACGATTGAGATTGTTGTAGTTTTTTAAATGTCAAAACACTATTCTTATGCAGAATTATCTTTTGTGAGCAAACTATGTTTAAATTGCTTCGTCCAATTTTATATCAACTTTTATGTACGCTTTTAAACGATGGATTTGCTTTGTGTTTGTGTGATAACAATAGGCATTGCAATAGTTTTCTCAGTCAATTAAGCCATATTTTCATGGAAAATGATAAACAAAATTTGTTTACAAAAAAAACTTTACATTAAAGGGTACTATACTATTTCGTCCCCTATTGAGATTCGCCCCCGATGACAAGGCCGGTATGATTGTATTACGACTCTGACATTCGCTATAATAAAGGAAATAAGATATCAAAAATGTTTTGGCAAATCAAAATTAAACCTGTTTACATTTTTTTTCACTAATATTTCTGAATTTTTGTTTTTGTTAACATCGATTAATAATATGCGGGTTGAATAAACCCAAGTAATCGTGGAACGAAATCAAACAATTCCCTTTTCTAAACATGCCCATTATGCATTTGTCTTTGTTTTTTGTGTTCCCATAAAGAAATTATTTTCATTTACTTTGAATATTTATATCTTTGAAAGGAGACTGTTTCTGCTGGTGTAAATAGATGAAAGTCTATAACTTTCTAAGATATTTGGTTTGTATGAAATATTATTTGATACTGTTATAGGCAAAAAAATCCGACCAAGCAGCTTTAAGAATAAGCGCAAAAATAGTATTTTTAACGATCTACACAAAGCAACTTATAAAATTTATGCCGGTGGATATATCTTTTGGTCTCAGCAGTCAATAGTAAAGATAAGAATGTCACATGTTTTCTTGTAAATTCTTTTTTTAAGTCATATCAGTGCTTTTCATAAAATAAAGCAATCAAAACATTATACAAACATACGTTAACAGGTTCCCCCATAATAAAGAGTATATAACAGTTTTTTTTATCGAATGGACATAAATCCCAAAATATCACATTTAAATATTGATCTTTTTTTATTTCATCAATAAAAAATATTTTGAGTTAGTTATTTCACTTCGTGTTACATACTTTCATTAATCACTATTGTAGAAATGAATTATGCCCTTCGTCCTTAATGAGGTAATGATTTTTTTTTTTTTTAGAAGTGATCGTTTTAATTCAAGTACAATACGGTAATATTTCTATACTTTAGTTCCTATAAATAACAATTTTTTGAACAAATTTAAAAAAATAATAATATTTTCTCTTCCAAAAAGGAATGCAATTACCAATATCAATTCTTTTTTTTCAAAAAAGTCTTAAGTTTGCGGTTATATTTCAACTGTTAATGTTGGATACAGACGCAACTTACTTGTAATTTCTTAAACAAACTGAAAAATAATCCATAAATGTTGCTTTACTTTTGAATAAATAAGACGAATGAACACAATTCTTGAATAACGTTTATGGGCTTGAAATTTTAAAAATGATAATGCTTTTAAATATGACAGGGAATGAATTTAAATGCAGATTTTTTAGAAATATCTAATAATTAAAATTTGAATTTAGAATACAAGGTCAGTTTAGCTGTTTTAAGTCGGCTAACGAACAATGAATTTCCTTTGTTCTTACAACCCCCCTCCTAGATTATAATGGAAATGAGTAATCATATTTCTTGCGAGATTCTCTTAATTGCAGAAATCTTGGATACAATTTCATTAAAATAAAAAGTTGATTTTACGTATGTTCACAAACATTTAATTACATCAATGTCTTTGTTTTATAGTTCATTAGAGAAAAAAATATGTAAACTGAATGAACAAGGAATGGATTTTTGTCGTCAATATATGTATCCTATCCGCAAGGGCTTTTTTTTTTTTTACGTATGGAAGCATTTTACATACACTGAGTAAACACCGATAATCAATTTCTTTGATTATTTGTGCACAAGTTTGAAATATTCAGCTGCAGTGAAGTAACTATAGCCATTTTGTTTATATTTAAAAAAAATTACATCACCACTCTGGTTTTTTTTTTATTTTAAGGAGGCTGGTCGGTCAACATATAAACCATCAGATCTGCCTTAAACTTTTAAATATGATAATTTTGGCCATACACTGTCGTATAGTAAAGAAAAATTAAATTAAACATTTTCGCTTTAAAATTTAAACATTTTCTTATATCTTTATACAGAGCTCTTCTTTCAAAGGAGGTACATATAGCATAAAAATGGCCACGAACATCCAACCCTCTAAAGCTCGATATCAAATTAAAACGTAATCAGCCACGTGCACGTTTTCTACGGAATTAACGGACAAAGCATTTTTTCAAATAAGGTAGTTGCGAATATTTTGTGTAATATTATTTTCATTTTGCAAAACTCCATCATATGTTCTTTTGAAATTTAACCGTTTATCATTTAAAGAGCAACACAATAGAAACTTAAAGTTTATTTAGTGACACGTATGCCTAAATCAACAAGTGTAAAATTGTTTTTAACATGAATATGTTAAGTACATTGTCATACCTAGAACCTCAATCCTTATAAAGAATGAATAGTTAGTAGAACTTTCAATCCATGTTCTGTATTTTTTCATTAATTTAAAAATGATACACAGATTTAGTAGTTAGCATTTCACAATGTAAGGGATAGGTAAATACTTTATAGATCCGATGTCTTTCACCGTGAATAAATCATTCTCATATATATGCGACGCCAAAGGAGCGACATTCATTAAAAGAATTCTAATTAACAACTCCATGTGTCACGTATCCACGGTTTATTACATAATCCAGTGCTTGAAGCTCGAGAATCATATCCCTAATATATATTCATACCTATTGTAAAACAAATAAAAGCTATGAATGAAAAATGGTATGTACCTTATTCTGAACTAAACGCA
The DNA here is from genome assembly GCA_016163765.1 of Magallana hongkongensis. Lineage (NCBI taxonomy): Eukaryota > Metazoa > Mollusca > Bivalvia > Ostreida > Ostreidae > Magallana > Magallana hongkongensis. The sequence continues at coordinate 18,269,990 of WFKH01011925.1, read as the reverse complement.
CATACTAAAATAAGAAAGCGATGATTTTGAACAATTTCACCCCCCTTCCAAAAAAAAACGTGAAAAATGTAAATAGTTCTGCAGAAAAAAATATTGTGTTAAAAAGTTTTCCCCTTAATCTTAAACGTGTACAAATAAAGTTGAATTTACTTGATTTGTTTGAAGTATAAATGTTTAGATTTTTAAAACCGGAATTTCAAGTTGCCTCCTGATCTCCTAGGTAGGTTTGTATCACATTACCTTTACGTACTTGTAAGAAAGTTAAATATACTGTTCTCTTTTGACACTGAACGCTATTTAGATCAAGGTTGAGAAATAAAATTCGCACCTTCTAATTGCATTTTGTCTTTATTTATTGATAGAGCAGAATATGACACGTATACGTAGTGACTAGAATATTAGTGAGATATTGGCGAGTTTTGCCACATATACATTTAATACCCATTAATCATTTATAAGATCCGACTTTAACCATCTTTCCTTAAGACTTTGCATATCACCGCTTCAACATTTCCAAATTTTGGCAATGATGTTTGATTTTTTAAATACTTTTTATCATGCTAGCATAAGAAACCTTAAATAGGCACTTCCAAATTCTCATTTGACAAGTGTGGGCGTAAACTTTGTGAAATTCTAATATAATAATTAATACAAAAATGTTCAAAGGTTTGGCTTCAGGTTCTTAGGTGACTAGTCACTCATAACCATGGCTCTCCCCAAACTTGGACTCGGACTTTTGACATAACGGTAAACAAAACTATTAATAAAATTAATGAAAACTATTAATAAAAATAAAAAGTTTAAATATCATTTATTGCAGCACGTAGGATTTGTCCTCATTTTCATTTAAATTTAAGCGTTTTTAAGGACAAAATTGTGGGGAGGTTAAGTGAAATAATGCATATCTTTAAACAAATAATAAAAACACCAGAAATAATCTTAACATTTCAATGTTTAATTATTGTATGAAGCGTTTACTTGTTTCCCCTTTATTGGCAAAGCGTAAATTATTTCTATCCTAAACTTGCCATTTTCCTTAGGATATATCTATGTTAAAAGTAATTGATCTATGTTTTTTCTGAACCGCGTATTTAAAAAGACGTAAAGAACATGTTGTTCAATTAAATAAAACTGTCGAGGATGGATGTAAATCCCAATAGAATACGTTAGAACACACTAATCATGTAAATTGCATGCTACATATACATGTAATAGGTAGATGGATATTAAAAGCTATGTGAGCTGTAATAGTTTATTGAATAATTTATTGTTGCAAAAATGTACTATAAACATACTTTTGGATAAAAATAAAATAATAATATTTTTTGTCATTCTAATTGGAAATTAAAGTTTTGCAATAAATTTTCCGACGTACAAAATGCAGCTCATGCTGCTTTATTTTAATACACATTTTTGAATGGTAATCAAAAGGCAATTATTCTGCCTTCGATGTTGAAAGTTAACGTTGAAATTTCTTAAAGTTTGTTTTTCAAAATTATTGTTTCAATGTTGGTTCTACGTTTTTTCAATTAAAATCTGCAATCTATCAAAATACAATATAATTGAGGCATAACAAAGAATTTTATATGTGATACTCACTTGTAAAGATTTTATATGCGATGGGGGATATCATTAAACGGCTAGTCTACGTGCAACTGGAGTACTTACGGTTCTGGTATGTATAAAAAATGTTTCTTTAAATCTGATCGTCCTCCCTCAAAGGTTATGAATTTTGATGGCGGTTCTACGTTTTTTCAATTAAAATCTGCAATCTATCAAAATTAATACAAGATAATTGAGGCGTTAATTGTAGAATTTACATTGGATAGCTAAACAAACTAAGGTATTAAATCTATTACGCTTTTGGAAATGAAAGAAATGGTATTTATATGAATGAAATGCAAGGGGTATGCAGGCACATACCTCGTTGTAGATGTAGATATACAGATATGTCACGAATCAGGGAAATATCTGCTGGCTCGGAGAAAACACGGTGCGTGGGAGAAGTTGTTTACGCTATCCGTGTTTTATGGGGAAAGTTATGTAAAAACTGTCAGGGGTTGGCGGAAACTCGCTAGCCAGTCGACCTTCCGCGGGCGTTAGTACCTTTGTACTATTATATTGAACAAGTCATCGCATGCGGTGCGATTCTTTTTTTTTACTTGTTGGCGCATGTATGGTCACACTGAGGGAAATATGTACGAAATGGCATAAGGACATTGTCTTGCTATAAAATAAGAATGGCGATAAAGCTCAAGGTTACTGCTCGATAAAAAATGAATATAGCGGGAACCTTGAACCTTAGACCTTGTCCATATGCGTAGGCTTCAAGGAATAATGCGAACAACGGGGGTTATTTATGTTTGTAAGTAAATAACTGCTGTTGCCTGTAGAATTGGAATATGAATTATGATACATGTGTAGTATACCTGTTGTATAAATTGAAATATATTTATCTGAAACCAACATGCGTTAGATAACTCATAGCCAACAAATAAAATAGACCTCAAATTATTTTTATTTTAAAACAAATATATCTTTTATGATATTTTGCTAAATATCATTTTTCAGGATAATTCAATGAATCTGCTAACAGCTGGTTTAGCTTTAAACAGGTGCCGATATATTTGACAGTTGACTTTTTTGCACTTAGTTACAGTTTTATACATCATGATATATCATTTTCTAGAGGAAATAAAATTACTTTTTTGTACTCAATTTATTTCACCTGACAAATGATATACTAACCTTAAACCGTGTAAAAGGGATTTACATGTGTAAAAAAATATCTTATTTATAGAATTTGCAGAAAATCCTGTTGGATTTTTTAAAAACCTTACATGAATTATGAGTTTTTGGAAGACGAAATTTGTTCATACAGAGGAAAAGAAAGGCAAATAATTACTTATTGTGTTTAGGTTATTCAAGAGAGGTTGAGTTCAATATATACTTATAATATAGGCCTAGTATTCATTTGGTTTTAATTCGAGTATTAGATTTTTCAAAAACTGAAACTAAAAACGGCGGTTCATTTTTGTTTTCTTTTCTGTAAAAGAACTAAATGACTTGCATTTTATGTCGATGCTATTCTAGAAAAATTTAGAGATTCATATATTAGGGGTTTCAACTCCCGTAAGTAATCAGGAATCGCCTACACCTGTATTTGGACGGAAAGTACCTGTTACTAAAAATAGCTTCAGGTACCTAGCTGTCGAAATATGATTTTCGAAACCTAGATACTGATTTTATAATGGTGTCTGTAACAACTGATTTGTCATAAACTCGGGAAACTCTGTAAAATGTCAGTTGATATTCTGAACCTTGATAACTTCAAGCAAAATGCAATGGATCTAAGTGTATATAGAGTACATGTGTAGTGTTAATGAAGAAATCTGTTTATATTGGGTGTGCTCATACTCAGACTGAATTAAACAAGATAATTTTTTTTAAACCAGATGATTAGGTACATGTAAGTTATTCTCTCTATTCTTTTCATATTTCAATTAAGTGAAAAAAAAATATTTACTACTTGGTGGATTCGATCCAGCGATCACAAAATCAAAAAGACCTCCGCGTTACCACTAGGCCACGCATCTAACAATCTCAGACGATATATTTTCAATATTTATGGCTATATACATGATTGTATTAGAAAAGAAACTAATTGAAATATTTGTCTAATTTTCAGTACGAAGACCCAGTTAAACCAAAACTAATTCAATACCTGTAGAAAATAATTTTAATCGGATTTCTTTGGTTTGGAGTGGTTCAAATAGTCATATATCCATTTTTTGTATCGTATACTAACTATTTCCCTATATATCCCTAACAAGTTAATTAGACTCTTTCAGCATGGTTATTGTGTTATTTGCGTTTCTTTGAATATATTTTAACTAAATATTGTATAATATTGAAAATGTCTGATGTTTGCAAATGTGCTATATTTTAGGCGAAATCGTATATCAAGTGCTCCATACATCTTTACGTACATTATTATCGTAAACTGAACGCATTTATAATTCTACTGTTATGTACATGTATGAGACAATTTCTCAAGTCTACGGGTTAATTTCGGCCATTGCTGTCAAGCGTACCAGGGAGTGGTTATTATTTTTAATGTGCGTCAAAATAAATCGAAAAAATAAAATAAATATATTTCACTTGTGCATAAATAATTGATAATTAAGTTGTTTAATGAGGTTGGTAAGTACCATTACGACAATTTAAAGTCCGGAAAATAAAAATTAAATGTGACGCAGAACAAATAAAAATTATCAGTTCCGACATAAATCCCACTCGCCATGCAGGCTATGAGATCTTTAAGAGCTGGCCGCCAACTGAAATAACTCGTAAAACGAGTAGACGAGGGGTTATTTGCAACTATTCACCCCCTTTTCTCTGTAACTTAAGTACTTATTCGGTGACTTTATACATGCATAACAAGACTCTCAGATCTTTCTTGGAGGGTATTAGCGTTGGAGTGGACACATCTGAGTGTCGTATGTTTACTATAATAAGTTAATTATCAGCAAACTAATGAATTCTGTTCAAACATTTTATGTGTTCAATTTAAATCATATTCAGTTACAAATAATAAAAAATCGTGCACATAGTAAAAATAAAAATGGTCTTCTTTCCAGGAAAAGAAACTGAATTTTTACGTTGCTGGGAGCATACTCAAATAATCTATTTTGAACACAGGCGCTTGTTTCTGTAATAAAAGTTCACCTTAAGTATAACAATAATGGTATTATTAGTTCCCTAACGATGAAAACGGGGGAACTATAGTCTTTATCGCGTTTTGTCAGTAATGTTGTCCCCTCTTAGTTTTCCAGACTTATTTTCGTTATGGTGTGAATTGATTTAAAACTTCCTGTGTAGTTTCATAATGATGCCATACAGATAAATTATGAATATTTTTACATTTAACAGGTATTTACGTTATTGAATTTTAAATGCGACTTTTATTTACGATCGGGTTAGATTAGTGTTACAATAGATAAGGGTGAGAAAAGAAAGACAGGATTTTTCGTGCAGATCCTACTGCGCCATTCCATCCAAAACAGCAATTAGTTCGTCATCGATTTCGATTTGTGTTAATTTTTATCCACTGGTTTTAAAGATATTAATTTTTGAAAATCTCTCGTATTCATGATTGATAAGTGCTACGCCGGTGCGACTATTTACCTGAATGAACCCAAAGATGAGGAAAAAATCGGGTTGTCCTTTTAAAAAAATCTTTAATCGAGTTTTCTCCAAACCTATTTAGCACATAAAAGGACAATTGTTTCATAATGGGGGGGGGGGGTGGGGGGGGGGGGGGCGCGGGGGGGGGACATATATTACGTATTGTAACGTGTTTTGTCCTGGGTTCTCAGGGATAATATATGAATTCAATTTTTCTCTAACTCTACCTGAGTTAGTAATGATTGTTATAATTTTTCTCTAATTGGGTAACGTTTAAATCACTATCAATAATCAATGGGGATAAGGTGGGCTTTCTGTACTGTGTTTCTATACCCGGTTCCTATTGAGAGAGAGGTACTTGGTGTCTCAATCTTCTTCAGATTTACTACACCAAGCACCTCACCTCAATTCCCTGAGTTTCTTGCCACTAGTTTCTATTTGACCCTACCTCTTAACTCTTCTCTCTTTCTTCTTTCTATTTTCTTTCTTTCAATCACGACGTTTCTACTCTGCTGCTCACTGTCGACTCTCCCAGATTCTACAGCACAGATGTTTATATACCCTTGGAGTAGTCCACTCCAAGGGTAATCAGGTCATTCCATTTCCCCACCCAAATCTAATTCCTTACAACGTTTATTTTAATAAGGCATAATCATTACATTATCCACGCCTCTTTTATCATGCGTCCCGCACGTCTACTGATTTCAAACATTTTTAAAGGTATTTTTAATATTTATTTTTCAAATATAAATAACAAAACCAACATAACTTTCTGTTATTGGCTGAAATAGGACTAGTCTCGCTATAATCCAATTACTGTTTTTCGGGGGGTTTCTTTCCTTTAAATTAATCAAACCATGTGTCCTCTTTAAATTGTTCTATATTTTCACCATTCTCTTGATATTTTCTAATCACTCTGATAATCTTCTGGTGGCCTCTTTTCTTCTGATCATCGACCTTAAAGTTGGTCTGCGATCCAACGTCTACTTTTTCTCTCCTAACAGCCTTACAACAAGAGCAATGATTCTCTTTCAGTGGCTCTTCTTGGGACGTCGTTTCACAGATCCCTGTTTCTACCTCAGGTTCCTTACCCTGTCCCTCTGACAATAGTGGCTCTTCTTTTATAGCTTTGCGTTTGATACCTGGCAAATCTTGGGGTGGTTCTTTTTCGGTATGTTCTTCCGACCTCCACTTCGTCAAATATCAACTCTCCAGGGTCTTTATCCAAATCTTCATCTTCTCCAACACCCTTTGGTGTAGACTGAACCAGGTCTTGGGTGGCTGTTTTCACTCGGTCGTCACCGTGGACTCTTTTGATGTGCCTGGTTAAAATTGTCTTTCTCCCAAAGGCTTGATCACAAAACTCGCATTCAAACTTCCGTTTGGACATGTCTTCTAAACCACAAGCCAACTAATGGTTACTCCACTCATCTTAAGATGGAAATCGAACCAAACATATTGAACTCAGAAATTCAGGTTTTCTAGGTGTCAATTTTGCATTATTTTCGGTCAATCTAATATGGGAACATCCAATGTGGCCTTGTAACTTTAATTCATGCTCCACCCCTTGTATATACATTTTACTTTGAGATACGTCTATTACACAATGACTTGATTTCAGAAATTCAAGCCCTAAAATTCCGTCGGCTTTAATGTTGGCAACAACAGCTGTACATTGAAACTTATATTCCCCTAGTTGAATTCTGAAATTTCCTTTTCCTTTCACTTCCAAAGAAGTTCCATCTGCACCAACTATGTTTTGTGCTACTGGTTCCAAAGGAATAGGACCAGCCTTTACCGTGTTCTCAAATATTCTATTGGCAAGAATTTTCAATGTTGCACCGGTGTCAACTAGCAAATTTCAAGAAACCATGTCTACAAGCGCGTTGATAAACAAACCAGATTCTGTACCGACTGTAGCGTTCTTTATTGTGGCTGTATTCGACTTTGTATTATGGCCTTTCTTCTTGAACTGGGTTTCGCGATGTTCATCTGCTTTAGATTTAGCAGCTTTCTTTTAAGTCTGTTCTTGGTTTAACTTCATAAAGCAATCTTTGATTTTATGTCCACGCCTTAAGCAGTGATGGCATTTGAAAGGGAAGCCCCCGACATGCTCTGCATAGGTAACATTTGATTTGTCTGACCCCTTGCTTGCAGACAATTTTGATATTTTATTTTCCAGATCTCTCATGGACTGTTGAATTTCCTAACGAAGCTTCAAAATTTCTTCATTCACACCAATGCTACTCTGTGCAGAAGCCGTATTTATATCTACTGCGTCCTTTGTAGTACCTCGAGCAAATCCGACGTCATGCCTCCGTTGACGCTCGGCTCTACAGAACGCTTCTATTTCGACTGCTAATCTTACAGCATCATTCAGAGATTTGGGACGAGACTGTTGAATACGCAGTCGCATGTCAAAATCCGAAAGCGCATCAATAAACTGATCTTTGGCAATCATTTCAGTTACATCCCTTGGTGCCGTAGGGTATGCAAGATGAGTCAAGCGACGTATGCTTTCCCCTAGCTCTGGTAGCCTCTAATGCCTCACATAAATCCTCATATGTGTAAACTGTGCCCGTTTTTATGTTTCCGAGCACGGTATGTGCCTGTCCTCTTAAAGATACTGCCAAGTATAAACTCTTCTGTCAAGGATTCCACAGGTTAATACTACAGTACGCTTCGAAATGAGCTTTATAGTCTATCCATGAGGAAGTGCCATCAAATGTTGCCGGCTTCATGATAGTTTTACCCATGTTACTATCTACAAGATTGTTTTCAGGGTTACCATTTGAGTTAACACTTCGATTAAAGACCTGGTTTGTATGTGGTCTATCATTCCATGCACCATGTCTTGATGTCCAAGTAACACTGGTTGTCGTTGATGTGGCACCGAGACCATGTGTACTGTGTGGGAAACTACCTGCGAGTAGCGTTTCTGAAAAATTTGGTTGTTCAATTGATCGAGGGCTTAAGTAATCACTATTCTCTTTTTCTAATGTTTCTTGACTCGTTTCCCCTGACTTTGGATATTTTGGATGATCAAACATTTGCACTTGCAGTGTTAGCATACTGAGATGATCTATCATCTATACTAGTATCATATTTTGGTCTTACATCTACCCCTGAATCTGGTATCATAGAAGGTTTAGATGTATATGGCGTAGATCTCAATCTATCCAATGTCTCTTTTTAGCTTCTCACGTCTAGCATCTATTACGCTGAGATCAGCCCAAAGTTCAGCTTCTTTGTCATTCATTTTTAATTTTCTATTGTCTACACCAATACAGAAATACAAAACACAAAACTATTCTAATTCTTTTATTCTTATCGCTCACTAATTCAAAATTCAGATACACGGTTTCTTTAAACCTGGTACACACTACCCGGTAACACTTCATTTGGTTCAAAGCACCCGGTAACAATGCACCTGGTATCTAGTTCTTAATACACCCTATATATTTGTTCAAAAAACAACAAAATTAAATTTATAAGATCAATGAAATCACTGATATTTTATCCCTGAACCGGCTGCCACCAAAATGTAACGTGTTTTGTCCTGGGTTCTCAGGGATAATATATGAATTCAATTTTTCTCTAACTCTACCTGAGTTAATAATGATTGTTATGATAATTTTTCTCTAATTGGGTAACGTTTAAATCACTATCAATAATCAATGGGGATAATGTATGAGGTGGGCTTTCTGTGCTGTGTTTCTATACCCGGTTCCTATTGAGAGAGAGGTACTTGGTGTCTCAATATTCTTCAGATTTACTACACCAAGCACCTCACCTCAATTCCCTGAGTTTCTTGCCACTAGTTTCTATTTGACCCTACCTCTTAACTCTTTTCTCTTTCTTCTTTCTATTTTCTTTCTTTCAATCACGACGTTTCTACTCTGCTGCTCACTGTCGACTCTCCCAGATTCTTCAGCACAGCTGTTTATATACCCTTGGAGTAGTCCACCCCAAGGGTAATCAGGTCATTCCATTTCCCCACCCATATATAATTCTATACAACGTTTATTTTAATAAGGCATAATCATTACAGTATGTAATACTCTCAGAATGCTTCTTACACTACGGAGTAAATATTATCCGCTGAAACAACAAGTGCTAGTGATTTTGAAGCATGAAGAAAGAGTAACCAATATTTATCATATTGTAGCAAATGATCTGCATCAGCTTATTTTCGTGGAGATGCGCATTAAAGCTTACTTGAATTCATAAATACGTATATATTCCCTTTTATGTATTGGTTTTCAATTTTTATTGTAACGCTTAATGCTACACCCCCCGTCCCCCCCACCCATATAGGCCGGGAGCACTTTTCATGCGTCACCGCATTCAGGCAATTGATACATGCGCAGATCCCCAAAAATATTTCCGGGGGGGGGGGGGGGGGGAAAAAGGTAGTTTTTAAATGGGGGGGGGGGGGCCTGGTTTGGGGGATTTTATTTTGTAAAGAAAGAAATTTGAATTTCAAACCCATTTCAGCCCCCCCCCCCCCCAGATCCGCGGATGTCAGCACCGAAAAAGTTACACTGGATTATATTCAATCTACATTGTTTTGGGTACATGATAACCAATGGCGTACTAATTATAGTGATATGGTCTTTGTTTCTTGAATGATTCAATCTTTCTGAGTACGAAGGCTAGAGTCTGTATTTAATAAATAGTTACTATCTGACATTGGTTCTTCTAATACTATATGACATTGGTTATTCTAATTAAATACAACCATGCACACATCAGTGTTAAACATACATTTTTTTTTACATGTATGTATCATGCGCACTTATGTTGAAATCAATTAAATTACTATCATTATTCTCTAACGAGAGGTCATATCAATAAAAATTGGTTGTCTTACCTTGACAAGCCTGTAATTTCGGCTTTTAGAAACGCCGTATACGAATTCCTGGTCCAAAGATATTTTGGGCTATTTAAACACAATTCATAGAAAATTCTTTATTTACACTAGAGTATACTTATTTTCTTTGTCGAACTTTTTTGTATATAAAGAAACATTACAAGTCAGGGCCACTTTTAGACACGTTTAGATGACACACATGTATGACATATACATATAATTCAAGATGATACCAGTTTGTCCCTATGTCTGCGAGATGATTTTCAGTTTGAAACAATGTTGTACTCGATCTTGTTGATTTCATATCTAGGTATTTTCACATGTTTATACTTTTTTTTAATCTTCGGCCGATCTTTTGACGCCTGCGTCAATTTGTTTCTTGTTTATTCATTTATTCAGAAAGATTTCATATCTAAATATACAGTAGAGTTGTCAACACAGTCATTGTTCACAAAATATATAAAGTCCAATACAAATCTGACAGTGGTTTAAGAATATATGTAATCTAAAACACGAGTGAATGCATTTTATATGTATATTTAAAACCAAAAACCAAGGTATCTGCCCGATGCATGATGAACTCGCCCTTCACTTTCGGTCGTGATGTTAATTAGCCCGCCTTCTTGGTTACCTCGTTCTGAGCATCATCTGCAAAACTAAAATCGCGCATTCAAAAAACGAATTGGCGCATTTTATTTATTCAACATTTGTCAAATATTATTTCCTTTGTATAATTTAAATTAATTTTGGGTAATATATGGCATGTCAAATGTTGCAATATTCGATCTTTTCTATTTGTATTGTATAAATATCCATTAGTATTGTATAATTTTCTATTTGTATTCTATAATATTCCATTTGTACTCTGTAATTTTCCATTTGCATTGTATAAATTTCATTTGTATTCCATAATTTTTTATTTGTATTCTATTTGAATTGTATGTTTTCATTTTTATTCTATAATTTTCCATTTTTATTGTATACTTTCTTTATTTGTATTCTATAATTTTCCATTTGCATTGTATAAATTTCATTTGTATTGTATAATTTTCCATTTGTATTCTATAATTTTCCATTTGCATTGTATAAATTTCATTTGTATT
>WFKH01011925.1:18245392-18255689 GCA_016163765.1 Magallana hongkongensis | reverse complement strand
GTAAAGTCTTACACGAGGATAAAAAGTTTGTTTAAGTGTTGTATCAATATGCTCTGTCATGATCATTTTGCGCTAAACCAAAGCTAAAATAATATCATTACTTAGAAATAAATAAATCTATAGTATGGGAGTAAAAAGCACCTCTCCCAATTAAGGGGAAAATAAATTGTAACCCACTTTTATAAAACCAAATTTAAAGGAGGATAATTGGATGCCTTTCATTTTTTTTTTTATAAAACCTTTGATATTTATCTATAATTTCCAAACTGTTTGGGACACTTCATACCGTACGACACTTGTATTCAAATGTAGTAGGCTCAAAGACCACGTGTTCTTCTTTTTGTAATATATATATATATATATATATATATATATATATATATATATATATATATATAAGAACAAACATTGCAATATCTCTCATTTTGATATATACCTGCCCATAGTGAATGATATAGATAAACATAAAGCACAGGGAAATTCACTATATTGGAACTCCATCTCCGCCCCGGCCAGGGCTTGAACTCACGGCCTCTAGAACCCTCTCTCCTAGCAGTGAGCGGCCACCGATTTAACCACTCGTCCATCTAGGCAAGACAAAAATCTTGCTTTCGATGACGAACGGAACCTAGGGCGCTGGTCGCTCACTACACGGTCGTTTGAGATACAGGTGAAATATAGTTAAACGACAGTTAAACGAGTGGGTTCCAGAGGTCGTGAGTTCAAGCCCTGGCCGGGGCGGAGGTGGAGCTCCAATATAGTGAATTTCCCTGTGCTGTATGTATATATATATATTTATCCTTCACTATGGGCAGGTATATGTCAAATTGAGAGTTATTGCAATGTTTGTGCTTATTATATGTATATATCTATGCAATGTGTATCGTCCCGATCCTCTCAAATTGTCGTTTAACGCGCCAGCGGGGTTTGCATATTTATATTTAAATATTTAATCGTACGATGGCTTAAAATTATATAAATATAAGTAATAAGGAATCATTCTTTGAATATTATGAGGCGATAATTTCGGTCGGGGCGTGATCAAATCTATCATAAAGCCCTTCGGGCTTTGTTGGATTTGATCACGCCCCGACCAAAATTATCACCTCATAATACTAAAAGAATGATTCCTTATTACTTTAATCAATGCAATTTTAATCAGGGTGTTGGAAGGATGCAGAGCGGAAGCTAGAAAGAAACGCGAAAAAATCTTTTATGATTTATATTGAAGAAATATGGGTGGTGTTTTTCAGGATTTTATTTTCAGGCAAAATTGTGCTAATATGATATGATAATTCTACGCGACTCAGTAAAAATTCACCTTTGTTCAAAATAAGATCCCCGGGGATGGGTGGGGAAACAAAATTATATTTTTTTCTAGGAATAAATAGAGAAAACTCTTTAAACCCTGTAGACGAATAAGATTAAAATTAAGAGTAAGATATCATAATTTTGTCGATGGAATATAATATACAATCTGATTTTGCATCATTAATACATAATTAATAAAATAGAAAAAAACCATCAATAACAATGAGGAAATTATACTTTAATTGATGTCATGTAATTTTTTTTTTAAAAAGGTAATAAACCCCAATTGGTATTGCCATATTCATTAAATTACAATTTTTACATTTTACTATTTTACAATGCATTCACATAAGTTCTATATTTATTCACAACGTTCTATTTGTATTACAAAGTTATACAATTTTGTTGATAGTTTGTAGTAAAAAGTTAATTTAGCACATTTCAGAAATATTGAGTAGCTATTCATCTCTGATTTTAATTAATCAAAGAAGTGTTTTAACAAAAAAAGTTCTTGTGATTTATTTTGTTAATAAATTTGCACTCAACGTATTAGTATTGCCATGTTCACGTTTCGTGGTACAAGGAGTACATGGTCAAATTTTGAGGTTATCAAACATTTTGAGTATGAACGTTCAGAAGTATGACTGTGCTTTATCTTTTTTAATAACGTACTCGAATTTTTTTAATGCACAAGCGGCCCTTTTGAAACTCTACCGTAAAGGCGGGGACCAGTTATTTTTATTTACGAAAGGTTACGGCAATACCCGAAACAATATCAAGGTAAGTTAGTACACTATTTTTGATAAATTGTATTTTAATATCTTTTCCAAAGAAATGTTCATTTAATCAGACGTACTTTTTCTAAATATAGCACAACGGTAAACTGTTCGGTGTCCCGCAGACTACAGCCAACTATACATGTACATGGGCCCTATAGAGCGACATAATAGGATAATTAGACTAAGTGCAAATGAAGGGGTAGACATAAGCGAGAAAATAAACCCCACGGACAAAGTGGTCTGCAGATAAGAGACAGTACTGATATCTGCTGTGTTAGAGAGGATGTCCTCTTTAAAATAGTTTTAAGGGTCCAGGGTGAACATTTAGCCTGACAAAGAGGAGGCAAGGTTGGGAGGAAGTTGCAGAAGTGCTAAATGAGTAAGAATATTTTAAAACTAGATCAATGATTTTAATTTAGTGGCATACTTGTAGTCTAATCAAAATAATATGTAGAAAGTTTTGTAATGAAAAAACAATTTAAACTGCAGTGGGGATAAAGCAAATACAATTACTTTTAATTGAAAAAATAAACTGCTAAAAATTCAAACTGGATGTGAAAGAAGTAAAGCTATACAAACATTCTATAAATATATATTATGAATGCTGCCATGTTTTATTATTCCTGATGATTTTATGCATTTATTGCTCTGTTAAATAATACTATTGAACTTTGAGTGCAAAAATGTGCGAAATAACTTTGCTATTTTAAATTTAGATAAAGGGATTTTTTTTTCAAAGCTGGACACGTTCGGGACCAGCTATTGGCTTGAAACAATTATTGTCTAATTACAAATTAGAACACAATTAGCTGTAATTTGCCTAATCTATCCCCTCGCTAAAGCATAGTGCTAAAACACTCAAAACACATTATATTAGAAGAACTAAGCACATAAGCACATATGGAATTGAACTCAATACCTCACTTACTGACCATTTTGATTCATTTGATCCATTTAAGAATCACGTGACCTGTATGGAGGTTGACGTGTTTTACCGACTCACGACCTAAGAGGTATTTCATACCGTATATAGCGTATATAGCGTAATTTAGTTACAGTTTGCGGTGAATGTGATACACAATTGATACGTGAGTAGTGTAGCTCTGTTCCTATGAATCTAGGCTCACCGTCGCCATCAAAACCACCGAAGAAAAAGAAACGAAGGACAAAATCGTCAGCCCAGGGCAAGATGGCGACTACACAACAAGGATCTTGCACAAGTTCGGTATATCCCAATGATAACCTGTCACAGTCCGTACAGCCCATACAGCAAGTAGGAAACCTCACCTATCACCAAATACAGCCAATGAAATATATATACAATCTGCACATGCTCCAATGCAAACTCAAATGCAGCACCAACCCCAGAATGTACAGTCGAACACACCCCAGGTTACCCCCCAATGGGTTAGTGATATAGTATCTCATCTGCAAAACATGAACCTGAAATTAGACACTATTGAAACCTTACTCTCAAGCATGAAAAGAGAAATAAAAGGTTTAAGTAACCGTGAAAGCCAAGAATTCATTTCAAAATCATTGGAGGATAACGAAAAAAATACTTCTACAGCCCTCACCGAGCTCTCGGAACTGAAAAGGGCGCTAGAGCAGTCCCTTCAAGAAAATGCACGAATAACGGAAAGTGTCCTAGATATGCAATGTAGGTCAATGCGGGACAACTTGTTATTCTTTGGTATCCAGGAGGCCCTATCAGGGGAACAGGAAAGTTGTGAAGACATTAGTATGTCCTTGTGTGCTTCAAAATTAGAAATCAAAACTGAAATCCTAATTGAAAGGGCTCACAGGATTGGGACAAAAAAAAAACACAAAACAAAACAAACCACGTCCAATCGTTGTAAAATTTAATAGATTCCCACATCGGGAAATGGTCCGCCAATGTTCTTACAAGCTCAAAGACACGTATATATCCATTGGGGAACAGTTCCCTAAGGAAATTCAAGAACGTAGGAAAAAATTGTTGCCAATTTATAAAAGGGCCAAGGAAAGTCATCGAAAGGCTGTCTTAGCGAGGGTCAAGTTATTCATCGACGGAAAGCTTTACTGCGATTATGACCCTGTCCAGGTGAAGTCAAAGCCGACCCAACCAAAAACATCAGGAGGAAGAGGACAAAAACACGGCAGAGGGAAATAGAGGGGTCAGGAGAACCAAACTGGACTGCGCGTAATAGCATGGAACATACATGGAGGTCTCGAAAACAAATGGAGTGAGAGAAATTTGAAATCATTTTTGTGTACATACGATATTATTTGTCTTTCTGAATGTTGGATTGGAAAAGATTTCAACATCAGTGACCAAAACTTTCAATCATTTGTGTTCCCGAGGAAATCTGGAAAATCGCAGGGCGGGGGAACAGTAGTGCTTATAAGAAATGATTATACTCCGTTTATATCCTTTGTGGAATCTTTTTATGATACTATTGTTTGGCTAAAGATAGATAAGAGGTTTTGTAATCATACAAAAGATATTTATATTGCATTTACTTATTTTCCCCCTAGTAATTCAACTTTCTTCAAAGAAAATGATTCAGATTTGTTTATGGAATTAAAAAATCAGCTAAGTTACTACATGTCTATTGGTGGTATTTTTATATATTTTATATTTTTTTTTATATTATATATTTTAATAGTAGAACAAAAACTTTGCCAGACTTTATTGTGAATGATCTGATACACCAGTCTGTACTGACTGGACAACAACTTACAATACAGCTCCGACAATCAGCTGACTGAAAGGGTCAACCCAGATCTGGGTCACAATGATTACGGACAGCGTCTATTGTCATTGTGTAAATCTACGGGCGTGCGCATTGTTAACGGTTTGCACAGTGACGACTTTCCACACTTTCAACGGCGCACGCGGACTCAGCACAATTGATTATCTATTAACTACATATGATATGTTTGATTTTATTAATAAATTCATTGTCTGCAATTTTACCACTTTCTCAGACCACGCACCGCTACATATAGAGGGCACTTGTAACTTTGTGGATTTCGAAAAAGTTATTTCCCAAAGTGACTTAGATGAATGTATGTTAAAAATCACAGACATGTTGAGTAAGGATATTGGTAATTTTTTTCATGTAATTTTTAAAACCAGTAACCAGTCCAAACCAGCTAATTTAAGGTCAAGGTATTCTACTTATCTGTATGCAGAGTTAGGTAGATTACCCCTTATTACAAGAAGGCTATTTTCAATTATAAAATTTTGGAAAGATTTGTGATATAGTAATAATTGTATTATCCAAAAGTGTTACGAAGAAACGTACATTAACTGCGAATCACATGGACATAAAAACTGGGCTTCTGAGGTAAAGAAAATTTTAAATGAAATTGGGTTCAATGAAGTTTGGAATAAACAAACAATTGATTCACTTACTCTAAAAGTCATAAATCAACGAATAGCAGACCTGGCTAAACAAGATATTTTTTGGTAAAATAAAAGATTCGCGGAAATGTCATTTTTATAAATATTTAGTTGATAGATTTTATCTTCAATATGACCTTAAAAAGTCAGTTCCTGTAAAATTTCAACAGTGTATATCGAAATTAAGATTGTCTTCTCATCGTGTAGTCATCGAAACTGGAAGGTACAATAATACACACAGAGCCCATGGGAACTGCTTTTTATGTAAAAACTATGTTGAAGATGAATTCCATTTTATTTTTAGTGTGTCCAGTATATATTGTATACCGTAAAAAATATATTAAAAAGTATTTTTATGAGAAACCATCGATGTTCAAACTGCTGCAATTGTTTAATAACGAAAATTTTATAGATATGTGTAACCTCGGCAAACATATTTACTTTAGTATGAAATTAAGAACCGATATCTGTAATTAACTTTAGATGTTGTTCTTTTGATTATTTTCTACTTTACTTATGTCATATTTCATATTTATGTATGTACTAGGGTGTCCTGTAAAACACCCACTTCTGTACTTTACTATGTTCTTTAATACTAATGTGTATAATCTGATGAGCTGCAAAGCTTAAAGAATAAAGAATGAAATTCTTTGTTTTCTGATGAAGAAAGAGAATAAAAATTTTGAATGAATTTTCTTCCTTCAAAACAATTATGAACATTTTAAAGACTTTGGAATTATATGAAGCCTATTGCCATATTGTTGCAACCTGTCCCACTAGAGTTGAAACAATTTTAAAATTGATTAAAATTATGTTGATTCCGAGGGTAAGCACGGAAAGTTTAAAAGGCAGATTAAGGAGCAAACTGACAGTCTAACTTATAACAGGCACCAATTATTCATTATGATAGAAGGTCCAAGTCTAAAAAGTTTTGTTCCAGATAAATGCTTAGCTTTTTGGCTAGATAGCCATAAAAGAGATGTGGGTGGTCACATAATGATAAGAGATGATGAAATGAGTGAAACCACAGACACTACTGAACGAGCTACTGCAAAACAAATTGATAAAAAATAAAATATATAACTGTTGCCATTGATTGCTTTATTATCTATTTCACCTTTTTTGCATTTTTAAGCCAACTGATATGAAGAAGTGCACTGGCTTGCAACTTTTAACGTTGGGCTAGTTACTTTGTTACTGCCACTAGCCCCTGGGCTAGTAGCCAGTTTTTGTAATTGCACACCCCTGACCTTAATGCGCTCGTGTATTTTAAAGGCTTTAAAATGTGGGGCGGAGCTAAAGTTCAACGGGAATAAGATGTAAACAGTGTTCCCCTATCATAAATAATGATGTATATCTCCCATGTGATTGTTTTTTTCTAGAGAAAGAAAAGGATTTTATCAAGGTACGTACGAGGGTTGTTAGAAAAGTTCGCGGACAAAGTGATTTACGCCAAAATTACTGTGTACTTTGTAGGATGGCGTATGTTTTATTAAATGACTACCAATTGAAAACAAGTATGCAAGAAATCATATGAATTTGAAATTTTTTTTCAAAAGATACAGTGATTTTTACTTTGCATTAATTAGATTTACGAAGCACCATTTCATATTTCCACGACGTCAGGTGACGTCAAACAACTGAAAGTCAAAAATTTCCTCTTTTTCAAAGTAAACACTTTTCAGTTCCACACACTTTTCAAGTCGTTTAACCCATTTATAAAATGCACGTTCATACCATTATTTGTCAAGTTTTTGTATAATGTCTTTTGTAGCATATCGTAGATCATTTAGGTGAAAAATATCTGTTAGGCAGTTTGTACTTAAGATAAGGAAAAAAAGCGTAATCCATAAGTGCAAGATCCGGGCTGTATGGGGGGTTGGGGTGTTGCAAGAGCTCAAAATATCAGTTCTTCCATCTTTAAACCTCTGTGATTCTAATTGTAAACCTTTGTTCTATACAAATAGCAGCATCTAAAAACCTTTTGGCCTCCATCGGAGATTTTCCTGCGTGCACACAAAATTAAATGAAGACCCGGTGCTCCAAGATGTCCATTGAAGTCAATGTTTTTGATTCATTTTTCAAGCGTTGTTCGTCAAAATTCGGCGATAAAACGGTCAGAAATTCTTCAATTTAATTGAAACTTTAACAAAATGACCTTCATAAGATATTGTGATGTCATATGAAATATCGTTTATTTTTATGCGCTTAAACGGTACATTTTCTGAAAAAGAAAAAATGCGTACAAAATATAAAAAATCAAAAAACTGACATGCTCCGTGAAGCATATCTTATCAAAATAATTAAGCTGTATATTTTTCATGGTATATTAAAAAAACCCCAAATCTTTACATATTTCTTAGAAAATGCGTCAAAATTAAATCTGAAAAGTTTCGCTGGTATCATGCGAATAGTCCGCTCACAATCGAACTTGTCCGCTAACTTTTCTAACAACCCTCGTATATCAAAGATAAGGAACATGTAAATTAAAAAGAGAAATTTCAAAGTTTATTTTTAAATTCCCTTTTACTAGGGTCCGTATTTCACATCACCCTTTAATAGCTTTAAATTTTAGTATTTTCCAATATCTTAATGCAGAGCTATTTTTCTGAAGAAGATAAATACAGTCTAAAAAGGCCATGACCATGGAGCCCTCTTAAATGCAAGAAGTATAGTATTATTTCAACTTAACAATATCAGCTTTATTTATGACTTACTTTTTCGTTCTCTGTCTTTTTGTTTTATTTGCCGATGTAATCTTTGCTTTGGTCTTGGCATGATGCATAATATATTTATTAATATTCTGTAAGAGTATATTGAAAAAATGAGTATGCTATATCTTTGGCTCTTAATTTCTTACACTCTGAGGTCTTCCTATCCACCTCTAGTCTTGACTACACCAGTTTCCTCTTATAAATCGCATTGTCCTTACTTAGGCTCTCAATCCTGACTTGCTTGCTTGTTGAGGATGCCTCCAAGGTCTTTACATCTTTCATAATGTCGGACATACTAGTACAAGTAGAGTGTGTGATATTATTTATCATCTGTAGTTTTCCAGCAGCATATCCCAAACAAGACAGTACTAGAGATGGCCGAAGCAGAAAACATCTGTGGCGAGGTGAGGAGGAGGAGATGGAACTGGATCGGTCACGGGCTAAGAAAGGATCCAACGGATGACTGCGCTGTGGCCCTCGGGTGGACGCCTGAAGGGAGAAAGGAAGAGGGGCCGCCCAAAACCAACATGGCGACGGATGGTGGAAGTTGAACGGAACAATGCAGGCTGGAGCTCCTGGAACGCGGCACGCCACAGACCGGCGAAATTGGAAGAACGATGTCCTTGCCTTATGTGCCTCCTGGCACGGAGAGAATTAAGGTTAAGGTAACGCTTTCGATAAGAAACCTTTCACTCATGGTTTATCTTGACAGCTTGTGACCTGCATAGCCAAAGCACTAGTAGACATTGCTATCCTGTAGATGTTGTCCATGTCTTTTCTGTATATAATGCTAATCTAAAACTAAAAAAAAATGTAAATAAAGGCCATTAGCCATGGATTTCACAATTTAGGTACAAGACTTCATTGACATATTAAGGTTGCTCGCGGGTTTGCTGACGTCACAAACGGAATCAACGTAAATAGTTGACCGTCTTAGCAAAATCATATATTTTATAAGAATTACAAAATTAATGATCTTTAGCAACATTTAGCAGCTTACAAGACAACTTTTTCAACGAATAACTGCTTATCCGGTCAGCTAATATATCTTTGGTTTCTTGTATAATATGTCCCATTTACTATACAAGGTTAAAATAATTATTTGTCATATTTAAAAGTCTCAACCCTGCATAATAATTTTAAACCATAATTAACGCGCTTTAAGAAATATTTTTTGTTTAAAGTGCGTTGGTTTCAAAATCAATGCAATTAGAACACAATTTTAAAGGGCGTAATTTTTCAAAGAGCCTCTTAGTTTAAAGTGCGTTGGTTTCAAAATAAATACACTTAGAAAAAAATTATGGGATATAGAATGTTTTGGAAGAAATGAAAAAACTATTTTAAACCGGGTTTTCCGAAAGAAAAATCCGGTTACTGAAATAGTGAAAATTGCGGGTGGCTGCAAAAAGGGAAACTCTATTGCACATACAACTTCTCCTTCAGTTTTCAAGTAGTTTTTGTTTTGCTGATCAATTGTACATATATCAGAGATGTGCATATTACCTGAATTTTAATTTTTGATCATTTATGCAAAAATTAACAGCTATTGAAGTCATTTGTCTTTTGCCTAATATTGCATATAGTGTACCCCTATTGTACGGGTAACTGCTCCTACAGTTTTCGAGATAGAAACCTTTTGTTTTGCAGGTCAATTGCACATATATCAGAGATGTGCATATTACTTGTATTTTTGTGAATTCATGAGGAAAATACTAGCTATTAAACTTAGTACTTTCTCCATAATATTGCACACAGGGTGCATCATTTGTCCAGATAACTCCTCCTACAGTTTTTAAGATGGCAAGTTATTTGTTTCAAATATATGCACCATAGAGATAATCATCATACATTGATTTTATTGATCGACAAATGCAATACGGATCCTGTTTACACAAAAGAAAAACCGGTGTGCTGTCACATTGACAGCTTTCTCTTTGTTATCTTTTGAATAGTTACTGTAGAATTAATTCTATTTTAAGATGATCATACATGAACATGTAACTATTTAACCTTTAACTCCAAGTTAATTGGTCCGATCGTATACTACGATTAAAGTATGATGTAAACAATGCATAAATATATTTATATGCACAGAAGAAGTTTAA
>WFKH01011925.1:18193174-18212439 GCA_016163765.1 Magallana hongkongensis | reverse complement strand
GGTGTGGGTCTGCGGCAATCTCTGCATCCCAGTCTTCTGGTTCTTCAAGGACTTTAGGCGCGGCTTCCTCCATCACAGCTCGTGGTGATATTGGGATTTCTATCGAAGTCATGGCAAATATTTGACTTCCCCCAAATCAGATTATATACCCTTTATTTTTTGTTCCCTCTTTTTATTTTGTTGAAACTGCTGAAATGATGCGTTATTTATGCTTATTTTTAAAAAGTTCTATGCAATCTAATGTCACTCAACTTTTTTGCATACATTGTATATATACGGTGATCAGTTAAAACTGACTGATTTTTCCATTTAAAAAGTCTCTCAATCTAGTTCATTTTAACAGAACACGTTTGGTTTTTTAAAAAGTCATTTATACTGGTATACTTAAGAAACACCAAAATGTATTTTTCGATCGACGTTTAGCTATCTTCATTTTAAAAACGATTTTTACTACACTCAAGTATTCATTCTACCCAGTGTCTAACAATAGGGTCGATCTTTTATCAAACACGTGTTCAACCAAGTCTCCTTCCCCTTAACTCTTTTTAAAGGTCACTGACGCATTCCTCCATTCAATACCCAATTGTGATTCGGGAGTTCCTGTTTCTTGGTCGGGTAATCGTCAGTCTAAAAATAATCATTAATCTTGATTTGTTGCTACGCTGTTTCTTGGTCGGGTAATCGTCAGTCTAAATTAATCATTAGTCTTGATTTGTTGCTATGCACAGGTCTCGTGTCGGGCACCTGTCCCCAAATGTAGGTCAACCACCCCCCATTGTTCTTCTTTTGTTCCCCCCCCCCCAGACAATAGACCCCATTGTTTTTGGGCCCCCTTCGTACGTATATACTACTCCTTGCATGTTGAAAATGTATGCTTTAATATCATAATGTCTCAAATAAAATTGATTACAAGTTTTCTATTCTACATTTAACTGTTTATCAATTTTGGATACATTTTGGATTGGAATTGAAAGATCGAAGTCATTTTATCTATGTAATTCAGAAATAATTACTAGCAATGTGTTCCCTCACAGTTTTCACATTGCCTCCCAAATCAACTACACTATCCATTACTTCTTCAACATTAAAGTCATTGTCCTCTGAATTTGAGATGATGTCTCCTCTGGTGATGCCTATATTGTGCAACAAACAACATGCAACCACTGCAACACATGTCCTCTATGGACCACAGTTCGGTGTGCAAACACGAGAATCTTTTCAATACCCCGAACGTTTGCTCTATTAACACCCTTGTCCTGCAATGTGCCGCGTTGTATCTGTACATGTATGCCTCTGTGGGGTTTAAATACGGAGTCATCAAATAAGTCTCGAGCGATAAATGATCAAAATTAGACAACTGATTCAGAAAATATTTATATCCCTGATGAAGAAAGTACTAAGAAAAACGATGATTCTGTAGAAAGTCAAGTCCAAGGTCTTCAGTTTGATATAAGTCTACATCCATCGAATATTGTTCTTACTGGTGTGTAGTCCTACGGTATCGCCCCTGGAGAAGGAGAACTTCCCCGCAGTGTTTTCGTAAATGAAATTTGTGAAGCACTAGCTATCCCTGTTTGTTTTCCGTATGGAAAATGAACATTTTCAGACATGAAGAAATTATCAAAAATATCAAACTGTAAAAAATCACTGAAAAAATAATTCATTCAAAGACTTACCAATGTTGACACAAGATTTGCCACAAATATGTCTTACTTATTCTATGCCTTATATGTCACTGAGAAAATGCAAGTAGATGATGCTATTTCAATTGCTGTGAGAAAGGAACGCAGACAGGACATAGCAGATAGTCAGTTAAAAGATTTCAACAATGTTCGAAATATTTTAGTAAAAGACCAAGCTTTTCAATTTTCATAACCGATCCGAGGCTCTCCATCCTATTGGCAACATTTACAATTTGTACTTTTGGCATTAGTTAGAACCAAAGGGCCTTTATCATGGGTTCTATCATGTGCTGACACAAGATTTCCTGAGACAGTTCAAGCTATTGCAGCTCAGAGAGGAACAGTGTTGTCTGCTAACGATGTTCAAGCCATGTCACCTAATGAAGTTCATACCTGGTTACGCGAAAATCCCATCACAGCTGCCAAACAGTTTGATCACAGACTTCTAGTGTTCTTTCAGCATGTGATCGAGTGGGGTTCCAGACAACAAGTGGCTTAAAGCTGCTTGGTCCGATTTTATGTCAAATTTTGTGTACGCTTTTAAACGATAGTTATGCTAAGTATGTGCATAATAATTTACATTGCAGTAGTTTTCCCGGTCAATAAAGCCAAATTTCAATGTAAAAAAATATGTACAAAATTTCTTAACAAAACAAACGACAGAAAAGGGTATCGCGTTATTTCGCCTCAAGTTAAAATTTGCCCCCGACGTCGAGACCGGTGTGGTTGTATTACGACTTTGACACGGCTATAAATAAAGGTCAAAATGTTCAGGCAAATTAAAATTAACTTGTGTAAATTTTGTTTGCTAATATGTCTGAAGTTTGCTTAGTTTACAATCGATGCATAACATGCGGGTTGAATAAACCCAATCATTCGGGGGACGAAATAAAACGGTTCCCTTTTCTAAACATTCCCGTGATGCATTTTGTTTTGTTTTTTCGTTTGCCCAAAGAGAAATTATTTTATTTACTTCGAACATTTCTAACTTTTAAAGGAGACCGATTCTGCTGGTGTAAATAGGAGAAAAGCCATAACTTTTTAAGATAATTGGTTTGAATGGAGAAGTATTTGATACTGTAATAACCAAAAAATCGGACCAAGCAGCTTTAATGTCTGTAGATGCATAGACAAAGTGGAAAAGGTAAATAACACAGACTAAAAATTAGCGTTCATTTTTTTTATGTTATTTTTTTATGCTACCAATGTGGAAGGGCCATTTCCACCCAATCCTGCTGAGAGGGGTCTTGAATGTAACTGTAATTTCGATGCATAATGCATGGACCCAGTACTCACATGTCTGCTTCACTCTTTCAAGATTATAGACATGTGAGCACCCCGACCACGTTGCTTTTGTTTCCGATCTCCCTTCTCCACATATTCTACAAAGGGTAGTGTCCTGCAACCCTGGAAATCAAAGACAATGTGGTCTGCGTTCGCACCGAGGTCTTCTTTTTCGGAGAAAAAGAAAAGGTATGTCGTCATCATCCTCAGAGGTTGTCACTTCCTTTTCTTTTTTTGGGGCGACGCAAAGAACTATATAGGACATATATTGTAGTTTTTATAGAATAAACTGCACGCACTTCAACAAATTTCATATTTTTTATAAAGTTGATAACAATTACTAACTATGGAACCTGATTGATTTCTTCACATGTGTTGGTAAAATAAAATTAAATGAACGAAATGCATGCCTATATCTGAAAAACATCAAGAAATTTAATATTTTCAACAGTAAGCAATAGTTATGTACTTTTTTTAATATTTTGTCGTGGTATTCCTTGTCGCTCATACTCAAATATTAAAGTCGGGAATAAATCGTGTTAAAATTTCTATGATCGCCGAACCTTCAAATGCCCCGTGTATTCTTACTGTTGTGGAATAAAATAGCCTTATTCAGGGGAACTCCCGCGCTATAGCTTACAGGAACAACAACTTTGAAAACTAGTAGCATCTATTGGTACGAGTCAACCAATTGATCCTGTTCTTCTTTTACTTCAACAGACAAAGATGGTGTAGTCATTGGTTGAGGTTACATATCATATGCACACTCTGCTGCAGAGAGGCCACCAGTCCGTTGTGGAGTCGAGGCTAAAGACCATTAATTTTACGGGGAGTAGGAGATTGCACTATACAACGTTTCTGTAAATGTAGCAAATGATTGTGTCTTCTGTTTTTCTCTTAGCGTCTTAATTAAATTTATTCTTTCTTATTTTGAAACTTTCAGCTTCGTTTTTAAATGGTACTCGGTTTTTGACAGTTTGTTTAGTGTATTTAAACAAAACTGGCGTATATACTTCCCCTTTTCATAAGTTGGTTGTGGAATGTGGTCGAGGACCTCCAACAATTGATCAAACACCCCTAAAGAATCACTATATATTGTGCCGCTGTTTATTTTTCGGTAAAATACCATGACATAGCTCACAAGGCGATTCTACCTTGTGGCCGCAATCCCCCCAAGGTCGGGTTTTCGGCTATGGTGACCTCCTGGCAGGCAGGAATAACATTCTCATTGACGTATACAAACACGGCATCCATCAGATCGTACCGCTGAACAGTTTTCAAGACCTAAAAGAAGTTTTTAATTTGGAAAATAAGGAAATTGTTACTAAATGTTATGAATTATATTTTTTGCATTATTACTCGTAGATAATTTTACATTTAAATGTGTAACAGAGTACAATTGGCAAAGTCAATAATTCGGTATGTATACGACTGCATGTTAAAAATTAATAACAGTTGATTTTTGCGAGTTAATATTGATATACAAATTACTCCATACTCCATACTGACTTTTCATCACTATATGTTGGGTTATCCCACACGATGGAAGGCTGCTGATGGTCAGCCAAGATGGTACAAAGGCCAATGTACACCTAAAGGTGATAAAAAAGTGCTATTATATATTATTAAGGTCTTCCGTTTTCAACGGAAGACCTTGTACTGATTCTGTTGGTAATTCTTTTTTTTTCTCTTTTTTCTTCTAGACGTTTTTTAAACTCAAATATCTCGCTTGTTTGTTGTCCTATTACGTTCAAATTTTTAGGGTACATTGCAAATTACTAATTCTCAACATCAACTGAAAATCATTGAAATCATCACTTCCGGTGCCGAGTTATTCCCCTTTTTCAAAAAAATATAGGTATTCCTGTGCACGCAAAGGCTTTGAAACCATCCATGGCATGTGTTTCAATGTCATAAATCTTGAAAATAGATACTTTGCTTGTAAAAGGGCTGGCCCCTTAAATTAGGGGCCTAGAGCCCTTAAAGGTCTTCGCTTTATAACTCAAAAATGGTTAATATTTTGATATAGCTGTCGCTGGAAAAGTTGTTTATTATGATGTTAATAATGTCGTTGCAAAATTATTTTGCACCGGTATTGCGTAATATGAGTGTAAAAAGCTTGTCTTGTTAACACGTACCTGTTTTCATTTTGCAAGTAAACGAATAGTCTTTGTGCGCACAAATTACATAAATTAACAACTGAAAGTGTTCCAGCTTATACGGGATGCTTTAATTCATTAGAGAAAGTTTTTTTTTGAAAAGTGTACATGTTTTTCTTACAGCTTTATTTTTAGTCATTTCTGTTTAGGTCTCCTAGTGGAGAATCCTTAAAAAAAAACGAGAACGAGAAAATATAAACAATCTTTTTCTTTTCTAGTAAAATACATGCACTGGATTTTTTTAAAAAAACTTCTATTAAATATATTTTACTGCAAGCATTTCAAATCTACCTGGATTCTTAGTTGTGTGTGTCATTACGTAACGCATTCCTCGCCCGCAGCCGAGGAGATCGGTCGCGGCCGGACTACCTAGCGGTCAGCGGTTATCTAATACACAAGATCTGCATCTTACTTGTATGGGTTTATTTAGCCGTAAACACAAAGAATTGTTTGAATTTTGATTTCATATAAAAGTTTATTCATCTTAAATTGATTAAATGTAATTGATAGAGTGTTTAAGAAATATAAAAGCAATATTATTCTCAATCTGAAACATCGTCAGACATATATCAATTGTGGGTATCTAAGTCTAAAAAAATAATACCTATGTAATGCATTTTAATCATTATCAAATCTACATGTACCTGGGTTCTGAGCTGTGTGTGTCATTACGTAACTCACCCCTTGCCCGCAGCCGAGGAGATTGGTCGCGGCTGGACTACCTAGCAGCCGTGATCTAATACACAAGACTCGTGTCTTGCATACATGGTTTTATTTAACTGCAAACACAAAGAATTGTTTGAATGTCGATTACACATAAAGATTTTTTCATCCTTAAATTGATTTAAACGATAGAGTGTAAATTAAGAATTAGTAAAAGCATTATTATTCTCATCTGAAGCATAGTCAGACATATGTCAGTGGTGGGTTTGTAAGTCTAAAATGTTCTAAAAACTACAGAAATAATATTTGAGATCAACAAAAAAAAGATTAACCTGTTAATGATGAAATGTGTTTTAGCTTTATAATTCAAAAATAATAGATATGTAGTTATGTTCTCTTTATAAAAGGTGTTCTTTGAGATCTTGTCGATGTCATCAAAATAATTATATTGTTAAAAATAAAACATTCATTAAACTGCAAACATTTTAAACCAAACACGGCCACTGGGATTCGTGTATACATTTACATGTACATAATCAATCCCTTGCAAATCCCGCGCGAGTGGACAAGAGATCTGCGGTAGTCTAGCTAATACACACGTCAAGCTTCGTGTGCTTCTACCCTATCACACGTGTGCATGTTTATTGATTAAAAGATTGAAATATTTACTCATGATTATCACCGTTAGTTGCTGCTGAGACTGTAAAGCATTCACAGGACAGACTTGAACACTTTTTAGACGATATTCACACCCTGCCAGATCAACCTGTCTTATGAATTAAAATTTGGCGAACACAAATTAGAATATAAGTGTATAAAGAATTATAAGTATTCTTACTTATAAGTTGTACAAAAATGAGAGAGAGAGAAAGAGAGAGAGAAAGAGGGGAGAGAGAGCAAAATAGAATTTGAATGCATTAATTGAACAGGATCCAAAACGGTAAGATGATTGCTTTTGTAGTTTGTCTGTATGGTCGTTTGATTCTTTGTAGAAGCAAACTCATTGCAATTACTGTTTTTATATATTTCATTTTCGTTGGAACATGTGTAAATTTTATATAAGTTTTGTTGATGTTTGAAGAGTAATAGATATGATTGTTAAAAAAACAATTGTTTAGATTCGGGCAGTTGTAGAAGATCGAGTAGCGGTCATACGGTTAAAAATGCTACAAATCCGTAGATTGCGGAGATTTTTATTCGTGCAATCTTTACAAGTCGACTTTAGGCGTATGCGGTGCACGCGCACTCGAATTGTTGATACATTTTTTTTTACCAAATCGTTTTGGTGTGTGTGTATGTTGTCTGATCAGCGCTTTTACTTCTACCGCAAAATGAGCGCACGGAGGTCGCGTTATAAATGTACAACACGGGATCAACTACAACTTACAATTTTTAAAACTTTTAACTAAACAAAATCACATAGTCATGGAGTCCCGTGATCCTTAAGGATATGGCATGATAAATACGATGTCATTCTTCCCCCGGACGCTTAAGGAGTGGGGAGGGGGGAGGGTCCGTGGGATAATGTTGTTTGCCAGTGGGTGTCCAATGCATACATGTATATATGATGAGTAATTTTACTAGGTCCATTTAATAAGTTTGCTTGAATTTTCCAGTTACCCACCTACCCGCCCCCTCTAGATCCGCGCATTGTCGTCAACAAGTACTAAACATCGCAGAAAATTTGAACAGTTATTCAAATATGTTCAGGATCAGTGTTCAAGCTACATTTACGTAGGTAAATTGTGACCACATTTTCTCAACAGATTATTACTGGCAATTGATACTTTCCTAATATACAAATGCAGCATTATACATTATGTTTGAAATAACAATTCAAAAATACGTTTATCCAAGTCGTTTGTAACTCGGGTACTTGTGGACAGAACACTTGGTTAATCCCCCTTCTTACATGACAATGGGTACTAATCATAATTTATAGTCATAATATATATTCATATACATGTATAACTAGGGTCGACGTCCCATTCTGATGGCGCCGAATAATGATGAGTATGTTTACTTTTCCACAAGTATAATTTCTCTGTAATAGGGTCTGTGTACATTAAACTTACTTACATGTACTTCTAATACATTATCCATAAAGTGCCTTTGAATAAAGAGTGTGTAGTGACCTCAAACCAAGTTTCTAGGTAAAAGGGTGGAGGTCAGGTGTCCAGACCATATATTCATAAGTCAAGGATGTACAGTGAACTTGAATCAAGATATCGATACTTTTTAAATGTCATGGTTATATCACAGACCACTGTGTAAAGTTTCAATAAGTTCTTAGTCAAAATTTAAGATTTACAAATTGCATGCTAAGCGCGGGTATGTTAAGGCTGCCCGATTGATTTCACAGCGATGTGTAGAAAGTCACTTGTTTATACTTCATAAGATATGACGCCATAGTTAACTTTGACGTCACGATCTGCATTCCTTTCGATCGTTCTTAGGGAATGTATCGTAATGTAATAAGTGAATTTAATTGTGTATTATAAAACCGCTTCATTCCTTTACATAGACGTTGTTGTAAATACTAGTGATACTAAATTCAATATCGCCAATATGGAGTATCAAAAAATCAACAGTTTTAAAGCTTTGTATTAGGTTAATAACTATTTATAAACTAATGGTATTGAGACTCCCCTTGCTACGTGTAAACTAATGAATGGTGATATGTATATGCATGTAAAAAACAGCTTGCCGCAAGTGAAAGATCAATACAATCTTAGTATATTTTACGTGAAAATGGGAGAGAAAATAAGTACCAATGTGAATCTTGCTGGGGGAAACCTACCAATTGACCCGATTTTGTGTAAATTGCCTAATTTTGATGGCAGTGCGAAATGTTTTGACAATTTTTCAAATAAAGGAAATATTTATATGAACCCCCAGCAAAAACTGCAAAATACATTACTTATCGAAGGATTTTTCATAAAAATATTTTTGATTTAATGTCATTATTCACTTGCGCCGATGCGATTTATATAGATTATTTACCGTGTTAGGATACGCCTGTCACGTGCTTAAGAAAAATGTATGACGTCACAAAAATGCATCAAATATAGTGTTTGATATCGCTATTAATTTATATAATAAAAGTTTAAAGAAATTCGCTCGGTTAAAGTATTTATTCGATAATTAAAATAGTATCGTTTTTCGGTATAAATTTTGCTTCGGACAGCCTTAACATAGCCGCGAGCTTTCTATTCTTATGTCAATAATTTAAGTGACCGGGTTTTTTCAGAGGGACACCATTTAAATGATATCAGGTACATTACAGTATTTTTTGTTTTAAGGGCATCAATTAACTAAAGTGTCTATGTAGAGAGTCAATATCATAGCACTGTATATACTGTAGTCTGGACCGTGTGTTCTCTCTCCTGGCAAAAATATAGATCATAACAAACAGTACTTGTGGTTTATAAGTGTGTGGTGACCATAAACTTAGTTTATAGTTCAAAGGTCAAAATCATAACAGACATCAGTGAAACAGATGTCTATTCCATGCTGTCTCCTTATTTTGTCAAATCCAGTTTTAGTTTCACCAGAAAAAGTAAGGGTTGTGCTGTGACCTTGAACTATTTTTTTTCAGTGAATAGATACGCAACGTGATTTCCAATGTCTCATCCTTTAACAAAGCAGGGCTATCTGAGAAGTTCAAGATCCCAATGATGTACATGTATTGTAACTGTTCTGAAATGCAATGAACAGAAAATAAATCAAAAATAGGATCTAAAATCTTTTGATCGGTCAATCTCTTTGCGGAGAAAAAATTATTATTATAAAAATGGCATTTGCTGTTAAGCAGTTGCTGATAAATTCTTCTTACATGTATTTCGCACACATTTTAATAATTTATATGCTGTCAAATATATTAAGAAGAGAAACCATGTGTTTTTACTTGACTGAATTATTGCTGGATTGGAATTGCTGTCCTCTTCAATAAGGGGCTGATACATGCCATCCATTTACTCATTTATAAGCACTAGTATATAACATCATGACTATTATCGTATTGACCATCCTTTTTCGACACGAAGCTGCAACGGAAGACCTCCTCGTTGCTTTGCAACGAGCTCGGCTCTAGTTTAAAATTATAATAATCCTTAAAACCATTTATTATTAAATCCTCTAATTGACATTAAAGGCTTCTTATCTTTCAGCTACTTTCTAATTTAAGTATTTATTAGATCATGAATTATTATATATAACTCTTTACTTTAAACCTATATGCAGCTTACTGCAACCCGTCAGCAAAGCTGCACACTGTGCATTTAGAGTCTTGCCTTAGGTTGGAGAACCATACAACAATGGGAGGTTGAAGTTTCGCAGCTCCTCAATCCACATGGAATACATGTGGATTGAGGAGCTGCGACACTTCATGATTTGATTTATGCTCAAAAATCAAATTAATTTACATTAATCTTTCCTAAAGTTTGTTCAATGTTTAAATGTAAATATCAAAAATCACTATTCTTTATATCAATGTCAGACTTGTGCTAGGAGCGCTCAAGAGAGAGGGGCCATTCTAAAGCTGAAACAACAATTAAATCAACACAATAGGTCAGCTCAAATAGTTAATTTTTCCTTCTTTAACACGTTCAGGGCAAATTGAGGTTAACGTGTTCTCAACATTACATTAAAAAAAGGCTAGTATATTAGATCAGAGGATATAATACAAAACGTTCAAATTAGAACACGTTGATTTCACGTTAGATCGGTCTTTAAAACCGCATACACTAGATAGCAACAATTAGTTCGGAATACCTTATTGATGGTACAGAGTGTATATGGTTGCTTCGTTTAAAATAACGATTTTTATCGAATTATCAAATATAGAATAACACATTTCATTGTACACTTCAAGTGAAATATAAAAATGCAATCACGAGAATTATTATAAGGCTGCAGTAGGTATTGCAATATTTGTGTTCATATGTTGAAATTAAAAAAAACACTTTTAATTAAGCACTATTTCATTTCACTTAACATGAAAAACGCCACCGAAAATGTGGGCTGACACAACATATATTGTACATGTATATACGTATTGTATACTGGTTTAAAGTACTTGCGTCACCTTAATTTCTTTACGTATCATCCCCACTCCCTTATTTAAATGAAAAGGTATTGTTAGGTCATTTTTACACGGTTAAAATGATCAAATTCAGGTAGATTTAGATCAAACCACGTTACCTTATCTCACCCCTTTAATTGATCGAAGTACGAAATGCAATTTTAATAGTCAATTTTATTAACTGCGATATTACTGAACGAATTAATAAAAGGCGCATTGTCCGTTAATAAAAGTACTGATATTAGGTCATGTCGGGATACGTTACACAATCTTCACGCAGGTGTGAAATGAAAATTTTTAGATCGATATAGATATTGAATAAATCTACATCTACTCAGTATAACGAGGTCAGGTCGTG
Source organism: Magallana hongkongensis (assembly GCA_016163765.1). Lineage (NCBI taxonomy): Eukaryota > Metazoa > Mollusca > Bivalvia > Ostreida > Ostreidae > Magallana > Magallana hongkongensis. The sequence goes on along the minus strand of WFKH01011925.1, from coordinate 18,201,210 downwards.
TTAATCTATTTTTGCGCATCTAACCACGCAGGTATGTCATGATATAGAGCGGTGTTTTTTAAACTGGAATTTTGACATTGTTCAATCGGGAACATGGCCCTCGAGCTCCTACACCCCAAATGTTTCTGATCTATAACGCGATAAACTTTATCACCCTCAGTTCCTGACTCTCGGGCTTACAACCCCCAATTTTTTTCTTATCCAAAACGCGATGAACTTTATCAAAAAAAATTCTAAATACCCCACCCTCAGTACCTGACTCATGGGCTTTCACACCCTAAATGTTTCTGATCTAAAACGCGATTAATTATTTTTTTTTAATTTTCTAAAATGCCTCATGTCACGTTCACATTTTTGGTAGAGTATAAATAGAGGGTTGTTAAAAACTGAATTATCATCATTGACAAAATACCGGACAATATGGCAGAAGCATTCCTTGAATTTCTGGAAGTAAAAATATTCCTTTTTTTTTTTAATATTTACTTAATATTTTCATAACTTGTTTCATTTTTACAAGTACATTAAATTGTTAAGCTTAAGAGTTTAAAAATAAAATATTTAAGTATCTTTTGACAATTTTAAAACTCCTATATGGGGTGTGAAAGTGGACGAAACATAACAAAGTAAAAGGTATTTGACAAGTTATAAAATGAGTAGGCATATATAAATCGTTAATTTCATTATTAAAAATATAAAGGCTATTTTATGCATTTTTTAAATGCCTAATAGTTTGTACGAAAGTTATGTAAAACATGGTTAGATGTAATTCCCTATTATTTTTATTTTCTCTATTACTGTATTTGATAATTTTCTTAAACTGACAGTGACGCCACAAACTCAGCAAATTCGTTCAGTGAGTTTGAACATATGTGGTTGAAGATGGGGGAGGAGTTGGAAATGGAAAGCCTGCCAAAGCGGTGAGTTTAACAGCTTTTATAAGAGTAATCTTTCTTTGGCTTTTCTTTTAGTCCTAATATAATGTCTACTTTCATACAGTGTTTTGTTTCTCTTATATATATTATATACATTATATATATTAATGTTTTAATTGGAATCAAAAATTGTGTTATATTTTTTATAGGCCTTCCACTCCTACCCCAGAAAGCGTGGAAAATCTTAATGTCAACACGGAAGAAGCAGCATCTCATGATAAGGCGTCGCCATCATCTTTGGAGACACCAGTCCAAAGGTAATGATATCTAGTCTGCTACAAGCATCTATCAAGGCTAAATTGCGATAAACTCGTATGATATATACTAATTATATCTATTCATCGAAACAATGAAGAGATTAAATTTAAAAATAGTCACATTAATTACACTCTTTTTTACATTAAGTAACATAAATTAATTGATATCTTAATGTAATGTAAGATATTATTTTTTATCTCTTCTCATCATTTATTTGGAAGACCAGTTGGCCCCCGTGCCACCAAAAAAAGGAGAGTGAAGTTCACTACTTTGTGAATTGACACTAACTATGACGTCAAGACCATGCATTGCTGTGACTAACATTTATGTAACTATATATTCTCTCATACATGCTGTTTTTGCTCCTATTTTTATCCCCTCGCGCAACTTGTTGCGAAGGGGATATAGCATCGCTACTGTGTGTGTGTGTGTTCGTATGTGTGTATGTATGTATGTATGTGTGTGTGTGTGTGTGTGTGTGTACTCCATTTCAATTTTCTAGTAAATTCCAAGAAAACCCTCTCATGAATATCCATCAAACTTTGTACACTTCTTTGGCATGGTAAAAGGACAAACCCTGTTGATTTCAAAATCAATTGATTAAGTATTTTTTTAAATTATCGTAAAAAATGAAGTTAAAAACATGAATTTTATGTACGACTTGACAATAGACATTTCCGGTAATTTTATGTACGACTTGAAGTTAATCGCTACCGTATACAGTTCAAATCAACAACTTGACATTTTTGGGATTTAAATCTAGTAAAGGTAAAAAAAACCGTTTTGTAGCATTGGAGTGTTAGACGAGTGCCCATAGTTAAAAGTTGAAGCGGGCAAGAGATTTAAGTCTGCCGATTTACATCGAAACAAGCAGTCGACTTTCGGACAAATTTTCCCGTATTACTTACAATAGAAGTAGTCCAAAATTCAGTAGAGACTTTGACAGATATTGCACATTTATCACGCGAAAACTGTTTTATATTAATAATAACTGCATATATATCTACTATACTATGGGTTAATTATAATACGACAACTAGCAACTAGAATTTCCATCAGAGCAGACTACAGAGCGCTTGATTTTCAGCTACGTTTCATAATGTATACGGATCGTTTATGTATGCTTATATAAAAATGAATGTCACTAAATGAATCTAAATTATTAAACTTTAAAGTATATGTGTTGAGCTTCTGCTAGGAATAGGAAAACTGTTATGTAAACCCCCTCCCCCAATTTATACACCACAAAGCTTGGGGATTGGGATTAAATAGATATTACATGTATGTATTCAAAGTGGTTTAAAGAAATACTTTCTTTATTTTGATCTGATAAATTTACATGTACATTTGTATTTTCCTAAATAACGTATTCCCCCGTACAATAAGTCATGTCGCGAGGAGATGCTCCGCTTAGCGGTGCCCTTGTTTAAGTTTTATATACAGAATGTTTTATTGGTCTTATAATTCACATGTGTTCCTATTGCACGAGTTATATATATACAGAATGTTTTTTTGGTCTTAAAATATTAAATTAACATGTGTTCCTTTTTTAATGAGTTTAGAGTTATGTCTTGTTGTATATGATATTAAAATCGTACCACACAACAAAATTTACAACAAGTAAAACATTATTTATCTCTTAAGAACACTTCGCAAAAAATGCTTTCTTTTGATATCTTTACTTACTTTTTGCTGGATGTTCAGTTATCTTACAATTGATGATTAAATATGGAAAGCAAGGGTCTTTTATACGAAATCATAAAGATCTATAATTAGATTGAATTGATGGCTGTTGATATGGAAACAAAAGTTTAGATGTTCCTGATTTAAACTAATGCATAGACTGTTGCTCAACAGAAGATGACTTCTAATGTTCTTAAATTAGACCAATTAAGAGACTGTTGCTAGGCAGAGGATGACCTCATAAGTTCTTAAATAAGACCAATTAAGAGACTGTTGCTAAGCAGAGGATGACCTCATAAGTTCTTAAATAAGACCAATTAAGAGACTGTTGCTATGCCTCCCTTGATTGAAGAGCCAACCCATGACGTCATTGAGACTCCTTGACTGTAGACTCCCCTGTGACTTCTGATGTTCTTAAATTAGACCAATTAAGAGACTGTTGCTAAGCAGTGGATGACCTCATAAGTTCTTAAATAAGACCAATTAAGAGACTGTTGCTTTGCTTCCCTTGTGTTTTTTGTCAAACCATTGACTTTCTTGTAAAGTTCATTTTTTGTTGTCACTGTTTCTTTAAGCACTCCAGGCTACAATTTTCCATTTGTACTGCTTCTCCATGGTTTCCATTTTAATAACAAATCAGTATTATCGTTGTATTTATCTAAAAACGTGACTGTAGACTCACCCTTGACTGTGTACTGTCCTCTTGACTGTAGAGTCCCTCTTGACTGTAGACTACCCTCTTGACTGTGGACTACCTCTGACTGTAGAGTCCCCCTTGACTGTAGACTGCCCCTTGACTGTAGACTCCCCTCTGACTGTAGACTGCCCCTTGACTGTAGACTCCCCTCTGACTGTAGACTCCCCCCTTGACCTAGTTTATGGGGAAAACCCATGACGTCATTGACTGTCAAGTGACTGCTCTCTGTCCCCCTTACTACTGTAATATAAAAAAGTAAAAATAGGTGTTAATGTAAAGTACATAGTATTAATACTGAGGATGATATAGAGCTACGATACTATTGCATCTACATTCCCCTGCAGCAGACACAATTTGCAAGATATGACTACTAAACCGACAACGTGGAGAATCCTGGGGAGCCGAAACGAATTAGGAAAAGACTGTTCATCGACTTAGACCATACTGAAGACCAGTCTCCTATTGCTAAGCGTTCTAAGATGGTCACAGAACAGGCAGAGAAGACCCCGATTCTGAAGGAGAACATAAGGCGAAATATGTTCCTCGTGGTGTCAAAGTTTTATGGTGACACTCAAGTACACTTAAGAGTGTATGAAGAAAAAGAAGACGGATCCGACTACCCAACTAGGAAAGGGATTGCACTCGATTTAGAAAAATGGAAAAAGATAACCTATTAAAAGGATGATGTAGACAGCGCTATTGATCTTTTGTATGATGCCGAGATGCAGGTAGCTTATAAGAAGCACTTGGGATAGAATTACACCATGACGGTTGACAACGACTACCCTGTAGTAAATATCAGGAAGTGGTGGATGCCGCCTGGGAATGGTGAAATAGTTCCGACGAAGAAAGGAGCTGCCATCACGTTCGATCAGTGGGAAACCCTTGAGGAACTGATGCCTGAAGTCGAAAAGAAGATTGGTGACCAGTTAAAGGAGATTGAGTTTTGCGAGAATTCCGAAAGACGCCAGAATCAGATACGATTTCTGCAATGTCCAAGTTGCAATCCAAATGACTTTAATAACTATTAGATTGTGAAAAAATCAGAGATTCATTGTGTTCAAAGTACCCTTATCTGTTCATTGATATATTTATGTAATTATATGTGCTACTTACGTATCATCATTTCCTAAATCAAAACCAAACTCCGAATCTCATTTTTTTCAGTGTCCTGTATACTTCTCTAGTAGCATTCTATAATGGTGAAACAAAACATAACAGTTTTCAAAATTTCAATATTTTGCGGAGTTTCCTCCCATTGACGGCCATGTTGAAGTAAAGACTATGTATTTTCCCCTTTGAACACTAGCTATACACTCAAACAGAAACATTTAGAGGAAATCCAAATAAGATCTCTTTAACAACATTTAGAAGGCTTCAAACTATGAACAAACTTGGGCATGCACGTACGTAAGGAGAGGTTGCCATGCCCATGTAGTTTGTGCATGTACACGGGGGAGTGTCTTCAGACAGACTCATCCTAAGAAATAAAACAATGATTGCGAAAATCATCATTAATGGCAATTGTACGTGGTAGAGTTCTATTGAAACCAAAGGTAGAGCTAGAATAGTTCGCTATGAAATTTTATACCGGTGTTATTCGACTTTGATATTTGACTTTCCACAATGTCTATATCATAAAATCATATTATGACATTTATTCCTATGCCCCTATCACTAAATTAGATACGATTGGTCTCTGTACCTTGATGACCTAAATATTGTTAGGGAAATACAGGGCTTATCAACCCCCTTTACCAATGACACTGACTTTAGCTTCAAAAAATACAACCCGACAGTTTAACTAACAGTTGATGAAAGAGAGAGAGAGAGTTCCCATACATCATTATTAGACAATATACTATCGTTCTTTGAATGAATACCACGTCGAGATTTTCTAAGTTAGACATAATTCTATTACATACTTTATGTAATCAGAGAAAAAAAGGCGGGGTGGGGGTAACATTTGGTGTCGTCAATCCTGAAAAAAAACCCAATAAAAATTACTATTCAAATTTTAAACGTTTCATGTATTCCGTGTAGGCTGGATCATCCGAATCTCTATCTTTGTTGTTAACTGTATCCCCCTCCCCCATCATTCATATCCATTTCGTTCATTATACCTTTTAACCAATCATTTTCACGACATAATTCCGTCTACTATGAAAACGAATATAAAAAATGAAAGACTTGGAAAACTTCACCTTATTTCCTGATCGGATTTAAAACACTATGGCAAGGTCAGTAATTTTGATTCATTTTATTTACGACTATAATATTATTATTCCTGTTTACTGCAGATTAAAGATATTTTGATTAAAATGTTTTAGTTCCTTCATTTGCAATAAAAAAAATTGAGCAGGTAGAGCTCTGACAACGAGCTCTACTAGTGGTGGACGAGTGTCCATGTCCGTAAGTAAATTGTTTTTAGATAATAATAGAAATTATTTTTAACTAATAAACTATCAACTGTTTTTCACAAGTGTTCCCGTACTTTAAAAAAAGTTCATTTTTTAAAATTTCTGTTGACCTTTTTTTAAGCCACAGCAGACGAGGTAAAAGAGCTTCGTCCACCCCAGTTTTGTAGATTTCAATATCTTTTTATATCGTTAATTCACAATTTCGATCAAGACTAGATTTTGGGGTAATTTAATAGAAATCATCCTTTTTGTTTCATTTAGATCCACACCCATTAATGGTAGAAATGACGGGTCGGTAATCCTAAAGTTCATACATTCTTTATATCGGTTAAATAAAAAAAACATTAATAATTAAAATAAAATCTCTTCAAAATCATTAACTAAAGATTTTTTTTAAAGACCCCAAACAACACCCAGGGCCCCATAAAGAAATTGGTAAGTGTAATATCAATAAGTATATTAATTTCATTACGGGAAAAGAAGTAATCTGATATCAAAGTAAATATATCTAATACTTTCACTATCTATGAATTATCTCTCTTTTCTCAGTAAACCAAGAAGACTACACCGGGGAGAAGATGGTTCCCTTCAGTGGGAACTGTCGCCCATTGGGTTAGATTTTATTTTTATTTTTTCTTATCGCTCACAAGTCATTTTGAATTTAACATTAAAATAAACAAAAAAATAATTCTGATTGTTTCATAAAACTTATAAATATCACTATACTGCTTTACAGTGCATACTCCACTGTCATCATAGATTCATCGAAGGTTTTAAACTTCTTCTTTTTTCGGATAGACTATCGATTTTCATATTCTACAAGAACTCGACCAAGAAGATTTTTTTATCACTTAGATTTGTTTATATTTTTTCAGTTTGTAGGTTCTAGCGATTCCGTTGTAAGTTTTTTTATACACTACCTAAATAATCTACAAGTTTTACATTTTTTTTTTAAAACTCTAAAGCTCTTGTTTCTAATATAAAACTTTTTTTGCTTTTATTTCATTGCAATAATAGTGACCTCTCAGAGTCCGACGAGATCCCTGAGTAAGTTCATTCACTTAAATTGTATATATTCTCTTTCATTTCATAATTGTTTTGTAGTATTCGTAACGACTTTTTGCAACAATTTATATTTCAGACCACAGGATTGCGTGGATGAGGGGAAAAAAAAGAATTAATGAACAATTTAATCTTACTTAATTGTTAATGTGATCTTTCAAAAATGTGGGTTTTTTTTAATTTTTTCTATATCATTTATATTAATTTTTCATAACGAAAATATTGGTTAACCTTACTAGGAGGGTTAAACCTTTATAATTTTACGACTTGCAGACGGATCACTACACAACATTCATGCGCGGATCTAGAAAGGGGGAGGGGGTGAGTCAGAGATCCCCCTGCAAAATTCTATTTTTAAGCTACATAATAAAACTTCCAAATATATGCCTCGGCCCCCTGACAAATATAGCCGTCAGACACCCCCCCCCCTTAATTATTTTTTGGATCCGCGCATTACATTCCTTCCTGTTCGTTTAGAAAAAAAAGAAAATACTGAAAGCATGTAAACAATTTTAATTATTTTAAACAATCTTCTTGAAGGCATTATGGTTAAAAAAAAAACCCACGATGTTTTACTGGTTCAGTTAACTCTACTTTTCCTAAGTCAAACTGTCAGGAGGCGGAGTTTTCCCACACAGCGGTACCTCTTACCTTTAGCTAATAAAAGAAAAGATAGACATAAAGGATAATTTTATCTGAGGCAATGCGATAATTGGCGAAAAGTGCCCGATTTTTCATGGATTGAAAGACGAAGTACATCTAGCCATCTCTATTCATAGTTTCCTCACTGTATATTTGAAAGGACACCTTTCATTCCATATCAGTTTTTTTTTTCTAGGCAAGGGTAATCAATATACTCCATTTTCATTCATAGGACCGTGTCCTTACTCTGCTCCTGGTTTAAAAGTACACGTTCAGTATTGATGTTTTACTACATTGTGCTTAGGGGTCTAAAATATTGGGTCGGGTGACCGCCCCCCCCCC
>WFKH01011925.1:18130234-18140939 GCA_016163765.1 Magallana hongkongensis | reverse complement strand
AAAGAAAACGGAAGGATTAAAAAATGTAAATAGATTAAGGGAAAAAAGAGCAAAACGTACAGACAAAGAAAAGCGTACAGAAAGATTGAAAAGCATTCATCGAATGAGAGAGAAAAGAGCGAAACGAACAGATGAAGAAAAACTAAGCGAATGTGCAAAAAATCGTCAACGAACAAGAAATAAAAGAGCACAAGAAACAGATTGGAATTTACAAAATAAGCGCATAAGAAATGCCCATAGCATGAAACAAAAAAGAAATATGCAAACAGCTGTTGAAAAAAATGTTATAAAAGCTAAACAAAGGAAACGGATATCAGTGTTCCGTGAACAACAAGATAAGGTCTTAACCTTTAGAAAGCTTTGCTTAAATGGTCCTAATCATGTGTCTGCCTCTTGTAAGCGACTTATGTATGCACATATGGTAACAAAAATCACAGATAAAATATATCAAAATGCAAACAAAGACCTTTTTCTTAAGTGTCTTCAAACACAACCTCATCCTGACTCGCCAGTTGTTGTTTGTAAAACCTGCAAAGGATATCTACAAAGAAACAAAATGCCCCCACAATGTCAGGCGAATAACCTTCAGCTAGACAGTATCCCAGAAGAGCTAAATAATTTGTGTGAGCTAGAGTGCCAACTTATTTCAAAACGAATACCCTTCATGGTGATAGTTAACCTTCCACGAGCTGCACAGAAGGGCATTAGAGGAGCTGTTGTCAATGTTCCTACAGATCTTTCAAAAGTTTGTGCATTGTTGCCTCGAACAATGTCAGATTCTGGAATTGTAGCTGTTAAGTTGAAAAGACAACTACACTATACTGGACATGAGAATTATCAAACAGTGCGTCCAGCGTCTCTTTACAAAGCAAAAGAATACCTAAGAGAAAACAATAAACACTATTCAGATGTCAACTTAAATGAGGAATGGCAATCTATAAATACCCAAGAAGATTCTGAATTGTGGAAAACAATAAATGTAAGCAGTGTGAGTGAAGACTTACAACCACAACCTCAGGAAGAACAACCCATTGAAAAAGAAGTGGATTCAGAGTCAGAGGAGGAAGAAGACACATCAAACCCAGCAGTACACTTTGATACATGTCTTCAAAATGCTAATGGACCATCATTAGAGTTTAGCATAGCCCCTGGAGAAGGCAAGCAACCAATTAGTTTTTTTAGGGATGAAAATGCAGAAGTAATGTCTTTCCCAAGAGAATTTTCAAAGGGGAGATCTGGTTACAACACCACCAGAGACACGAAGTTATCTATAAAGAAATATTTCAATTCCAGACTCCTCAGTAATGATCAAAGATTTGCCAAGAATACGTCATACATATTTTATGCACAGTATATCACAGAAGCATCGCAAATTCTGCAGAGCATAAACATTGCACTTAGAAAGAAAAAACCAGTGTCACTTTATGGCAGGTGTGCAACTGCAAAAGATGTAATTGATAATGACTCTGTCAACAAACTCATTAGTTATGATGATGGCTTTAGAGTTTTAAGAAACATAAGAGGATCTCCAGCTTCATGGCAGAAAATGCAGTATGACTGTTTAGCAAAAATTCGTCAGCTTGGACCATATACTTTCTTTATGACATTTTCAGTTGCCGAATTTAGGTGGACTGAAATAATTCAAGTCATTGCTCAACAATATGGAGAATCTCTAACATCAGATCAAGTCGAGGAAATGGACTTTGAAACAAAAAGTATTTGGCTTAAAAGAAATCCAGTCACTGCTGTGCGTCATATTGACTTCATGTTCCAAAAGTTTTTCCATGGGGTTGTCATTGGATCTCCTCACCCTATTGGCCAAATTTTAAATTATGATACAAAAAAGGAATTTCAGGGAAGAGGACGAGTGCATTTTCATGTAGCTCTTCACGTTAAAGATGCACCAAAACTTGACAAGAATACAGATGATGAAATAATACGATTTGTAGACAAACATATCTCATGTAGTCTCCCTGATGAAAGTGAAGACAAAGATCTACATGAACTAGTCACATCCTTGCAATCCCACAGGCACAGTCAGACTTGCAAAAAGAAGAGCACAGCCTGTAGATTCTTTTTTCCGCGACCCATCAGTCCGAAGACTTTAATTGCTCGTCCTCCTGATTCAGACACAGACCAAGTTAAGTTGACTTCCATGAAGAACATTTTGCAAACAGTATATGATACTATGATGAGCTGGAATCTTGCTGAACCGCTAACTCTTGAATCTCTTCTTCAGTCTTCTGGCATCACAGTGGAGACATATATTGAAGCATTACAATTAAGTACCAAGCGCCACATGGTGATCCTGAAGAGAGAAGCCCATGAAAAATTTGTTAACAATTACCACCCTCTATTCTTGAAAACATGGAGAGCCAATATGGATATTCAATTTGTATTGGACACTTATGCATGTGTAATGTATGTTACAAGTTACCTTTGTAAATCTGAAAGAACTATGAGTGAACTTCTGAAGCAAGCATCAAATCAATGTAAAAAAAGAGACATGAACATTAAAGAAAAACTTTCAGTGCTTGGAAACGTCTTTTTAACACACAGAGAGATGTCAACAGATGAGGCCATCTATCGTCTTTTGTCAATTCCATTGAAAGAGAGCAACAGAAAAGTTATTTTCTTGCCTACAGAACTGCCAGAACAAAGAACTAGACTTCTAAAGTCCAAAAAAGAGCTAGAGTCATTGCTAGATGATTCTGTTGATATTTTTCAAACAAGTATTGTTGATAGATATGCAGCTAGACCTAAAACCTTCGAACACATGTGTTATGCTGATTTTGCATCTCAGTATGTAACAGGTTCAAACACTGAACAGGACAATAATTTGGATGATGCAGTCAAAGTGATAAACAGTAAACGGCAATCAATTACACTCCAAAATAAACTTGGAAAAATGTACCGTTTAAAAACGCCTTATTTCATTCGATTCCATGCAACTCCAAGAAGAAAGGATCCAGAGAGCTATTGTCACAGAATTCTTATGATGTACCTGCCTTGGCGCGACCATGAAGAATTGGAGTTTGAAGGTTCTTATGAGAAGAAACTACTTATGGTGTCATCTCAACTTGTGGAAAAGATTGAAGAGTATGAAGGACGACTTCAAGAGCTCATGGACATTTCAGTTTCAGAAGAAAATATTCCCCAGCATGCATGGGATTCACTAGCAGCACAAACAGAACAAGAGAAAGATGATGAAGCAATAATCATACCAGAACATTTGGATCCATCAGAGAATCCCCCAGAATTTGATGTGACTAGGTCATTACAGCAAAATCAGCCATTCTCTGTGGAATATTCCAACATATATATTCCTTCAAGCCAGTACAATAGTATGGTTCAGACATTGAACGAGAGGCAGGGATTAGTTCATGATTTTATTGTGGATTGGTGCTGGAAAGTCAAAATGAAGCAGAATCCCCAGCCATTTCATCTGTTTCTAAGTGGAGGAGGCGGTGTTGGAAAATCTCACACATTAACCACTGTGTACCATGGAATAATTCACACATTAAGAGAAGCAGGTCAAGATCCTTCTCATATAAGTGTTCTTCTCACAGCTCCAACTGGAACTGCGGCATTTAATATTGGAGGCATGACAATCCATTCAGCCTTGAGTCTTCCAATAAAAGAATCAAAAATGCACAACCAGCATGAATACATACCTCTCTCAAATGAGAAAAAGAATTCATTAAAGTGTAAACTGCAGCATCTTAAAGTACTGATAATTGATGAGATATCAATGGTTGGTTCACAAACTCTAATAAATATTCACAAGAGACTAAAAGAGATTAAGGCTGAACAAAGTGAAGATATTCCATTTGGTGGTGTTTCAATACTAGCAGTTGGCGATTTACTACAACTTCCACCTGTCGGAGATTCTCCTGTGTTTGCTTCTCCAAAAAATGCAATGCATAGACTATCCATGTCTCTGTGGGAAAAACACTTTCAGTACATTGAACTTAATGAGGTACAAAGACAACGAGGAAATCCTCTTTTTGCAGATATTTTGAATAGAGTTAGACTCGGGAACCAAACCACAGAAGATATTTCAGTGTTATCTTCACGCATTACACAACAGCCTCTTGACTGTCTGCACATTTTCCCAACAAATCAACAATTGCATGACTTTAATGACCAGAAGTTGCTCCAAATCTCAGACACAGCTACCATTACAATCCATTCTCATGACCAGTTGAGTGTACAAGGTAAGAGAAAATTACATATTCCTGAAAATCGACACTTGACAGGTGGACTTCATTCAGTGCTTCGTCTTGCAGTTGGAGCAAGAGTTTCTATTGTTAAGAATTTGGACATATCTGATGGATTAGTGAAAGGAGCAAATGGCAGCATTTCCGCTATAAGATTAAACAAGGATCATCCCTTGGATGGTGTTATAATGGTAAAATTTGAAAATGAGCAAATTGGCAAATCTGCAAGATCAACACTTCCACTTTCCCTGCAATCAGAGGGTGTACCAATTACTGTAACAACATCCCGATTCTCTTTGGGCAGTGAGTCTACAGTTGTTGTTAATAGAACCCAGTATCCACTCACTCTTGCGTGGGCTGCAACAATCCATAAAGTGCAAGGACAGACTGTAGAGCAGGTTTCACTATCATTTGAAGGGGCTCGATTTACTGCTGGCCAGGCATATGTTGGGTTGAGTCGAGTTAAATCTTTATCTGGTCTTCATTTAACAACCTTTGATGATAAGAAAATAAAGGTAAACAGAACAGCTCTCTTAGAAATGGAAAGGCTAAGATCTAGCAGACATTTCCCTTGGCATCCATCAATCCAAATTGATGACTTGCAACTCCCTAACAAAATTACTGTTGTTCACCTTAACACAAGGTCATATAATGCACATAAAGATGATATTAAAGCAGATAAAACAATGCAAGCTGCACATGTCATAGGATTAACAGAAACTTATAGCTGTAATGTCTCATTAGACCAGTACACAACATTTTTTTAAAGCAATATCAACACGGTGTGGCAGTTTTTGTGAAGAATTCCATAACAGTTGTTAGAAGAAAGTCCATGGAAATGAACAATATCCTGGAGTCAATTGTTATATATTTGCCAGATTATGAAATAACTATTGCTGTATGTTACATCAAACCTGGAGTTTCACAACGAGAAATGACACAAATGATGCAATTGCAGATTGAACTCATATCCTGTGAAAAAGTCATCCTAATGGGAGATTTCAACATGGATTTACTTTCACAAATACCACTTGTACCTCTTTCTGAACCATTCTTCAAGCACCACATATCGTCTCCAACACACAGAGATGGTGGATTGCTTGACCATTTATATACCAGAAAAGTACATGTTGATAAGAAAGGAACTATTTACACATACTACTCGGACCACTTGGCTGTGTTTATCCAAATTACAGTATCCCAAACATCAGATTGAATATACTGTCATTAAACCACAGGTAAAAAAAAAAATTACGCAATTCTTATGTAAAATACTGTATTTAATTTAAAAATCTATAAAAATGTATTGATAAATATATTGTATGTCCAATTTTACAACAATTATTTTGAAAAGAAAATCTTTGAAATTATGCATTAGGATCATTAGAGCATAAAGCTCTGTGATTATAGTCATTTGCCTAAACCCCGCTGTGAGCACTTGATATTGAGTGTTGTATCCTTTGTCAAGAGTCTTTTTCTGCATTCTGTCAGTTCATCAGTAGAAATTGGGTACTTGCAACTTGCATTCAATGCACTTTGAAGCATGTAGTCAATGAGGCTCATTCACCAAATCTTACTGCTCTCAGAGTATGTGATCAAATATACCGGGCTTGTGTGATGAGTATTGTGCCAGTGTATGTAAGTGTGTACATGAAGGAGGAGGGAGATTCGATACATTAACCCATTATTATTGAAATATACAGCTAAATTTAAAATTTGTAATAAATCTTGCTAATACAATTATCAGAACATATATTTTAATTTATTTGAAATTGTTACTCAATGCAAAAATTAAATATACAGTATGTAAACTATATTTTAAAATCAAAATGTCAATCCTAATTAGAATATGCTGTGGGTTTCTCATTAAAGCCAAGGACCTTCTTCTCCTCACTTCATAATATGTAAAATACTGTGGAATCATTTAAATTTTTTGAATGACAAATTTACTCATTTGTTAACAGTGGATAACTTTTCAAACGGGAAAACGGTCATGAAAACACAATTTGAAAAACACATTCTTGGGATTTAAAATCTTATGTTGAAAACATTAAAAAATCCACAAACATTGGTTCCACAATAATTACCGATTCCACAATAGTGTTTTAATTCTAATTAATCATTTATGTCGCGAGGGGATGCTCCGCTTAGCGGTGCTCTTGTTATATTTATTTACCGGTCATTTTGACCGATTGGATAAGGAAAATTACATTACATTTGAAATATTGTTTTGAGAGAGATAGATAGAGTATGGAGTAAATTGTAGTCCAGGATATATTTTAAAATTTACCTAAATGTGGCTCAAATCTCAAAGAAAATTCATTACCGTATATTTATATTAGGAGTTCGTTATGCTATAAAATTGGGAATTTTCCGTTTATGTGGATGGCTTAAGAAATTGCCCTTGCATCTTAGATTTCGTCCGATAGATTTTCAGCTTTAAAGAACTTTACAAGTTTTGCATATGACCTTGCTGTTATTCAATACATTGAGAAATAAAAATAAATTATTAAACACATAAAGACGAAGAATAGAAAAAATAAATACACGCATGTCAAGATTTGGGGTTTGCGAGTAACATAGGATTAATTAGTTATAACATACATTTAAACATACGGGTTTTTTTTTTTTAATGGGGGGGGGGGGGGGCAGGCACACATCGGAAAATGAATCGAACACATAAATCGACGCTTGACAAATGTATGGAACAATAGTACAGACTGGTTTTGGAAACTTTCTTTTGAATGGTGACTATTAATTAGCGGTCAAAAATAAGAATTCATCCCACATACACAAAAGGTAACCACTTTATTAAACCATAAGAAGAGAATACGGGAGTTGGGGTTGGGATGGGGTGTTAAAGACCATACATCCCATGAAAAGGGAAATCTCTTGAAGATTTTTTTTTTAAGAGAGATAGGTAGTAAAAAGTATATAACTCCGGCAATACTTTAATAAGCTAATACTTCATAACTTATACTTAAAATTAAAATATTGTTGATCTTGATCCAACAACCTGTGCGTTCACAGGTTTAAGTCTAGTTGTAGAAAAAAAATAGTATAAAGACCGCGTCATTCATATAATGAAGATAGTTTATCTTTTATTTTAAAAGCAACTACATGTACATGTACTTGTATAAATTTTCGCAGAATAATTAACATCGTATATAAGATTAAATGTTGGGGTGAAATTTTAACAAGTGTTTGTATTACTTACGTCATATTACAGTGACGTCATATCTAATTAATAGGTGCATGTACTTCATAAGTGTCGTCTGTTTACATGATTCATACAATCGTAGATTTAACAAGAAAACTTTTCAACATCCTTATTTTTTCTAACTCTGATAGATCCGAATTGAATTACATAGTGCATTAAAATATCCTACTGCAGAAAGCATAAAATACATTTCACATCGACGGGTACGATGTGTGAACTTTAAACTGTTTTAACTATTTTTTATCCTACATATTTACATCTAAATAAATGTAAATAAACAATTAAAAGGCATGAATCTTACACTAATAGTATTTGAATTTCCTACCACATAATTGTGTATGTACACGATTTCATTTCTTTGTAAAATAAATATACAGTCGTTAGAACTACATGACTGTGTAATTTGCAAGTGATAGCTCCATACAAAGCATGAAATTATTTCACGTTTTTTTATGGTCCAATTACAACACGATGAACAGCTAGTTTTTCACATATTTGAAAAATTGATGTACATTGTAGAACCATCCTTGGCGAATATACCATGTATTACTTGTTATCGTATCTTCGACATCTTCATTCAGTTGGTAGATCTATAATGTCTAAAGTCGCTAGGCTACGGAGAAGCGGAAGTAGATTGTGCATGCCATAAGACAAGATTTTCGGATATATAGTTAGTCTTCCTTTCATGTTTAATATTTTTAATACACATACTTTTTAATGTTTAAATGTTATTTACATTTTTTAGTATGATTTATACTTATCCGATTTATTTATCTAACGTTATTATTGATACACGATAACGTTATATTGACGTTATCAGAATACGGTTTTTAAAAAAATAAACATGGTCCGCACAATATCACCATCACGATTTTTTGCATACACCTCAAGATAAGTAAGTTATTCAATATGACAAAATTTGGCGATGGTGATTTCATGCGGACCTATCCAAATTTCCAAAACATTCACAGCATTTCGTGTATTTTTCCGGAAATATGCATTCCCACGGCATTTTATCGCAATTTATTTAGCATATACACTTGGGCAATCACAAGTACTTATACAGTTTTGATAACAGGTAAAACCAGAAGATATTTATATATGCACAAATATTTCTTCCGACAACTTTGAAATTTTGCCCTATCCGAGGGCGAAAATAAGTCACAAGTGAACCAAGTTCTTTTAAATCATATGTTGTAAAGTAATTTAGATATAAAGAAAACAAACATTTTTTTACGTAATCTCGGAAATGGGGCAAATCAGTAGCCCGATTCACAAAATATCTTAAGATTTTGCGTAAAATTTTAATTTAAGACTCTCTTCCGAGAAATCTTAAGTGCTTTTCACGAACGCATTCGTGACAGGTTTCACCTATGATTTCACCTACGATTTACCCTTTCCCTAGCAACGATATCGATTCACTAAATAATTCCTATAGAAGAGGAAAAACATATAAATAAATTTAACTTCTCATAAACAAGACACAAAACTAAAATCATACACCACTTACATCAATTGATATCATTGTGATGTAGTAGAAATTAAAATATGACGTCACAATCACAATGTGTGTTTAATGTATCGTAAGAAAATCTTACGACAAATAATTACCGTAAAAAGTTTGGAGAATTTATTTGTGAATTTTTGAAAAATAATCAGTTTTATAAAATACTGATAAACCCTGTTATTTCATCCAATTAAGCATATTGTTCGGAGCAAGAACTATAACTCTTGTATTATTAATCCAAGGGCAATAACTCCACACTACCTGGTATCGGAGCGTGCGCGCTAAGCTCTTCCTTTTAATTACATTTCAATGTTCCCTAAGTCGGTCACAAAATATCAACAAGAGAAAAATCCAGTCTTATCTTAATTATCGGCAAGTTTTATCACTTTATACCGACATCTTATAACATGCTGAGAGTAAGGAACCAAAGGGCGTCTAAGGCGATAAGCCCATACGCAGCTGTGTCAAATGTAACAAACACAGTGGCTTCTAATAATGTGTTGGCACGAGGTCGTCGAGGAAATCGTCGAGGAACTCAAGTGAGACCGCCTGCTGCAGACAGCTCAAATTGGGATGCTTCTCCTCTGACACCAGCGACACAAGCGTCAGCTATATCAACTGAAGCAGGCCAGGGAATGTCACGGAGCGGGATGATCGACCCCGGGATGATTTTTCTCAGCATGCCGCCCATAGTTAACCCCATCCCGGATGCACCAAGTGTGTTGTCATCACATGTTCCACCAACATGAATCAAGGTACAGAAAATTATTTAGAAAGTAGTATTGACACATTTAACAGTGTTACTTCTATGCTGGGATCCCATGTGTCCCAAGCTCTCAAAGACAAAATTTGGAATGGCGAATTTGTTCATTTAAATGAATTGTTGCTTCAAGAGCCTTGCACAAAAATTCAAAATCAAATTGTTTTTGAGGGGGGTGTTTTTCAGGTTAAACCAAAAAATAAAGAAACAAAAATTACAAACTTCTCCCAGTGGATGGACACTTTTCTCATATATGCTTCCATTTACTTGGAAAAACATCCACTACAAGCCATTTTACTCTTGAAGTATATGTCAACAATTAAAAGGGGGGCAGCTAGTAAGAATTCAGGTTGGTTGGATTATGATGTGCAATTTCGCTGAAAGAAGTCTGTAGACTCCTCTTTAAGCTGGGGATCTATTGATGCTGAACTGTGTTGTTTTACATGCAAACAGCTAATAAAACCCAATTGTCAAATCAGTCAACTCGTAGGTATTTGAAATGTTATGCCTACAATTATGAAGGTGTTTGTCAGAAACAATATTGCAAGTATTTGCATCAGTGCATCACATGTAATGCATATCATCACTCCATTAACTGCTTCAAGAAGAATCAATATAATCAAATTCCCCAAAATGCACCTGCTCTGTAGCAACCTCTGATGATACACTGTCCACTAATGATACAATGTTGCATTAGTGGTCAGGATGTTGATATAATGATATAATTTTATCATTAACTAACAACTAAACGTCCGCTAATGATATAATTTCAGATTTATACCATTAGTGGTCAAAAATCGTAACCACTAATGATATGGAAAAAAAAATGTGAAATAAGTACTACCCTGACCACTAATGATATACATTTGGATATACATGTATTTACAATTACATTAGTGGATGCACTTGCAACCTTTAATGATACAATGATATGATATGATATGATATGATTATATATATATATATATATATATATATATATATATATATATATATAT
>WFKH01011925.1:18072873-18099157 GCA_016163765.1 Magallana hongkongensis | reverse complement strand
AAAAAACTGGGAACCACAAGACGATGCCTACAATGAACACATACGATGGTCAAAGCATTGTCCATATGCTAAGATGGTAACAGATGGAAAGTTGGCAAGAGGATAGAAAAGGAAACATCAGACTATTTTTATTTGCATGAAAAGGGTCTCATTGTAATGAGTGAATGTTTTGTTTTCAATTGAAAATGACAATGGTGTGTGGGGTTTTTTATGTTTGTGATTAAAATGTTGATATATAACCAAATGTACAATAAAAAACACTTGCTCACTTTTCATCCATTATTTTTTTTTATGTTTTGCAATAAGGATATTAGTATGCATGGGTAAAATATTTATGCTAAGGATACCTCAAACAGGTTCTGGGTATAAAAAGACTGATTTTTTCAAACTAAACTTCATTTAAGCATTTGTCCTTGGAGAGATAGTGGAGATGGAGCAGTATTTAAAGAAAATATGGTATGATCCGCGGCACCCTGGTTCCTTTGCTGGTGCAACTAAACTATACGAAATTGTTAAAAAAGAGGGAATCTATAATATTGGTTTAAATCGAATCAAAGAGTTTTTACAAAATCAAGATGCATTTTCGCTGCAAAAAAAAGTGAGGCGCCGATTTAAGAGAAGACGTGTGATAGTGCAGGGAATAGACTATCAGTGGGAAGCAGACTTGGCCGACGTGCAAAACCTCTCCGAGAACAATAACGGAATAAGGTATCTCTTGGTTGTCGTTGAATTATTTTCTCGATTTATGTGGGTGAGACCTTTGAAAGATAAAAAAGCTCAGTCGATCATTGATGCATTCAGAGACATTTTGAGTGGTCCTCGACAACCCAAAGCTATCCGGACGGATAAAGGGTCGGAATTTTACAATCGGTACTTGAAACGATATCTACAGGAAAAAGGCATTAAAATTTTTTATGCCTTAAACGAGACTAAGGCCAATTTTGCCGAAAGGTACATTCAAACGTTAAAGAAGAGACTGTATAGATATTTTACGCATACTCAAAAACACAAGTACATAAACATTTTACAAGATGTGGTGATGTCTATCAACGAAACACCCAACCGTTCCCTAAACGGAAGAGCTTCAGCCTCTGTCGACGCAGAGAACGAATCGGAAGTGAGACTGGATGCTTACTTGGTGAGACGAAAAGCTCAGAAAAAAAGACCGAATATCAAAAAGTCGTCAAAACGAAAACGTACAGCGTATACCTTTAAGATAGGCGATCAGGTGCGCATTTCTCACTTAAGACGCCAGTTTCAACGTGACTATGATCAAACTTTTACCGAAGAAATTTTCATTGTAAGCCATCGCTTCGTTTCACAAGGCATCCCTATTTACAAGCTTAAGGATATGATGAACAAACCAATTCAAGGTAGTTTTTATGCCAGAGAACTTCAAAAGGTATCCAAAGACGAACATACTCAATGGAGAATCGAAAAAATCATCAGGAAACGGAAAGTTTGCGGAAAACCGGAAGTACTAGTGCGTTGGTTAGGCTGACCCAAGAAATTCGACAGTTGGATTCCAGAAATCGATGTCAAAAACATTTGACATCCCGATAATGCCTTATTTATTATACAGATGTCACTGCGGATGGTTCTCAAGTCTTCGGATAGTGCGTCCACGCACTCTGATAACAAACCTTGGAATTTTAGAGTTCGCCTACCAAGATCCTTACCTCTGACGGGGGAATGGACTGTCGAGTTGACGGAATTTTGTAACAACAACATCAGAGGATTACCTAAGGAAATATTTGTCTATTGTTAGATTTGTGAGAACACCATCATAGGGGAACGACAAGGACCACTTCTCAGACGGATTTATTTGACAGACTCTAAAAATAAGATTTTTCTTTGCCCTTACCGCATTTCTTTACGCAGTAATGACCTCACTGACATGCACATCTATATAAAGGACAACAACACCGGAGATGCGTCATTTTTAACTGGAGAATCGACTGTAACACTTGTGTTTCGACAAATGTGAAATCATGGCTGGACCAACTTACATATCGAATCCTGCTCTATGGGCGCAATTTCATCACACAGATGACGGGGAAAACTTTATACCGATGATTCGTCGCAAATCGCAGAGGGGTGGTGGAATACTCAACAGAAGAAGGGCTTACATGATTCCAGTTCGGGCTCCCTCTTTACCAAAACCGGACATTCAACAAGTGTCACCAGTAGCGGCCGAGCAACAGAGAGCCATGTCCGAATTTAAAGAATCCATGCGTAACCGCGAGCTTCACATGCCTTTGAAAAAAAGGAGAAAAAAAGAGCACCTACCAGACGTTAGTCAAACACCAAGGGAAAGGACGCTTTAAGAAAAAAAAAGACAAGGACGACAGAGGATTAATTCGTTGAAAAAAAAAATTAAGAAAAAAAAAGACTGAAAACAAAAAAGGAAACAGCCAGCAGCAAAAAATCTAGTCTCAAAGGAACAACTATTTTTTAGTTAAACCATGTCTTACTTAAGCGAATTGAACACAACGATGGCAGAGCCCTCTGAATTGGCTCTCTTTTCCGATCCACCAAATCAAGTGGCAGTGCATAAGATTTATTTTCAGGAAAGCAGACTCATTTCGTCATTTGACTTAGATACTGCACCTCTGGAATTTTCCATTCCGGGAAACGGCGGAGAATATTGAGATCTCAGAAAAAGTCGACTCTACATTAAAGCAAAAATCACCAAGTCTGACGGCACATCCCTAGCAGCTTTGGAAAAGACAAGAATCGTTAATTTACCTCTTCAAGCACTGTTTTCTCAGATAGATGTCTACATGAACGGAAAATGCGTCTCGCAAAATGCCAACAATTATCCCTGAAAAGCTTATTTCAAAGTACTCTTGTCTACAGGAAAAGGTGCATCTGAATCGCAGATGCAGACACAGATGTACTGGCCTGATGGAGAGGGCATGAATGACCCCGATGCTGCAGCCGGAACGAACATGTCTCTGAGAAAGAGATACGTATTCACCCAGAAATCGAGAACATTTGATCTGGAAGGACCTCTATACGTGGATTGTTTTTATCTCGACAAATATCTCATCAATGGAGTAGATATTCAACTCAGACTGTTTCGTTCCAAGCCCTAATTCGTGTTAATGAGTAAGGAAGCCTCACCGAGCTACAAAGTCACCATATTAGACGCCGTATTTAAGGCCTGTAAAGTTAAAGTCGACAGCACCATTCTGGTGAATCACACCAATGTCATTCTCAAGTCCCCGGCGAGGTATAATTATCTCAAAACAGATGTCAAAATGACCACATTTCAGATGGAACTAGCGAGTTTTATTGGGACGACGTTTGGAACGGAAAAAGACCATCAAAAGTGTTTGTTACCTTTGTCAAACAGTCGGCAGTGAACGGTGGTAACGCCGATAATCCGTTTTATTTTGAACACTTTGATCTGTCCGAGATTGTCTTGTACGTCAACGGAGAACCGACATCCGTTCGACCCATGAAGCTAGACTTTGGGGAGAACAATAATTACGTTACTCCTCTCTGCAATTTGTATCAGTCCTCTGAAAGGTGGCTCAAAGACGAGAGCCTCGTCATCGATAGAGAAAAATTTGGGGCCGGATATGCCATTTATGCCTTTGACCTCGTACCAACTGATCTCGGAGATGGGTATATAAACCTGGTACATCAAGGAAACGTCGGTGTTTATGCTCGTTTTTCTAAACCCACCACATCGACCATCAGCGCCATAGCCTATTGTGAATGTCCCGGTCTTCTTCTAGTTGACAATACCAGAGAAGTGAGACAATTGTAAAAAAAAAAATAATAATAATAAAAATGGATACCAAAGAAATGTTGGGCATTGTCGATATGCTAGCGGACCTTAAACCGTTTTTCCGAGGCATATTTGCCTCCAACTCTCTTCCAGTTCGTGTGACTCGATTTCCTGCTGCTGTCGTGTGCAACACAGATCCCATTGAAGAAAAAGGTTCTCATTGGATTGCCTTTTGGCTCAGAAACGAAACAGAATGCGGATTTTACGACAGCTTCGGAAGATTACCGGAATACTGTGACATTCGACTGAGAGAATTTATTGATAGAAATAGCTTTGTTTGTGTGTATAATAATGTACACGTGCAACCAGATTCGGCTTCTACTTGTGGTTTTCACGTTTTATAATATTTGTATCGTCGTGCACAGGGGTTTTCAATGCAAAGCAGTCTTGAATTGTTAGGTCGTATTAAATCCGACGACTTTCTACGCAAATTTGTTTTGTCAAGAATTAATCATTACAAAAGCCATCCGCTGTCTTTTAAAGTCGGGTAATGAGACACATGTTGATACTTGTAAAAAAAAAATCCTCTTACACTTCCTTCGGAGACTTGGACCCCGGAGACTTGGATCCCGAAGACCGAGGTTCCCGTGGCGCGCGCGCAGGCTTTCCCCCTCAGTGATGAAGGGTTCGTTTAGAGCGTCATTATCGTGTCTCATTACTTTTTTTAATGAATGCAGTTAGAAAAAAATAGTTGTGTGTTTTATAGATGTGTCACTTGATATTTAAAAAAGTACTTAATTAAAAAAAAAAAAAAATAAAATATTGCAAATGTTGTACAAGTGAGGTGTACCTATGTCAGTTTTGTTTCATGAAAGAATATATTTGAATGAATACAACTAGCCATGCATTGTCTATTAAAATGATCATGTATTTTATTGAATGCAGGAGATAGAAGAAACATAAATTAGTTGTGTGTGTGTGTTTGTCGCTTGTAGAAATAAAAATCGATCTTGAGAAAAAAATGTTTTGTTTTTGACTTTATGCACTAAATTCATTTCAAATGAACACATTATACAGTTAGGAGTTTTAGTGAAAATTACTAGTAGAAACAAAAATATCTTATAAAAAAATATGATTTTTATATCGTGGGTTTCATGTGCGCATGCGTAAGTTTGTTTATATCTTGTTTGGATAAAATTTTCATAATAGTCAGAAAGAGATTCATTTTTCATTTGTTCTCAAGACACGAAAAGATTCGGCAATGAAATTTAAAACTCCTACCTCGTTTGCCGTCATAGGGGGAACTATATCTGAAAAAACACATTTTGTGTGGAATTTATTGAAAAATGGAAGCGAGATGTTTTACGTTCCTCCAAGCAAAATTATATATTATTACATGGAAGAACAACCCATTGTAGATGACATGAAGTCGAGTTTATCCGATTTTGATACTTATAAAGGACTACATAGCAGAGAGGAAATTAAGGAATGGTCTGAAGATTCCCCTCACACTGTAATTATTCTCGACGACATGATTCATTTAGTGACGAAAAGTTCAGATGCTCTTCATCTTTTTCAGACCATAGTGTCGCATTCTAAGGTAACGGCTTTTCTGCTGTCACAAAATCTATATCCCCCCGGAGTTTACGCTAAAAGCATCTTACTGAATTGTCAACACGTTATTTTATTTAAAAATGTGAGGGATAATCGACAGATCATTACCTTTGGTAGTCAAGTTTTCACGGGACGCTCGAAATTCTGGATGGACGCTTACGCCAAAGCCGTTAGTCGCCCTTACGGTTACATACTGATAGATCTGACCAATCACTGTCCGGAAGAGAGGCGTTTACGAACAAATATCTTACCAGGTGAAGGAGAAACGATAGTGTACCAACCTAAATAAATTGAGAGTGTAATTTGTTCACTCGTTCATTTACGTCATCATGTCTCAAAGGACAGGACGTCAGACAGCATTTCTTCGCTTTTTTTTCTTGCCGATAAAACTCAACGAAAAACAATTATCGAAATGGCTTCCGAAGAACAGATGAAGGCTTTCAGGGAGATAACTCTAAATATTTACATGGGTCATCTGATCATTTCCGGTTATTATCGGACAAAACTCAAGAGGTATAAAAATCTCGTTCAGTCTCTCTGTGATCGCCATGTGAGCAACATTCAGATAAAACAATTGCTGCAGAAAACTGGAGAAGTCATTCCTTTGATTCTTAGACCTTACTTTAAAGAAGATGGCTGAGGAATATCTACTCGTCAAAAAAACAATCTACGATCGGATGAGGGAGAAACAGAGTGAAAAAGAAAAAAGTCAATCAATGGATCAAGGTGTGAACACCGAGGAGACATTGTCGACAATTAAAACGGACCCCACACAATCTGGATCCGGTCTTATTTACGCGGGAAGCAAAAAGAGAAAAGCGACTTCACCTCCTGGCATACGCTCACCCAAAAAGAAAAGGACAATGTGGCTGACATTTTAATTGTAAAGGGTTGGGGGTTTATTCATTATTATCTGTAAACCAAAAAAAAAAGACTATAAAAAAAATTAAATTGTAAACACATATCATTTTATTTTGTTAAAAATGTTCAAAAATCTGTATTTTAAATGTGCATATACTAATAAAAAAACAGTCTAATACATGAGATATTGTTTTAATAACCATAAGGAAGTGTTGTCAAATTTGGTTGTACGACTCGTTTCGTATACACAGATGCATATTTCTTAATTTCCTCTTGGTAATAAAGTTCGCTATGAATTTTTTCTGGACTGATCTTGTTGGGATTGACTGTGTCGTAGTTTCCCGCCAAGGAATTCTCGCGATTGAACATGGCGTCTTTCATGCTGCTTAAATTAAGGATTGTCGAATTGATGTAATTTAAGGAAAATCCCTTGACTTTGCATACCTCCTTTCCTTTATGGGTTCTGTTTGCATAATTTTTAGGACCATTGCACACAAACTCGGTAATCCAGTCGTCCTTTTTCAATTCGTTTGTAAGTTCACCTAGATAATCACCAATGGGGGGTTCTATTTCCCCCTCCTTTTGGGTATAGATTACCGAGTCTGTGTCCCAGTACAGAACGCGAGTTTGCAAAAAATCTAATAATTCGTACAACTTAAGACGGGCCCAGCAGGTAGTAAATGAAGCCAAATAAACGTTGCTGTGACCGGGGTCGCACATGTCCTCCGAGGCTCGTTTAGTAGACAGCATGAGGTGGTTGTCGTCTATGATATTAAAATCTTGAATTTCTATAGTTGGATTGGCCATCTGCTTCAACAAAACGTGAGCTTGGCTGTCGTGAAGAATCTGCGTTTTGCAGAGGTTCATTCTCTGTCCAAATTTACCCCAGAAACTATTCAATAAAAGCTTTGCCAGACTACGTAGCCCCGGATTGTGCTTGATATTGTCGGGGTCTAGACGAATACCTTCTCTCTGCTCGTACATTTCGAAATATTTAGCGAGGTCATCCTCCGTCTTGATCCAGTCGGGTCGTCCGCTGGCCTCTTGTTTAATTTTCAAAAACATGTTGATATAAGGCGCAAATAGTCCACCCGTCTTGGTTACAGAGTCATACTGAGTCGATTCGCTCCAATGGTAGACTTCGTAGATTTTGAGGATCTTATACCCCTTTTCGACGGCTTTGAGAAGTTCGGGTGTACAGTAAGTACCCGTCAATGCCCTGTCCGCATCCGAACAAGCGGAAGGTTCTTTCTGTTGGCGCTCCACACACGATCGACATAGCGGAAACGTTAACTTTCCCTGCGAGCGGTAACCGAGCACTGGGTGAAAAAGTCCTCGAGGTGGGAGAACTTTTACCTTTGCCAGTCCGAAATATTTTGAGATATCGTCAAACTCACGCGTGATGATCTCGGGATGTCCGGTCGGATATCGCGCCGTCTTGTTAACGAAAGGATACAGCGAGGTAAAATCGACGTATTTGATTTTTGTTCCTCGTGGCGCTCTTTTGTACAACACACAACCGTTTGTACGCCCACCCATAAGACTATCGCGGGGGTCTAGACGATCAGTCAAATCCAGGTTTTCGACAAAGGTTTTGGCGTCAGGGTCCTCCTTAATCATGTTGTCATATTCGTGTTCCCAGATGACGACAAGTTTCATTCCCAGACTCTTTAACTTTCTTTCTTTATTACGTACGGGTCCGTGTAAGCAACTCGGATGCAGTATACTCGGAGTTTGGAAGTAAAATATCATCTCCGTTTTTGAAGCACGCGGGACATCCGTGAAACCGACAGCCGTGAAATTCATAAGCAATTCCGGCGGGAAATTCGGGGGTAGTTGCAACGTAACCATCTAGTCGATACCGAGTTTCTGGTACTCGGTACTCCCCTCTTCCGTTTAATGCATGGCAAATATCCAGGCGCTGACCATTTGTGCGGGCACGCTGCAATTCGAGCCATGCTATGGATTTTCTGCTGAATGGTACGTGAACCTGATATCCGTTCGGCGGTGGACGAGCAATGGGGGACTTCACGAAAACTTCCTTGATTATTTCCATGTTCATTTTCTTAAATTCGCTCAAATCTATCCAAAACGTTCTGATAGAGGACAGATGTTTTCCGTTTATTTTTTTAGCATCTATCCGGATCTCTTGGTCGTTTTCCTTGACGATTAATTGCCACTGTTCTTCGATTTTTGCTTGTAAACTTCCATGCAAAGAGAGGCTATGGTACAGGAGTCAAATGCGTCAACGGCGCGACCTCCGTCTCTGCTAGTCGCTTCGTGTAGAAGATGTTTGAATTTTAAACAGGCTCGCCGCAGTATATCAACGTCGCTTCGGCAGTATCTCACCATTTCGCTATGAGAATCAAACACTTCTCCGCTGTCAATTTTTTCCTGATACCACTCGTAGAATTTTTCCCGACCTTCAATTGACATGCCATCAGGTCCGTAAGTCTCAGGCGGTGAATACGGCCCCACGTATGTTAAATTTTCCCGACACGTAAAGAAGTGTGGGAAATATCCTTTGGCTAAGGATTCTAGTTGGAATGCTCCAGGTAATTTCGCCAGGGCCATGGGTAAAAAATTAAACGAATCAATCACTCTGATCTGTAAAGCATTCACGTTAAACATTTGCACTTTACTACCTCTGTAGATAATAAAGGAAGGTCGTATAGTCTGCGGTAGAAGGTACTGAAGTAGAAATTGACCATCGTATGACAGATTGTGAAAAACGACCGTACACCCTCTGTGATTTTCATGGAATATCCAGCTACCCAAGTCATACAGAGTCTTAAACACGCGCTCTCGGAATTCACACTTTCCGGGACAGGGGACTTCTGATATATTGTTTGGTCTTTTTATCTCTTTTAGAACAACGATTGCACCGATCTCCGCATTCATGGCAAGTGCTTTCTGGAGTCACTTCATTATTTTCGCACTTTGTACAGGCGGACTGACAGACGGCTAAGACAACAGAATGCCTTGATTTTCCGCAGTAAGACTGGAGACAATGCTGACATCGACGGCAATCCGAACAGGTCTTTTCGACTTGAATCGTTCAACGAGAGATGCAAGTAGAACTTGTCTCGTTCTACAGACACCGCAAAGAGCCACAAGAGCCGCTCTTAACAGACATAGATTATCGGTATTTTTTATCTGCACTATGGATTTTTTTTTAATAATATCTGCATCGATGTTTGTTACTTTTAAACCTTTCCCACCGCGCGGATACTTGATAGCTCCGATGTCGATGCGACAGGTGAAGTCAAACGGAATGTTCTCATTACTGTTAAGAACATTAACTAGACTTTCCATCATGGCTTCGGCGTTCATCTCTTCCATCGGACGACATAGAACGTAGATAGGCAAGTCCAGTTTTTTGTTGTGAATAGCAGCCCTCATGATGTCGCCGGGACGGAGGTTTTTCTTGACGTGTTCGATTATTTTTTCAAACGCATCCCGAAGATTTTCTTTGACATCGTTAAGTTTCTTTTTCTCGCGAAAAAACTTGTTGTTGAACGTCAACTAGTAATTGACGTCGACGGCCTCCATATCTTTGAGGGTTCTCTCGTTCACTAACTTTATGTTGTAGTCATCTTGACCCGCGCCAACTTGATTTCTGATGAGGTCATCAGCGAGGTGCAAATCGTCATCCAAGGATAGATTTTCTATTTCGCGAAAACTGGATTCGGCAATGTCGGAAAAATCCATCGATTTGGTAGCACCGTCGTCCATCAGTAAAGAACGTTCTCCATGAAACGAAGAATCTGCTATGTCATGAAAATCAATCGTTGAATCGCTGTCTCCTTGACTCACAGGGCTCGTACCTCTCTGGACTGAATTTTCATTACTTGTCAGTAATTCGCTCCAACTCATATCTTCAATTTGTTCATATAAATTCTGTTCGCGAACTATTGAACTAAACGAAATAAAAAAAAAATATTAAACAATAAAATATACCGCTATAGATTTAGACTAATTAATTAATCATTAAAAATCTTTGACAATTTTTACTGTATTTCACTATTCGATATTTGAATAAATTGCCAAAATATTAAATATCCTTGAAACGCAATACCCTACAGATAACTACTGTTTTGTTGTTTTTTTTTTTACCTAAGGCTACATGTTTTTTTTTTTTGGTTTTTTGTTTTTTTTTAATAAAAAAAGTTTTACTCATTACCTCTTGTAAATATGAGAGAGAGAGAGAGGAGAGAGAGAGAGAGAGAGAGAGAGAGAGAGAGAGAGAGAGAGAGAAACTTTTATTGCAATTCACTATTCGATATTTGAATGAATTGATCAAAATCTGAAATATCCTTAGTGTAATAACCTACAGATAACTGCTGATTTGTTGGAGATTTTTTTTACCTGAGAGTATGAGAGTACTTAATTTTTTTGAATTTTTTAACTAAAAAAAGTTATTTTGTCCATCATCTCTTGTAAATATGAGAGAGAGAAAGAGAGAGAGAGAGAGAGAGAGAGAGAGAGAGAGAGAGAGAGAGTTTATAGGGTTTATAGAGTTATCCTTCTTATCCATTGTAAAGTAAGCGGTTAGCGTGCACACATAAAAAATTGAAAAATAGATCAACATACCTCGCATTGTTTTCGTGTACTTTTTCATGGTTTGTCATACTGTCGTACGAATCGAATATCAAAATCCACACTGAAACATCTTGTTCAAAGCTTACAGGGTTTGATAAAAAAAATCGTTACAAAAATGCCATGCGGACACGAAGTAAATTAAATTCATACTACAAGGAAAGAAAATAATCTTGAACTTATTGCAGAAAATCAAATTCTTTCATTGGTTATTACCTTTGGCGATTGAAAAACATTTCAAATTGTTCATTTTCATTGGATTTTAAATTGAGTGGGCGTATTCAGTGATTCATTCCATTTAAAAATATCGATTTTCCCATTGACTCTAGCATTGTTTTTTAAATTTTTACGCTAATTATCAAAGATTTAATTCTTTGCAAAATCGTTTATAGATTTACCATATGTTTTTATTTCTTGAATTTTCAATATAATGTTTTGTTTTCTTTTTAATTCTGCTCAAAAAACTGTACCTTCCATCGTTCAGATGATTGGTTGACAAACAAGAGATAAATACTAATATTAAACGGTCTTAAATGTTTCCTCTTTCATTATTTTTGACCAGTTTCTTCGGGTAAACTTGTATGCCATTTTTTATTTTCTCAACCATCGTTTTATTTTTCATCTGATCAAATTGTCTTAAGCATGTTTCTACCAGAAAAGGACTCTGCTTAAGACCGTTTGAATTCACCGTTTTTAAAGGCTTACAGGTAGACATCGAAAACTGCCTTCCGGAATTGAACAATGTGAAATGTTGTTCAGAACGCGATGATCATCAAAATCAATTGGGAATGCTACAATGCAGCATTTGCAACCCTAACGATTTCGCAAAGTGGTAAAAAAACAGTGATGAAAAAACACTTTTGAAAAAAAATTGTTTGTAATTTTCAACACTTTTTTCTCCAAGCCTTGTCATTTATCATGTTCTACTTTATTTTCTCTGTTTTTAAAGCCTGAAAACATCAAAATCAAAAATAAAAACAGTCATAAATATCATTGCATCAAACATACAAACGCGTTTTTGTTTAAAAAAAAAAAGCCCCGATCAAATCCATCTCTATGGTTGAGCCTTTACTTTAACTAACCATTTGCGTTTACATTTTTATTTAAAAGGACGGGTGTCATTTCTCTCATTTTAAATGTATACGGTGATCAGGTAAAACTGACTGATTTTTCCATTTGAAAAGTCTCTCAATCGTGATCATTTTAACAGAATGTTCGTTTTTTAAACAGTTATTTTTACTGGAATACTTAAGAAACACCAAAATGTATTTTTCTCTCGACGTTTAGCTATCTTCATTTTAAAACGATTTTTACTACACTCAGGTATTCATTCAACCCAGTGTCTAACAATAGGGTCGATCTCTTACTCTACCCTTTTATTAAACACGTGTTCAACCAAGTCTCCTTCCCCTTAACTCTTTTTAAAGGTCACTGACGCATTCCTCCATACAATGTGTTTCTTGGTCGGGTAATCATCAGTCTAAAATAATCATTGGTCTTGATTTGTTGCTACGCTCAGGTCTCATGTCGGGCCACCTGTCACAAATGTAGGTCAACCACCCCCCATCCCTCATTGTTCTCCTTTTGTTCCCCCCAAACAATAGACTCCCTATTGTTTTTAGGCCCCGTGTAGACGTATATACTACTCCTATATTTTCTTTTACAGATTCCGGAAGAATGACTACATATTTTATAATTTGCCAGCAAAAATACATGTAAAATTAAATAAGAATATATTTTAGATAAATTAAATTTTCAAACATAACATGGAAAAATTCAAATCAAAATTCCCAGACATTGAATCATAGCTTTTACCACACATATAAAAAATATTTCTTTGTTGGTAGATAAACGGCACCCTTAACAAATTGATCAAAGTGTGTACCATCTGGACACAACAATGGCCAAAAGCTTGTCGTTTGCCACTTTGATACCACTAAAGCAACATATAATT
Source organism: Magallana hongkongensis (assembly GCA_016163765.1). NCBI lineage: Eukaryota > Metazoa > Mollusca > Bivalvia > Ostreida > Ostreidae > Magallana > Magallana hongkongensis. Next base: position 18,086,390 of record WFKH01011925.1, on the reverse strand, counting down.
TATCGTCTGACATTTTAGCCTTTACTCTACACTAAATAAATAGTAGGAGAAAACCACCCCCTTACATTTGCCCAACACTCTGTTAAGGTGTCAATTTCTGAACATTTCATATTTCAAATGGTCCCCATAATCCACTTATATAACGACACAGCCCAATCCTCAGAATCTCGAAGTTGACTTATGAAATCTGCCTTTTCATTAAGAGACATTGGAATCCACTCCATTTCAAATGAATACCATTAACTGAGCAATGTTTGTAAATATTCAAACAAATATTGGCAAATCATCATTCATGCTACGCTTGAAAATACATACAAATGTATGTTCATGTAATACTGACTATGTTTTTATTATCAGTACACCATTTGACCCGTTTCTTCTCAACTTCCTGATTTAAGAAAATCAAAACTCTCTGAACCGCAGCCAACTCTCGCCAAGTTTAATTTTTCTCCATCTCCTCCGGACTCTACATTCCATGAGAAATCCTATGCATAGAATTAATAACATAAATAGCAAAAGCATGTCCACTATCACCAAAAAATACTTAGTACAAAATGGTTGACACATCAACTGCCTTATATTGATAGCATCCATGTTATCTAACCAAAACTGTATTTGCCCACAACTGTCATGTGACAAAACTATGTAATCTTTCCATGACATTGAACTTGGAATGTTAATACTCAAATAACTGGCCATAGGCTGACTTACAGACCCCAAAACTGTAGACATTTAAATTAGCTGCCCTACAAAACTAGCAACTTTTCTAACAAACACTTTTCTTAATTTGACAAATCCAGATATAATTTATGTACCTATATCCCGAACCTTCCTTAATCTCCTTTCTGTGACTTTTAAAACAAACCTCACTGTATCAATACAAAAGCCTAACCACACTAAGTTCTGCACTGGTGACCACACAAATTTACGTTAATAACAAACCCACTCAATCGTATATCTTTCCGAACACTCTCTGACATTGACCTAGTTGCCTGTTAATCAATACCAACACCATAATCCAAATACATAATAACATACTTGCCCTCTCTACTTCACTTCTTAATTAGTGTCCTAGTAACTTTTGTAAAAACATACGGAGCCGATTTCAAACCAATTGGAACAACCAAAAATTGTTGTTCACTATCCCTTATCCACAAAAATTCCCCAAATTCTGTATATGGATAAACAATTTCAATATGATGATAAGCAGAATGTAAATAAAAACTAAACATAAAAGGATTTGATTAAAGATATACTAGCGCCGTTCTGATATCCTCATATTTATTGTTAGACTGAACAGAGACTCTCAGAGGATTAACAACATAAGGAGCAGTATTGCATTGTTCACTAAGTCCTTGATTGAACTATTCTGAAATAGCAGTATCAACAAATTCCCCGATTTTTAAACATTTGTTAAACTTTTAACCCCTCTTGGGGCCCCAGTATTAGTCCGGGGGTCATGATTTTAACAATTTAGAATCCACATTATTTGAGGATGCTTGCATAATAATCTTACAAATTGTGGCATTGTAGTTCTTGAGAAGATTTTTAAACATTTGTCCTATATATTTCTGTCGAAATTTAAACCTCTCTTGGGACCCCCTATATTGGTCTTGGGGTCAGGAATTTAACAATTTAGAATCTTCATTTTTTGAGGATGCTTGAATAGTAATCTCACGAATTGTAGCATTGTAGTTCTTGAGAAAATTTTTAAACATTTGTCCTATATATTTCTATGTTAAATTTGAATCCCTCTTAAGTCCGAGTTTATGTCCGGGGTCGCAATTTAACAATTTAGAATATTTACTATATATTGGCATTTCTGGTGCAGTGGTTCTTGAGAAGCATGGACTCTATTTCACTGTTTTGCAATAATCCCCCTTAAAAAAATAGGTTGTACCTTTATTCTAACAATTTGAGTCCTTTTTCTATAAGGATGCTTTGTATTAAGTTTTGTTAAATTTGGTTCAGTGGTTTTAGAGAAGAATTAAAAAAGTGTGAAAAGTTTACAGACGGACAGACGGACGGACGGACATCAGGTGATCAGAAAAGCACACTTGAACCTTCGGTTCGAAAGGCAAAGTGAATACACATGATACATGTAATATTATGTTCGGTCGGCTCTAAACGTATTTTACCCTGTATTTAAAGCATTATATCTCTAAAGTTTGACCAATCTCAAAGGTAACTGGTAACAAAATGCTACTCTGACCGACAGCTTTTTTGAAATGTGAAAATTAAACAAAAGAATGAAAAGTTTTCGAGGTTTTTTTTCAAATTTAAATTTACAGCTTTATTTTATTTATCATGATTTATATCAACCTTGTAAAAATTGCCTCTTTCATTAATTATGTCACTACATTATCTTTAGTTGCTCATAATGATTTTCACATTTTTTACGCACCGTATAAAAATATAATTGATTATTAAATAAATAATTTACCAATTTTTACATAATGTATTATAATATTAAAAATAAATATGTTTTGGCAAGTAGAATTTGATAGGGGATACCTCATTGATTCGGGGGGGGGGGGGATGTCATAATCACATCAAACGATACCAAGAGACCACCTTTCAGGTAAAATCAGGATGTGTACAATATATTTGGAACACCTGTGTTTTTAGAACAATGACATTTTCAACAGACACTAGAGATACACCTTTTGTTTTAAAACTGGACAACACCGGATGTGTGCAATGCATTTGGAACACCAATGAAGCCAATTTCGACAGACACATGAGAATCGCACCATTTTAAATCACGGACATTGTAATTTTACCTTGAATTTAATTATTTTAAGCGCCATTACGTTCAATTCTAAACAAGTAAATTTTCGTATTTGTTAAACTTCAAATAAAAATAATTTATAAATCAAAACATTTTAAATGATTAAATCTGCATGTTCTAAAAAGGTTGAGCCATTCTCATTAACTTGGACGGTCATAATAAATACTCTCCCAAAAAGGAAAAAAAAAAGGAAACCACAATTACGAAAGAAAAATTCAAAACAGAAATTAAGAAAAAAAACCAGTCACAGATTACTGAAAAGAAAAGTGTATGTCTTGAAAAACTTAGCATTATCAAAACGCGTAATGATTGTAAAAATCACTTCTTCTATAAGGAAAGATATCTATATTTTTAATTATTCATTGCCTAAAAAAAGACTGTTTAAAATGCTAGCGTTGTGAAAATGTTCAGATAATATGAGTAATATTACACGATACGTTAAGAAATCATTGCCTTATCAATTCTCACAATATGCTTGAAATTTTATAAGGTTTTATCTTAGATAAGATATCAAGTTAGCAATAAAACATATTAAACTCTTATAATCATCAGATTGTTTTAATTATTGTACAAGCAACACGGAGGAATTAATTATGTAACATTTACCTGATTGTCCTCTTTTTTATTTTCAACTTGTCACGGGTCGCAGCAGGAATCAAAGTGCAAAGGTGTGTCTACCTGCAGCCAGGTATAATAAGCAGCACGTTCTCTATTGGATGATACATTCACGTGATCATTTGAAAATTAATTTATAGAGCCATGGATTACCTGTTAGACTCGATCCTAGATGCTAAATGGGGAATGACAATTCGCATAAGAAACACTATTGATTTTAATATTTTCTTTTAATTTCAATGCTAAAATAAACTCATTATAAAGCCGGCAAATTGTACGTTTTTAAATATATTTTTTTAAAGTGTACTTACGTCAGGGAGGACATAATGTGACGCTTTTACTGATAAGAATTATTAGCGTATGTTCAGTGTCGGCAGACATAATGGGGAATTTTGTTTAAGAGAGACGGATATTACGTAACATCGGACGTTAAATGGCGATTATAGTCTGTCCCAAGTTATTGCTTCCATCACTTTTTGATGATTTTTAATAAATATACACATACCTGTGAAAGAAATGCTGTTGAAATCAATAAAAGGGAAAATATCCAAGAAATCTTCATTGACAAATTATCATTTTTCACTCAAAAAAGTTCACAAGAACGAAAACAAATTTCTTACAGAGATTTATAATGGGAAATGTTTACATCTTTTCTCCATTCGGAAGTTATCGGGACACCTCGCACAATTTTTCAACGTTATCATCCGGGCTTAATCATGGCTGATGCAATACAAAATCCCCGTAGACTTTCTATTTTGGGGTGTATTGAAACCTAAAGCGGTAGAGGGGGCGTTTCAAAACAGATAATCTGGACATTTTTCATATTAGTGGATGAACGTAGTTTGTGCACAAAGGTATTTATGATTATCGAAATATCAAGCAAAAGGTGGTGGAAGCAAAAATTCGGGACAGAGTATAAAAGAGACGATTTTTTCGAAAAAGTGGCGGTCATATCATTACAGCGGACATAACGTGATGGTGCACATAACGTGACTTAACACTTATCTAATGCCCACTCTAAGACGTATATCGACACATATCTAATGACCACTCTAAGAAGTATCTCAAGATGTAAACCGAAGCTATCTCAGAGACGTATCTTAGTGAGGATAACTTATTTTGACTAAATTTTCCTTTCTAAAAAATAAAATATCAACAAAATATTATGTGAAAATAGTTTTGTAAATACTTATCATAAACATAATTGAATAAGCAATAACATTTTAATGAATGTGTTACTAATGTGGCATTTGATCCAGCAATGACTATTGTTCATTTTATTCGCGCCGATTTCCTATCACCCATAACATGTTTATACGTTCAGTAATATACATGGCTTTATTAAAAAAAATATTGACGGTTAAAAATCAGTGAGATATGGTCACCTTAATTAAAATCGGAATTTTCCGAGACAGAGTTTCAAATACTCCTACAAGTATTTATAAAAATACAAAACGAACTCCAGGGTGGTGGTGGGAGAGAATGGGAACTTTTAAAGCGAAGGAAGAAGGATTGTCTCTACGCAGTAAAAACTGTACATGTTTCAAGCATGTTTTCACCAGGTAAAGTAGACAATGGTGTGTATGTAGACATGTACATGTCATAATATTTATCACGTGCCCATTGACTAAATAAAAATTGCATTTCAACAACCGCTAGTGCCCCCATTTATCAAATAAATGTAGATGCATTTCTCAAATATAACTATAATCCATGTATATTTTATCGCACATTAACCAATGATATATTTGTTATCAATTTGTCATTACATATCGATCAGATATCATTCGCCGCTTATTGTTTGCTGGATAAATACAAACTAAAAATGACTCATTTAGATCTAGAAATAGTTAATAAGATTTAAGTGAAGACGGAAAATCTCCTGGAAAACTTGTACTGAGTGTTACATTATCCATGTGCGTATCTAGAAAGGGGGGATGTCGGGGTGTATGAAATTAATTTTTCATTAACTTCACATAAAAAAGTTATTAAAAATAGGCCCCGGACATCCCTCTCATGGCAAGCAAAATATTATCCCTCGTAGCCCCTCCCCCCACCCCCCTTCGGGATCAGCACAGGTATGCGCACGTTAATAAGTAATCTATGCATTTTTGTATTATTTTTAAGACTCAAATAAAACCACAACATATGGGTATAGCTAGGTATATTGAGTCATGCAATTTAGAAATGGTGTATCTTCTCATAACATCCAAATACATGCAAATATTAATTCGGTGTGCTTATCCATATCCCAAAATACTCTAAAATGATGTAGATATCGGTTTCCTTTTCTTTAAAGAAGCGGTGGTTTACAACCTACATGTTTTATGAGTTTATTTAGGATAAGACAGCTGTTTGGATGCATTAAAATTACGATTATTTTTAATAGGTATCGAAAAGTAGGACTGCTTCACGAAACTATCTTAAGACTAAGATATGTCCCAAGATAAATCTGAGAAATATCCTAGTCTAAAATAGCTTCATGAACATGGCTAGTTTTTGGTTACAATGATGTGAATACTGGAAACACCGCAAGTTTCATAGTTATTGAAACGTGCCCTTCAAAATAGGTAATTTTTACACCGTAAGGTTAAAAGCACCTGCTCCCGCATTTTTCCCACTTTTGAAGCGTTGTCAATGATTACTCGGTTAACCGTCGAACGATGCGAATGTCGGATAGTAAAACCGCAGCACTGTTAAGGCTTACTTTGTGGTCGCGCCGACCAGAAAGTACACAAAATCTTAACTACATGTATGACATCACACAAAACAACAAGCCATCTTAAATGCTTAAAAATAAAGTAATTCGCGTTTATTATCAGTACGCGCATATTAAACTATATTAAAAGTTACCTATGAGCGAATCTTTGTAGTCCAATAGGGAGAAAGCGGAAGTGCGAGACTTCGCGAGATTTAGCGTGACTGTTGCTTCTAGAAATAAACAAACCCCGCCATTATTGCACGAGTCGCTTATAGTAGTATAGCATAGGCTTACATGGCTTTGTCCATTTTATATTGGTTAAACTTTGTCTTAGGGACGTAGAAGCTCCACTAGAAATCGGAGCTTGCCGTGAAGTCCGATCACATACTTAGATTTGTCAACAGAGGGAGTTCAATAATGTACAATGAAAGGTGCAAGCTAGCTGCAGGTCTGTTGCTCCCAGTTTGAAAAAAAAAATGGGGTGAAGGACCTTGGTGCTACAGTGCCACCCATTGAAAATAATGTGTATTTATTGCGCACAAAAATGTGCGCTAGTTTTGGACTGATTAACTTTATTTATTTGCAAATTCTGTGAAAACAATTAGTACCAAAACATTCTTCATGTTATTTGCTAGTGATAACGTTCCTTTACTTGCCTCTAGTGCTATTTTAAACACAGTCACCAGCCACGTAACACTGAGTGGTGCAGTTTGTCTACATGTAAAAATGACGACTCCTGATCTTGATGTAAATTTAACATATTGGTTTTCCGAGGTTGGTAGCGTTTTCTGAAGAAAGTCTGAGGCAAGTAAAGAGACAATATCGGTAGTAAATTGCATGATGAATTTAATGGTACTAATTGTTTTCACAGAATTTGTGTATAAATAAGGTTAATCTGTCCAAAACTAGCGCACGTTTTTGTGCGCATTAAATACACAATTTTTTCGATGGATAGCACTGTAGCTCCCAGGTCGTCCATCCGAATTTTTTCAGACCGGGAGCTACAGACCTGAAGCTAGGTGCAAGCTAGGATGAGGGACACAAGTTATCAAGTTAACGTACGAACACAAATGTTATAGCATAGACCTATTGTTGCCAGGAATTAATTAATTAATAACATCGTCTTTAGTATTGTTAACTTTAGATTAAACTCGGGGTAACAACACAATACAAGTGAATGTGACTGTGTCAATGGCCAGAACAAATGCCATCATAAAGCGTCGCTCCCCCTATATGGGTACGAATTTATACTGATACGATCTATAAAGTTATGTATAAAAGTGTTACATTTTATAAAATGCCTTATATACATTTAGATACAAAACTTCAGCAAGACGGATGTCTGCATCCTGGATAAAACACTACAAGAGAGGTCCCCCAAGAAAACAATGACTATGGAAGAGTTATTTCCTCTACCAACAAAGCTAGCCAATTATAGGTAAATGCAGTCAAATCCATATGTAACCGGGTCACAGATTTGTGGTTCAGGGTAACTGTACTGTTTTTTGCAATATGGTATTATTTGTAATTATATCAAACCCTAAGCTTATCAGCCTATCCTATATATCTACAATCCAAATATCATTGTTTACCAACGGACCAAAGTATTACAAATCTGTTCAGGTACGAGTCACTTGATTCCTTTTAATTAAGAAAAATAAATGACACTATACTGACAGGACAACTGATATGCATTCCTAAAGCATGGTTAATAATAAAAACAGAAAAATAGAATTTGACCAAAATCGTGACCATGCCCCTTTAAGTTGTTCACGTTATCATTATTTTTGTAACTACATGTATTCAAGCAATAGAACTTATTCAGCTTATAAAATAGCATAGCCATAAAGCCCAGTAAATTTTGATTTCTATAAGCCAACGAATGAATAAAGAATGAATAACTGAGATTTTACAATCCTGTTAAAATAGCTCTTAATTTAAAATGTTTTCATTTATTTTGCTTTTAGGAGGGGGAAAAAGTCATTACATGTACTTGTACCTAGATAAGTTCAATCTTCACATAGTCATTTATTTACCTATAAAATAATGATGTCAAATTGTAATTAATGTATTGTATTTTGCCATCTGAATCAATTATATAATAACACATCAAACTATGAACATAATATTGTGTGAGACAATAAACATTAATTCTTGTGCATCAGAATTTATATTACGTTTATTGAACATATTTAGCAATACAATGGATAGTGTCACCTGAGCCCCCTCCTTACAAAGTAGATGTGCCATATGTAGAGGATCTCTTGTTGACAGAAGGATACACAAGTGCCATCGACAAAGTGCAGTGGTTAAAGACGAAGGAGTCGAAGGTGTTGGCCGTGACCTTACTTCTCTATTTTGTCGGGATCGGTTTTTTTTTTACCCTTTTCTGAGACAATATGCCCTACGTACTTGACTTTCTCTTGAAAAAATGAACACTTCTTTGGTGACTGCTTAAGACAGCTTAAAACCGTTTTGTCTGATTCATTCCAAGACTCTCTAAAGTCTGTCTAAATGCTCTTCAAAACTATTGAAAAAATTGCTGCATCATCCAAATAAATGAAGCATTCCCTCAAATGCAATCCATCTTGGCACTGCTCCATCATTCGCTGATACATGTATGTGGCCGGGGTATTTGATAAGCCAAAAAAGCATGTGGTTGTATTCGAAAAAACCGAGTGGCCCCACCGTGAACACTGTCCTTTTCTTCTGCTTTTCTTCTTTCTCCACCTGATGGTATCCACTTTTCATGTCCAATACACTGAAATACGTGGATCCAGATCCAGGGTCTGTTTCATCCCCAGGTTCGCTATTTTTCATTACACTCTAAACGTTGGCTGTATCTCGCAGATTACAGCCTTTGGTTGAACAACAATTGTTCTGTTTGTAACATTCGAAACTACAATAAGAATTTCCTGAAAATCATTGTATTAATAGTGTAGTAACACAGGCGTTATATCCAAATCCTTGTTCATAGTTGTAAACTCTGTAGGCTGCAGAATAACAGGTGTTCCTGTATAAACCACTTGTTGACAGATGTATCCACGTATAGTCCTTCCTTTGTTAGGGGACAAAGTAATACTTTTTGATTCAGCGCCTTTCACTATTCCCAGCATAAACTTCTTCATTCTCAGCTCTCTTTCTCTTAAAACCATAGTTCTAAAAGCTAAATACCACGGGTTTTCTAATTAAAAGTGTGTAGGAATCGAGGTCCATACAATTCTTCAAACTGTTCAATGAAATATGAAGTACATTTGTACCCAACAGCAATGGCACCTCGCAGCACTGTTAAGGTTACATTTACTTTAAATTACTAAGAATTATGTCATGAAAAACGACTTACAAATGTGATGGTCGTATAAATCAAAACTCAAATACAACTTTTTCCAATATACTTTTAATTTATTATAATTCTAGTGACCCATATGTTACGACACACATGTGCATTAAGAATCATCAAGTGTCTGTCACGTGACATCAGTATTTATAAAAAATTTACTAGGTCACATATTTTTTCAATATCGCAAGGGCATACCCCCTTTGCACATTTATTAATTTTGCTTGTATAATTTAAATGTGATCTCCTCTACCCAAAAATCACTGTTTCTTAATTGGAATCGAGTTAATTACAACGCCATATCCAAAAATACACCCGACAATCCATCATTTACTGGAGTATCACGTCATTTTTCATCAACAAACAAGGTAAATCCGGAGAATAAAACAAAGCAGCAGCATTTTACAGTTACCTCAAAACCTCCTTAATTATTGTGTAAAATATCAAAAGTAGCCATGCAGGTTATGCCCTTGCGAAAAATGCGTTGAAGATGATATACATGTATTTTCCTTATTGCTGAACACTGCTCGTAAATAGGCACCGTCACACAGGTACCTGGTAAATAACCCCTTCAATTTCGTTACACCCGTTTGCACACCTGAAACTCGTAGCCGACGTGTAGTATTCCTTTCGTGGTCTTTGAATTTTATGCATTTAATTCTTATTTTGTGTGCGTATTCTATTTGTAAATTATATTTTGGCCACTTTTATTTGATGCTAGTGTTCTCCTAGCTTGAAAAAAGTGCCTAAAACGTGATAATTTCATCGCGACCGAGTAACACGGCGAGGGAAGATGTACGTCCACACAGGTGAGACCTCTACAGCAAAATACTTTAAACTGTTAGGAGGTTTGCAGCTTATATAGGGATTGTAGCGATAACGGTGGAAAAGAAAAATATAGCGGACAGTACCTATCCCAGTTAGCACAACATTATTAAAACGTTATGTGAACGTTATCAAAATGATACAAAAACGTAATCTATAACGTTAAAATTACGTGAATTTGTATGTGTTTTTTAATGATATAATAACGTTATTTGAAATGATGTTCTTATAACATTAACATTACATAAATATTAACATTTTGAATTACGTTTTTAAAACGTTCAATAAACATTCTCTAAAATGTTAAGCTAAGGTGATTTTGTATGGTTTCTTAACACTATCGTAACGTTTATAAAAATCTTTACATACTGCTCTGACAAAATATAACAAGAATTGTATTAGAAGACTAATAATCTATTGAATTGACATTTCCAAACAATGATTATAATTTTTACATGTATTAAATATTTATAGAGCGTCCTATATATTAAACTCTAAGGCGCCGTACAAACATATGTAAAACAAATAAAATTTTAAAATTTACAGCAGTCATATATGAAATCATGAGATAAATATATTAAAATTGCAGTATCCATAACATCAATAAAAGTAGTAATTAAGGATAAATATTAAATAAAAAGTCTTTTTACAAGTCATATTCCTTTTTAAAAAGAAAGGTTTCTATCTTTTTCTTAAAAATTCCTATTACTCAAGAAGAGAGTTACATAAGGTAGATGCAGCTTTGTTGAATCGTGCTGTGATAACAAGTTTCGTCCGAGTCTGTTAAAAATTCATTTGCTTATGGTCTTCGGTTTCCTTTTCTGAAACAAATACATACCAACTCATTGTTAAGGGATATTTGCCTAGAAAATTGCATATCAATGAACATTTCTACTCATATAAGATCAACAATGGTGCAGTTTTAATGTGGGGTACTACTGCCGAGGATAGAGACCGAATGATTTCGGGGGAACCTGTAACTTGGACGAAATAGAGGAAGAATTCCACTTTCTTCTAAAATATAAATATAATCTATATATTAAAAATCTCAGGAGTGAACTTTATCAAAATATTAGTTTTCCAAACACTTCTTATTCAACTCAAGACAACCTATTTCAAACTCTCATTTGTGGTTTTTCAAGACAAACAGCAAATTTTGTATACTTTGCATTTAAATTAAGACAAAGTAAATTCTCGCACATCCACTTAAAATTATAATAAGTGTTGACTGACTCATAAATTCGATGGGCCAGGTGTTTGATTTATGAAAATGTATATTGTTAATTGTATAAGATACACAGGTCACTATAATTAATGATTTACTCACTTACATAGCATTTAAGTACATGTGGTCATACTATTGGTACATCAACTACTGCTATGACGACAAACATATTATAAGTTATGTTATATTAGTACATATGCAGGTACATACCTTCAGTTAAAATCGTTGGGTTGGTTAGAGGCAAATCACAAAACATCCTGACCCAGAACCTCTCATTTATGGTCTCAAAGGGTATAGTTTTCTTTAGGACACTGCAAACAGCAGCTGATTAATAAGAAAAATGAAGTAATTAGTACATTTAATTTATCAAATGATTGTTTAAAATAAAATGAAATGTTAGAAATGAACATGTCAAGCATCAGATACTGTGTTTTCATCAATATTCATTTTCACTGGGTTTTCATCATATTTCTTGAACATAATTAATTTTTGTGAATTTGATTTTTGAAATGATCGAAATTAAATATATATTAAAGTGCAATAGCCAATAATATATCTCATTCAATTATATTGAAAGAATAATTGACTGAATTCAAATACCCCTGAAACTATAAATTTTAGCAAATTTGCAAAAAGCGATGACCACGAATAGCTGCAGTTGTCCGATTTAATTTAGAAACGTAATGCATGTGACATACACAGGAGGATTTTATAGAGCTGGATGCAAATGAAAGCATGTTTTCCCTTTTGTTCTTTAGTGACAATTAACTCGCTCATATAGATGTTTGTCATTATGGACTCATTATTATTGACCCTGGTTATCTCAAGACTCTCTTGCATTGTTATCCCCTTAAAGAGAAGCCAAGGTAATAATCTGAAACAAAATTTTACAAAGTTAACAAGGAATTCATAAATTGATACAAAAATGGCAACAAAGATAAAATCTAATTATTAGTAATTTAGTAATATATCAATTCTCTTAAGAGGGTAATACAATTACAAAAGATAACTTTAGATATAAGTTGGATTTACCAGCTTCCTCTGTAAAGTGTTATCCATTGTACTATAGTATAATAGCTCTAAGCCTGCATAACTGTGTCATCTTGTTGACGCACATCCAGTTTAGAGTAACTGAAATTTTAAAGCCTGAAATGAAATATATATAATGAAAATGAAATATCATATTAGAATTGAAATATGTAGGCACATTTGTATACCCAAATTAAACTACTGATCACATATTATACATGTGTGTTGTTTTACACATTACTTGAATTAAGAACATCCAATCAAATATAACTTTTGTCATGAGGGTTCTGGTGCTTATTTTTGCTCAGACATATTCAATAAAATAAACTCACTAATCTTTCTATGTGAATATAAGTTTCAGGGAGGACCCCCTCCCCTCCCCCCCCCCCCGGCCCTCAAGAGATCCAGATATGCGGCATGCCTTAATGTGCATTATCGTCGGAAAATAATGAATATATGAATACATGTATAATGTAAAATCTTGCGATTAAAAGACGTCCTTTACAGATGTGTTATAATAGCGAGCGCAGCGCCGGCGAGCGAAGCGAGCTCTAAGAACCAGTGCGCGCGGGAAAAAAGCTAAACCTACAGATTCATCAAGAAATATTTTTGTTTACAAACCATAATGCTCTCTAATGTTTTCTCCCGTGGTGCTATGCCAAGATGGCTAACATTTTCCTCGTAATTAACGGTGCCTTGGGGTTTGAGGACACGTTTTGAGTAGCGCACAAGCTTTGGTGAGACCCAAGTGAGATTTTTTACATGATCCCATTCCATCGTATTGAGTCGAGATACGTAAACAAATGAATATAGATTTCAACGTGTGACGTCACAGTGATCTCGCGCTAGATTTCCCGCGATAAATTTAGAGGTGGATCAAACTTCTGCAATGCGTGTACTAGCTATTTCAGTATAAACTGCGATAGGCTACCTGCCTCAGATGGTTTGTTTTTATTTTAATTTTTTTTTTTTTTTGGTTTTGATAGAGATTTTA
>WFKH01011925.1:18054460-18072050 GCA_016163765.1 Magallana hongkongensis | reverse complement strand
AAAGCACCCTCTTCTCCTTACAGGGTCTGACAGGTATTGATAGGGGGTCATCTTCACCCGACCTAAAATTCTGACCAATCAGGGCTTTGGAAAACGTATTGGAATTTTTTAAATACAGACAGGCAAATTATTTCAATCCTGCTTTCTATGTAACCCCCAGACTGAGTATTGAAGAGTTGCACCTCTCATTAACAGATAAAAAATATGTATTTGGTAAATGAGATATTTATTTAGGTTGTGTGCAAATATACAGAGGTCATGTGAAGATGAATTGTTATCGATACCTATCAGACCCTGATGAGTGTAAGCAGAAGGGTGGTGATTTTAATAAGACAGGATTGTCAATATGATAAAGTAAGTTCAGAAAATCAAAAATAAACTATGACGCCTTCTCCAACCGGAGGGTGCGCTGTACGAGAGGTGCTCAGTGGGAGGGACAACTCTCCGTATAACCTTTGGTCATGCAAGCACTCAGCATCGTTTTTGCTTCGGGGAACAAATTTATCCGAAATGTATTAACAAGCCAATAAAAGAATAAAAATTAAGCTTCAAAATCTAATTCGAGGTAGTGGTAGGGGAGGGGGGGGGGGAGTTGTGAGGCAGCTATAACTTATTTTGTTTAATATAATTTGTTTTCAATTTGCCATAAAAATTTTTATTATACCTCTGTGAATATTTTCAATGTAAAATTACAACGAATAAACATGCTTTTCTATCTTACCGTGAAATAGTTTCCGTGCTATCTGCCCATGGTGAATAGACATCGAAACTATTCACCGGCGGCATTTGATTTCCCTCCTTTTTAAACTCAGAACACCTCTGACGTAATCCAATCGCTACATTTAATTCAAAGTCCGATAACTCTAATTTGTTTATCATCAAGTTGCTGTCTTGGGGGACAATAAACTTGCTATCGTCCTCATAGCCAGTAAATAGGTATATAATATTGCCTTCTACTGAAATGTGTGTTGGGGAAGGGGGGAACAATGCCCCAAAATTCAATTTCCTTTAAGTTAATTTAAGGTGAATTTTGGTTGCGAGAAAGGGGGAGGTGCTCTCAGTGGACTAACTGGCGGTTCTGTCAGCAACCTCACAAATAATTACTCCCCCCTCCCCACTAAGAAAAACAAAATCATAACTAAAGTATTTATCTATTAGAAAATAATGGATGCTTCTTTTTCTTATAGTGACACTGAACTTGCACATATGATCAAAGTTCAAGTCGGGACATATTTAAGTACATGTCACAAGCAATCTTTGTGTCAGATTTTAGCTTCTAATCATTTTCATGTATATTACATGTAGATATGACAGACAAGAAAGAAGCATTTATTTTTCAAACGACCTTGAACTTGCACAACTGACCCTGGGTCAAGTTCATGACACATCCTCAAGTCATCAGCAATCTTTAAATGAAAAAGCAATATCCAATGTTTCTCCTTAAAAACAGTATAAAGCAGACACAACTTATGAAATTTCTTCCAATGACCTTGAACAATGACCACAAAATAACCTTGAAACAAAATCATAACACACACTTAGGTCATAAGCAATCTTTGTGTGAAGTAAGAACTTTCAATGTTTGGAGGGCGCCTTGTTTAGAACGCTACATTACAGAAATAATTTGTTCACTTAAGGTCTACTCCGCGCCCTGGCGCCGGAAATCGGTGTTACTAGTGCCTAATTTGGCGCTGGAATCCTCAAGGGATTACCCGTCCCCCGAGGAATCCTGGCTCACCTAATGAGCACAAGTCCTAGTTTGGGCGCAGGGCGCCTTGTTTAGAACGCTACATTACAGAAATAATTTGTACACTTAAGGTCTACTCCGCACCCTGGCGTCGGAAATCGTTGTCACTAGTGCCTAATTTGGCGCCGGAATCCTCGAGGGTACACCCGTCCCCGAGGAATCCGGGCTCACCTTATGAGCACAAGTCGTAGTTTGGGTGCAAGGCGGCCTAATAATTTCAGTTGTTTAACATCGGGATCGGAAAACGCTTGAAAAATAGTCAATAATTTTAACTAAACTAATGTTCAACAGGTTGATTTATTAGCAACATTATCCGATATCATTACGATTTCGCACCTACATGTATAATGTGAAGATGATTGACTTCGAATAGTAGCCTTATTGTTTAACAATTGACCACTGTAGTGAAAGCACACTTCGATACTCAATAATATTCGATAACCTTCGATACATTGTTACTCAATTACATAACAATTGATGATCTGCAGCCATAAACATAACCCGACCGGGGCTATAGATGTTCTCAGCTATGTGCGCTGAAGCGACACAAGATTTTCGGTCGCACGCTGCGATTGAATTAACACACACTGACCGAATAAACAAACGGGTGGGAAAGAGAAAATGTTACACATAAGAAGTCGCCAAAAAATGATTTTCGTCAAATCTGATTATCTTTTTGCCAATTAAACAAAAATCCGAATGCCTCAATTCAGGACATCCTTTTATCGTGCCAGCACCTACCGCAAACATGAAACATGGAACTTTGATTATAATAAACTACCTTGTGCGCAATCGTATTAATCATTGCTAAATCAACTGTACATGTAAAATAAATTTGTCTTTTCATCTTAAACCAATATCATAGTTGAAATACCGTAAATCTGGAAATTTTTACCGTAGATAAATTTTTAGCTAATTTGCGCGTGCTCTGCATTCGCAAAAATTTTTTTCCTAAAAATTAATCAACAACAAAAAAAAAAAAAGTAATAAAAATTTTGCCCAAGGCTGGTCTCTTCTCCTTACTATATGAACAGGTGTCCGTAAGTAGTGGTCATTTAAAAAAACCTGTTTATATAACCAGGTAATTACCCCCAAGCTATAACCAGCGTGTGGAGAAGGACTTCACTCAAAATCGGTATCTTCGGTTGACTGGCAGCCTCATGTCTATCTTAAGTGTACATGTATACTGATGACACTGCATGCATGCGCGATTTATTCATAGATATGATATGTATGCGTTACGCAGAATGTAGCGTAATTTTTTTTTTACCTCATTCACAGCGTACCGGCGGGACACCAAAATTCACGGAATACGAAAATTTGTACAGTATTTTGAATTTCTCGCTGAATGCCGCCATTTTCTTCTCATTCTCGCTCGCTTGACACAGGAAAACATCACCTGTGTTTGACACGTGACCCTCCGATACTTGTGTGGTGTACACAAACCGTCGCATGTGAAGGTGTGAACTGCTAATTGGAATAATTATCTCGCTATAAATCCGTATCAAGATACCCCTTTAGGTAGTTTTGTTGCATTTGCTGCTGTTATTGTATATATCGGTAATTTGAGCAAGATATAAATTGCAGACATCAACTCTCACATGCTACTATATGAAGTTAGTATAAAACATATACGATTCGTGAGAAAATTAGAGGCGGCGGTAATATACGATGTCCGAAGGTTAGCTAACATTGTGCATGTCAGTATGTTGACATTTAATATTTGAGTGCTTTTTATTTTTAGCGCCGATGACAATTCGCAAAAATTTAAAACGTAAAAATTAATCTATAGCTTTATGACTCGAATTCGCAAAAATAAATCGACGTAAAAATTTCCAGATTTACGGTAGTTGTGTTCGTACAAAAGTCTGAAACATGCACGCGTGATAAGGTACATGTAGAAGAACACAAACCTGTCCACTCGCGCGGGATCTCCTCGGCCATGTGCGAGGGATGATCATCATTTAAAAGTTTTAATATTTGTGGGTTGTTTGTTGATTTAAAACAATATTTGTACAGATTTAAAAACATTTTAGACCTACAAACCAACCATTAATTTAAGGTGGATCTCTACACCAAATAAGTGTAGGAGATTTTTGTTGCATGCATTTGTTACTAATACTAGGAACAATATTCAACAATAATAGACCTCAAAATACAATACTCTATTTTCTAGAGAATTTTTAAAATATCAGTCTAGTTTCAGATAACCCCTTATTTATCAAACTTTTAAACATTTCTGTTTTAAAATTCTTATGAAAGTGAAATGTCATTTAGTTTAGAAATAAAAGACAAAATAATCATGAATGAAGTTTGTATGATTTTTATTGGAATCCACATAAATATGAAACTAAAATATAAAAAAAATCTTTAAAGGCAAACTGCTGGACAAAATCCCACAAAATTCTGTAAATATAAACAATATTCGTTGGTTAATACGATGAAAAAAAGAAATTGAATGAAATTGAAAAATTAAAGAAAATACTGAATTATTGCAAAAATCTTGGTATGAAAGATCCTGTTTAAGAGTTGTCTTTCTTTATTTTACATGGTCTCAAATATCTTGGGACCAATTTTTTAATTAATACAAATCACGAAGAAAAATTAAAAAAGGAACAAGTCTATACTAAATATGTAGATATAAGATTAGTAGTGCTTATGATAATATTGAAGAAGGAAAATTATATTTTTGATGAACGCATTATATAATATATATTTAACTATTGAAAACAAAATATTAATAGTTAAATTGCCTTTTACTTTTTTATATACAAAAGCAATTATAAACAACAACCATACGCATATTAATACATACATTAGATGTCCATAGTGATAAACATGTATGTGTTGAAATGAAAAACATGCTCCTTTTCAGAATTCTGTCGTTCCCTCATTTGGCTTGCAAATACGGGCTTCCACTGCTATTGCTACATGTACCTAGCTATATCTATTTAAATTAAAATACATTAGTTTAATGTCAAAGTTTCAATGCGAGTCGTTTACTGCAAATGTTTTACATTTGGGAAATTTGAATCAATTCAAGAGATCGTACTACGGTACTTTCGTTTTATATTCATCATACATTTATAGTTTAAGTGAAAATATTATATCTGCTTACCTATATCGATAATCCGTCACAAATGTATAATCGTCTGTTGCAGATGACATGACAAAAATGTATTGTCAATAGCGGGGAAACAGTATATTATTTTAATTCCACGTTTTCCGTACAAAACAGCTGATAATCAATGTTAGTTGAAAGCTTTAAACAGGAAGAAAATTGACATATTTTCTAAACGTTTTGGTGATTTCATTCCTATTTCATCTCCCTCGTTAGAAGAGTTCAATTTAACGGTGTATAGCTATTTTGTACCACGACATAATGTTATCAATCTGGAACAAAATGGCGTTTCGAACGGATGTCAGACATGTTGTGACGATGTAGCCTTCCACCTTAAGTCTGACGAAGTTTCCGATTTGTAGTAATATCGCCTTTATAAATTTTCAGAACGACTTCTTAATTTACACTCTAATGTCTAATTAAATAAAAACAAGATGGACAAACTCTTATAACATGAAGAAATTAAAACATATCTTGTATTTTATTTACGGGTATATAAACTAAAACAATTCTAGAGTTCGCGGCTAAATAAACTCATATATGAGAGACGCAACTCTCGTGTATTAGATAACCACTGACCGCTAGTTAGCCCCGTCGCGACCATGGTGACCGATTTTTTAGGCCGCGGGTGAGTGATAGCTTACGTAACGGTACACACACAGCTCTGTTTCAAGGTAGATTTTAAATGCATGCAGTATGAAAACTCAAATGTAATACATAGATTTATTTTAAATCCGTACTTTGTGTTTTACTACAAAGGAAGAAGAATGTTTTGTTTTCCGATTCTCGTTTTAAGGATTGTGCACTATAAGAACTTAACAAAACTGACATAAACTCCTAAAAAAAAATCTATTCTAAAAAAAATTTTCTGTATAAACCAGCATACTTTCTGTGGTAACTTTATGCCAGTTGCACGCACATAGACGTTCGTTAACTTGCCAAATCAAACGAGGTACATGTTAACATGTACAGCTTTTTACAATCATACAACACAAATCACCAACAAAATAACATTGTAACGACCTTTATGAGATCCCAACAAACAACTTTTCCAGCGACAGCCACATCGAAATCCTAACCGTTTTTGAGTTATTAAGCAAAAACTTTCAAACGCTATTGGCCCTTAATTTTAGGGGCCAGCCCCTTTTTATTGGTGTCAAATGAAAGCCCTTAACATTCTGCACAACTTTTATTCTACATGTCTTATAAAAATATTTTTCGTTTAAAAGATACAAAGAAAAATATGTCTAAATTTTCGCACTTTTTGGAACCCTATTTTTTGACCCCCTACCTTTTTCTAAATAAAAAACGTAATCCAAAAACAAAAATCGATGTGCACAACTTCAATGTCTCTGTTATTCAAATTCGTTGGATTCCCATTCCCTGCTATCATAGTCTCGGAGCCTTTGTCTGGAAACCAAAGGCCCTAAAATTTTTTAAAAGGGGAATAACTCGTTAACGGAAGAGGAATTTTAAAGTTTATGAAATGTTTTAGATAGTGTTTTGTAGTGTCTATGAGCCCTGAAAATTTGAGCAAAAACCGTTCAGAAATGAGCAAGATATGAAGCCTCAAAGTTCGCGTCTAGGAAGAAAAAAAAAAGAAAGAAAAATAAGAATAATCTTACAAGCACAATAATAGTAAGGTCTTCCGTTGGAAACGGAAGACCTTAAAAAATACAGTTAAAAAATCTATGCAGATATTGCATATTTTCAGGGACGTATATACTAACGTTAGTATATACGTCCCTGATATTTTCAAACCATTAAATTGCACACCTACAAAATGCGGAGGCATGGATACAACGTATGTATTTAGCATGCAAAAATAAACAAATAAAATAAAAACTCCAACATTTATGAACCGGAAAATAAAGTCAGATAACAACAAGGTACAAAAGAAAAATAATATTTATCGTTTACACATTTGATCAAATTAAACACAAATTACATTTTACAGACTGATCAATTCTCTTCAAAAGTAAAGAACGATTCTAAGGGAAGCAAGTCTATGCTATGTATTTTGTAGGATTTTTTTTTAACTTAGACATTCTCTCTCTCTCTCTCTATCTCTCTCTCTCTCTCTCACACACACACACACACACACACACACACACACACACACACACACACACACACACGAACTCTTTGATTTTAGTTGATAATTGTCAAAATAACACAACGTTGACAATATGATGCAATATATATGTGTAATTGATTCTTGCTGCGCTCGCCCCAACTGTAGCACCGTAAAACATATTAAATTTAATGATTATGTAGCAAAGCTTAACAAAGCGACTCTTTAGGGGATGGGGACCTGCAGTCATGGACCTCCGAGGATATTTTTTAATTTTATTTGGCATATTTGGTGATTCAAACGCAGGGGCTACCTGACGGCTGCTCCTGGTAATCAACAAAAATATAAAATGACACAAGATAGAATCTTACAGCAAATAATGAAATAAAACTGTTTGAATATAGACCACGTTACCGCTGTCTTCGGATTGTTCGAGAAAGGAAGTTGTCTACCGTTTCCCAATAAAACCAAACCCTAATGGACATTAAATTTCCGAAATGAGAAGCGACACAAAGAAAAACCTCCAAAAAACGCATATATCTGAGACAAGTTCACAATTTTTTGTTTAATGCAACAAAAATCTATACTCACTTTAAACTGCTGCCTGCCTCTTTTTGCCTCTGTTCACGATTTGTGAACTTTATAACTCTCGATAACCACAGTAACTGCATTGAAATGTAACGGCAGAGGTATTGCATAAACATTCACTGACTTTAATATTCAATCAAATAGGAAATCGGAAACTCGGTCAGCATAATCGTTAATTAATTCCAAATCAACAGCAATTATGGATTATTCTTTGTAAATTTGATTTTTATTCACAGAAAAAAATATATTTTAAAAAATCTTATCCAAACGTTTTATTAACATTTCTGAAAAATGTTTCAAACATGTTATGTAGTAACAAATCATTTACGAAATTATGTATTTTGTAAGAGTCCACAGACAGACACTTTGTAAAAGATTATTGTCATATCAAAGGAAATAAAAAAACAAATAATGTTAAAGCAATTCTTTTTGAAACGTTTTTAAAAAAAAATTGAAAATTTTTCTGATTAGTCATATCTGACTAATGTTGATAACCATGTTTTAGGAACGTTATATGAAGTTTACAATGTTGATAATATCATTTTAAAAATGTTTTAAAAACGTTTTTCAAACATGTTTTAGTTTGGTTCTACGTAATCTATTCTACAACGTTATAAAAACATTTTTAAAATGTTATCATTACGCTATGAAAACATTCATATAAAAACATTTTCTAAAAACCTTTCTACAACTAGAATATAATGTAATGAAAACGTTATGTGCTACCTGGGTATTTACGAGCGGTGTTCAGCTTTAACTCAACCCCCTTTTCAAACGCAATGCCGATCTAGACTTCGGCTAAGGTAAATAACTGTAGATATAATGTTGCGGGATATTTGAATTTCATTACGAGTATTTTCCCTTTGTTGTATTGCTTGAAGCAAAACTGTAACTTATGTATAAATAAATTTCATACATTTATAAATTTCAAGTGACAGTGTGGGTCAGTAATTCATCAACAGAGAAAACATGAGATAACTGCGACATGCATTAGGCCTACTTCTTTATACATGTATTCGGCGTCAATCAACAAGCCATGCATTTTTTCATTTAATTAATTTATTTTTTACCTGCTTTGCCAATTAAGTCAATAAATGATGAATGAAATATATTTTAAACACATTCTTTTTCGACATTGCTGTTTATTTTAAGAAAGTACAAGCACAAAACCCCGAGACCATCCCCCAACCCACCCCCTAAAGAACAAATAATCAAACAACAATACATGAACAATGTAAATACCTAGATTTTGAATTGTTGATCACAACTACAAATATATATTATTTCAAACATTTATTAATAATTTTAAAGGAAAACATTTATTAATTATTTTCAAGGAAAATATTGAATAATTAACTCATAGTGAATAAACTGAAATTAACAAATAAATCATGGTTTAAATTATAAATAATATTTGCATATTTGGATATGTTTGTACTGTTTAAGTTTTAAATATCATTGATAATAATTCAAAAAAAAAGATTTAAAAAAAAAAAAACCCAAAAACCAAGAGTTGAAAAATCTTTAGCTCAGATTCAATGTATAAATATCAAGATTAGGTAGTACATTTATGATAATACATATAAACATGTTTATAATTCTGTTTTGATGCTATAAATGCACATAATTGCTTTTCTCGTACAAAATCATGCCGATGGTCTCCACATAGGAAATTTTAAAGCTGGGTAAGAGGCAGACGAGGAACAGAGGGAGGTTGTACCAGCCAATTCATCGATGCAGATGGTATCATGCTTAATCCAACAAAGCTTAACATAACTTCAAGCACACTCATTATAAATTTTAGCCTCTGATGTTTATTGAAAGTACTTGTAAACAATAGTCAATACTAAATACAAAAGAGATGGACAAACATGAACATGTAAATTACATTGAAGAATGGTTGGAAATGCCACGTACAGTCACATGTAAGAATGGTTGGAAATGCCACTTTACATGTTCATGTATTTTGTGCTTTTTCTTCCTTGATTTTAATTTCTTTATATATTATTATTAACATTACAGATTTTCTTGCAACAATTAACAAATGTTCCCAATATACTAATATAAATCAAGATTCAACTTAAAACTCCAAGATAATCAAGTTACATGACTTAGATATAAATGTTTACAATATCCGAAAATAACCCTCCCCCCATCCACCCCACCACCATCCCCCGCCAAACAAAATTCTTTATCATCAAGGGATAATGCAGAGCAATCAATGTTTTTGATTTAGATTATACTCTCAGAGAAAGTTTAATTACGTTTTAAGTAGAATGAAAACACACAAATACATGTAGGGTAGTCTCCACCCACAGAAAATATATGTAAGACACTGTATTTTTAAATCTTACCAAAAACATGTTCAGCGCATTTGAATAAATTCAATTTAGTTGCTAAAGCAATTGATTGTAATAAGTCACTGGAGCATACAGCACATTGAATCAAACAGCATGACACTGGTAGACCGCCCATTTCACCTCTTCTACACAACACAAGAACTACATGTACAAGCTTCGACGTAAATGAAATCATCATATTACCAGTTTACTGTTATTTAGACTGGAACTCAAATTTTAAGCAGCGACACAAGTAATAGTTGATCAGTATGCAGTCTTTGAGGCTGGCGATCAGTTAATTAAGGTGTGACAACAATAGCACCACATATTTTGAAACCTCAAAGCTATCACTCTTTTCATTTCTAGGTTGTGTATTTTAATTTAAACAAAGTCAAAATTTTACAGTGCACTACATAGAAGCTTTAAATCGGCATAGCCGCGTTATCTCCAGATAAGTTTCATAATTTTACATATACTGGTAATATAACTAATTATGACACACTGTTGTACTAAAATTAATTTAATTCTAAATAAATAGTAAGGTTCCTTGATTTTAATGTAAACAAGCTGATCAGTGGCATTTTTATTTGAAGCCACATGGATCAGCAATTAGAAGTGATACTTTAGAGCATATTGTCAGAGTAAAAACTATTTCTTGTAATTATTGGATGCAACATGCAAATAACAAAATATTGATGTCATGTAATCGTGTACATATATGATATATATCATGTACATGAATATATATACCAACACAGTCTTGCACAGTTGCACTACTTATCGGCTACATTGATACATGTATGGTGTCGCTGATTAAATAATCAATGTGGAAGGTTGTGTATTCATGTAAAATCTAAAGTCTGATTGGAAAAAGCTGATTAATCGCCATCGCTATTTTTTTTTTTTTTTTGTCCAAAACATTTTCAACAAGTGGGATTTAAATGCTTTTAAAATATTCTTTAAACTAATATATTATATGCAAATAAAGAATTGATATATTATCTTTTGAGTAACAAAATGATATGTTAATACGTTGGTTAAGTAAATAAAACTTCATAATTATTTACAACGTGGTCGTAAGAAAACATATCCGTACATCACTTTGTGATTGCAACACACATTACTGCGTTTACGTTCCTTAATATATTGTTTGCGTTAGTTTATAAAATGATTTGTCCAATACTTGCCATATCTCCTGCATACTTCGACATCCACACGCATCGTATCACTCAATAACATTTCGGCGCACCTGTGTACATCCATGTCTGCCATTTTGCTAGCAGCTAAAAATAGTCAACGCGTCAGGGATCGATACAAGCGTCGAAAGGAAGCGGATCGAAACCAAACGACATTTAATGTTTTCATTGAACAAAAGTAAATAATGATCATTATTACACAGTGAGGGGTTTGATATTTGATTTCACTCTCTTTAACAAGAAATCAAATCCAAATAGTAATCAATTACCATTCATAGATGTTATTTAGGTTAAATAACATATGTAATGAATATTCATGAGTTCAAAGTTTATCAAAAAAGCCCCACCTCCATTTCATCCTTAACTGTCCTGCGCTGCTCATTATATTGACTGTTTGGAATAATAAGCAACAAACAAGTACTACAGGTAAATCTCGATAACCCGAACTTTAGGGGACCTGGTATAAACTTCGAGAGATCAAGAGTTCTAGAGATCGAAAGTTTAAAACATGCCAGAAATTTTTGTTCCGATTACTTTGGCTCAACAATTATAGTAGCCGGAAGTTTCCATTCAAAACATGGTAGAACGGTCTAACATGATTTCATTTATATTTTCAGCTACTTAACTACATTTTAACAATACAGAACTTAAAGTTTGGTAGATTATAGTGTTTTTATTGTTCACAATGGTTAAGTATTTCATGTTTATTTTATCACATTAAATAAATCAATTAAAGAACGGTTTAGTTTACCGGTAATTTCACAAGTTGTTGAAATTTACTATTTACAAATTAACCATTTGAAAGAAGCAAATGGGTAGTGTCACTAATGTAATCAACTAATTAACACCACTTCGCTAGCCCCAGGCATTCTCTGTTTCTGTCCAGGTAAGGTCCGCTTGGAGCTAATTATACGCTTGATCGATCGCATGTGTACCCAGCCGCCACTTCTAGTTATCAAGAGTGAAAAACAACGAAATATGTATAACGGGACCAAGGTTTCACTTCGAGATATCAAGAACTTCGAGAGATCGGAGTTCGAAGGATCAAGAGTAAATTTGCTTGGTTATATAGAGAAAAAAATCGGGACCATGATTTCACTTCGAGAGATCAAAAAGTTGGAGAGATCGAAGTTCGAGCCATCTAGTGTCACCTGTACTTGCATTCTCATTCTACCTCAATGTATCCTGTACATAGTAGATTTTGACCCTCAGCACATTCTATCTCGAGAATAGTGTCTAATGATTTGATTGGTACATCTGACAAATGCGGGTCATACCATTTCTTACTTACTAAAGATACAGTGGACCCAATGTCCAACAAACATCTTACTGGGATGTTGTTAACTAATACTTTAGCCTCACTACACTTTCCAACTAAACCACCCGGTATTTTCTTACAGAGGCTCTGTTTACAAACTGGTAAGTCTATGAGTTGCCTATCCATATAGACGGAAGGAAGTTTAAATTCTTTCTCATATGTTTATTCCTCACTCTGCAATTTCTAGCAAGATTGGCCATACTGTAAACATTTCCAGCGCTAAGGGTTATTCTGTCGTCCTGAATCACCGGTATATCCAGGTCTAGGGGGTAATACGCCCTCTGAAAATTTATTGTTGGTAGACATGGTCTTTTTCATCTCCTTAAGCTCAGCAGCCAGACTCCTCACTTCATATCTCAATCCTTTAAAATCATATTTTGGAACTGTACTCATAGCTTTGTTAGTAGCTTGTCCTGATCTGGGCTGTTCGTGGTTAGCAGGTTCAATCTGCTCATTTTCAATGATCCGCATGGCTATCTTAAGTTTGTCAAAATCACCAATGGTATCATACTTGTGTCCAGAAGTGTCCTTTAGTGATTTCTCCAATCCAATCCAAAACATGTTTCTCAACATCTCATTTATTTTCAATCATTTAATCCCGTCTCAATGGCCTTAGCTAAGATTTCCTCCAGTTGAAATCCCCATTTGATAACTTTTTATCTAGTTGCTGTTAAGCGCTATAAAATTGAGCTAAACTGCCTTCCCTTAACTCTAAGGTACCGTAAACACTCTCTAGTTTGTCCATAAGGTCCCCAAAACTAGCTGAAGGTCCTAACCACACGGTGACTCTGCCTGCTTTTACTCTCAAAGATTTCTTAATGGCACTACTAATTACATCTAAAGAATATGTCCTGTCCGTCATTGGTCATTTTACTGAGTACTTCAGTAGATCCAGTGCATATTCTCCCTATCTGTTTTCTCCAGTAGAGATAGATATTCTTGGCTATTGAATAGGAACTGTAAGAGGTTTTGAAGGAATGGGTGGTTTACCTGCTTTCTTACTTTCAACAAATTCATCCATTGATGTCATTAACACTTCTGGTGTATCTGCTTTTGGTTTAACTTTCATAGCTTTCAGAGTTCGAATAATATTCCTTTCAACATCTGAGTCTATCTCTGCTACGTATAAGTTTAAGACGTATCTCAAGTTGTAAAAATCGTGAAGTTCAGATTAAAAGAAACCGTCGCGTTCTACACAAGTGCACTCTAAGTGCGAGTGTAAATTCTCAAGAGAAATGAGAGACGCTTTCAATACATAACAGTGTGACATTTAAGTCCGGACAGGACACAGTCCGGACTTTCAGCTACCCTTTCGGTTAGACATAACTTACTTTTGCTTATATATTTTGGTGGGACCTTTTATTTCGAACCTATCATGCCAACCTGTATGTACGGATTGCTCTAGTTTTCCTATAATTGTCTCTCAAATATCAAAATCCCATGGGAAAATGGTGGGATTTTTCATCCCATCTAAAATCCCACCATTCTCCCATGGGAGAAAAAAATCTTTGTGGGATATAAACTTCCATGGGATTTTTTCTCCCATCATTGGTGTTGATAGGATAAATAATCCTCTATAAAGCTTTATAGGATTTAAAATCCTATGAAGCACCATGTTGGGATATTTTATCCCAGAGGATAAAAATTCCTGTATATATCATCTTAATAGATGGCATATTTGGGGTTAACTAAACACTTATGATTGTCTAGTAAAAGCAATATTCAAACAACCAATGTATTGACCTATTAGATAATGTCATTATATCCATCCAATGAATTACTAACAATTGATCATATTCACACAAATTCCTCTATCTCACCCTTAAATTACAGCAACTCTCAATTTAACCAATATATCTTTAGGTATTTTGTCAAAAATCATTATTATATGTACCACCAATAATATATTCTTCTTGAAATGACTTAATAGAGCTTATAACAATAAAGTTTAATAAATTCTGAGAAAATAAATACCAAAAATTACCAATTCTATTGAATATTAATGAAATTATTTCCGTCTATGTAAACCCTGGATGTACAGGTACATGTTTGTTTTCACAAAATTTCATAAAAAGGCCACAGCAAGAGTGAATTTTCAACATACTAGTATGATGTCATTGACATGTTCTCTCAGAGATGCATCAGCTGACAAAGTATTTTGTCTTAATAATTATAGCCTCACACAGTGTTCAATGAAAAGGAAAGAATAAGTACAGTACTGAATTCAGACCCAATCTAACAGAAAGTAAATCCCGACTAAACTCTGGGTTTACTTTCTGGGTTTACTCCTGGTTTACTAGAGTGGACCCAGAGAAAACCCATGCAAAGTAAACCCAGAGTAGATGCATAGAGTAAACCCCGATCAGAAATGCAGAACATGTATACCCCCTGAAAGCAGACGCTACATGTGTATTCAGAATATACAAGGGGCAGGAATTTCAGGCAGTAAGATGTCAAGATAAATTTAAAAGAAGGGTCCTCTTCACACTTCAGTGCGTACAGTTGACCCCAAAAGCAATTCCATTGTAAACCCATAGTAAACCATCAGTAAACCTAAAGTAAGCCCCGAGTGGTCCCAAATTTTCAAAAAGCAGACCCAAAGTAAACCCCAAGAGTAAACACAGGTTTAGTTGGGGTTTACTCTGGTGTTAGGTTGGGTCTGATTGGTACTGTAGTTCAAAGGAACATACCCTACACTCCCCCATTACTTAACAACATTACACACAACGAATGGCAGAGTTAATGCATTAAGGTGGAATAATACAGACCTGGAAAACGTCACTGAAATTACCAGTAAATTATTTGATTATGAAAGATTTAATGATAAATAAACTATACATACCGGTATGTCGATAAACAAAAAATGTGCAAACTGGGGATAAAAAATGAATATCTAAAAAATTCAATTCAGTATATATAACAACAAAAGCCCTTGCAGGATTCGAACACGGGGTGTAGGGATCACAAGCCTGACACTTAAAAATTTATCCACTTGGCTATGGAGTAAGTTATATGTTGCCGTCGATAAAATCCTTTTAATAAAACAAAATGTTGTTTCGATCAGAGGTCAGCCATGTGACGATGTGTTATTCCACCTTAAATACACAAAAAAAGTTAATACAGGGGCATAACTCCTCAAAAATCATCACATATCAATGCTGTAAGTTCCAGCAAATATTCACAAATATATTTTTATCTTTACAACAAAACTCTAAATTCACATTTTGCCCTAATTCCCAACAAAGTTTTAAAAAAAATTGCGCAGTGGTTGTTGAAGAGTAGTTGTGTTTACAAATTAAGTGTTCATTACTACATTCAATAAATGGCCAGAAGACTACCAGTAATTGCAAAAGAGCCAAAATTCTAAGAAAAATAATGGAACTGGAGTATCCTGGTTATATGCACATCTACATGTTGTGATCTAATTCCCTACAAACTTTCAGGAAATTCTGTGCAAAGGTTTAAGAGGAGTTGCCGACTGACGGACAGGTCAAAACATTATACCCACAACTTGTTGTGTAGAGTTTAGTTATATATGATCCTTACATGATTTGTTAATTCTAAAATTAGGCTACTTTTCTACTTTTAAAGTGGTTTAGACACATATTATAATTTCCCAAAGAATCAGGTGGTCTTGGGCCATCGATAGCAGCACTCATCTACTCATTGACAATATGATCCTTAAAGTTAAGATTATGAGGCATACAAACAGACAGACAAGTGAAAGATGAAATTCAATGTAGAACAGGAAAGCTAGCACATACCAGTGGAAAATGAGTTACCTATCAAATGACAGGCACATGCAATTTAAACTTTTACACTTTTAAATTTACCAAAATATTGATTGATATAAGTTAAATTTGAAATTATCCATTAACTATAAGAAAAAAATTAGAGTATCAAGATCTGGCAGATGACATCCGCAGCAAAGGATGGAGTGAATGGGTTTTCCCAGTGGAGATTGGCTGCAGAGGATTCCCAGGGTTGCAGAGGATTCCCAGCCCAGTCTACATGGAGAGCAATGACAGCCCTGGAAATTACCATAAGGGGAAAGAAAGAAAAGTTGGAATACAGAAACTGTCAACAACAGCGGAGAAGTCATCATGCTAGTTATAGTTGAGAAGAGCAGTGCAGAGCTGGAAGCCATCTACAGATTGGCAATGATTTGGCCAATCATTGCTGACTCATCATCTCAAAGGCATTCCAGGATAGGAGTTGAAACAACCGACGACGGGTGGACCTAGCTGACGACGTCTGTAGATTTAGCAGTGAACTCACTGTTTTAGGTATTATTCATCTCTGGGAAACCAGTGACATCCAAAAAAAGGCTGGAAGACAACCAGGAGAGACAGGTGACTCCTTAAAGTCAAGTGACACTTGGAAAGAATAGAACCGGGGTGATGAGGGCCAGCAACCCGAGTCACAGCTGCCTTGAGGAAGCACCCAACACACCAGCTAAGAGTACCCTAGAAGAACAACATCATGTACCCTCAGAGCCTTCCAAGAGGGAGGGAGAATGAAAGGCTAAAAAAAACAGATTTACCGGAATCAACTAGGCATGTACAAAGGATGTTGACAGGAACCAACATCAGCGAAACTTAATGTCACTGCGGGAAGAAGTGCAAGAACCTTCGAGGGTTAAGAATCCATCAAGCGAAGGCTAGATGTCAACCAATGGCGACACAGCAGCAGCACTCAGCTAGCGATCCCAGCTGTTGAGACACAGGAGATTCAAAGTCAGAAGACACACCACAGTACTGAGGACCTCTACGCAGCTGCACAGTCACAGGAAGAAGCTATGCCTTTATTGGAGGAGGTGACAAACTCGCAAGAGACCCCAAAGAGAATGGACAGGAAGAAGAGGATCAAATGACCTGCCATGCATGATAGTACCAAGTGGAACCAGTTTGATGATGATTTAGAAAACATCCTGAACTCAGCTCTCCATGGTGATGTAGAGAGGAAGGTCAGAGCTCTGCCATAAATCATATCTGGGCTAGGAATCAAACGATTTGGAGCAGAGGAATTAAAAACAAAGAGTAATGCACCAGCGAAACCAAACAGAAGACAAATGAAAGTTACCCAGATAAGAAGAGAGCTATGATCAATCAGAGGCAATATAGGAAAGCAAACACAGGAGAAAAGGAAGGACTACAACAACTTACAGAAACCCTAAGATCTCGCTTGAAGTCCTTACAGAGTGCAGA
>WFKH01011925.1:17980542-17998094 GCA_016163765.1 Magallana hongkongensis | reverse complement strand
AAAAATGATTTTCGTCAAATCTGATTATCTTTTTGCCAATTAAAAATTACAACACGAATCACCAACAAAATAACATTGTAACGATCTTTATGAGATCCCAACAAACAACTTTTCCAGCGACAGCCATATCGAAATCCTAACCGTTTTTGAGTTATTAAGCAAAAACTTTCAAGCGCTATTGGCCCTTAATTTTAGGGGCCAGCCCTTTTTTATTGGTGTCAAATGAAAGCCCTTAACATTCTGCACAACTTTTATTCTACATGTCTTAACAAAATATTTTTTGTTTAAAAGATACAAAGAAAAATATGTCTAAATTTTCGCACGTTTTGGAATCCTATTTTTTGACCCCCTACCTTTTTATAAATAAAAAACGTAATCCAAAAACAAAAATCGATGTGCACAACTTCAATGTCTCTGTTATTCAAATTCGTTGGATTCCCATTCCCTGCTATCATAGTCTCGGAGCCTTTGTCTGGAAACCAAAGGCCCTAAAAATTTTTAAAAGGGGAATAACTCGTTAACGGAAGAGGAATTTTACAGTTTTATGAAATATTTTAGAAAGTGTTTTGTAATGTCTATGAGCCCTGAAAATTTGAGCAAAAACCGTTCAGAAATGAGCAAGATAAGAAGCCTCAAAGTTCGCGTCTAGGAAGAAAAAAAAAAAAGAAAAATAAGAATAATCTTACAAGCACAATAATAGTAAGGTCTTCCGTTGGAAACGGAAGACCTTAATAATCTTACAAGCACAATAATAGTAAGGTCTTCCTTTGGAAACGGAAGACCTTAATAACGAATTGGATTTTTTCATTTTTCAACTAATGTGAACTAATGCTAAGATACTTGGGTTTCAGAATATGTTTTTAAGATATGATTTGCCTATTACATTTTATAAGGTTTTTTTAAGCATTCAATCTATAAATAGATTTGTGTGAAAAATCACTAAAATCGGATATTCTCTCTAATTAAATGGTCAATATATAATCTTTTCTGTCAATTTATATCTTTATGTAAAATTTTCATAATATGTAAAAAATCAGAAATATTTATAATATTGAAAGCATAAAAAAATAATCAAAATATCAAAAATTTAATAAAAGTACAGGGAATGCGGGCTAAGCAATATCAATTTCAGTTTCAATTTTCATTTCAATTTAGTAGTATACGCTGATGAAGAATAGAAACTTTATATCTTAAACATATATCTACATAACTGCAGATCACTACATTTATTTTTGTCATCCTTTAAGTTGAAAAAAAGGTAGTGACCTTGACCTGACCTTTATGCGAACACAAGATAGTTGGATATATGATCTGTTTGACTGTGTAAAAATTTCATGAATTTCTTAATATAAGAAGTATGTCTAATAACGAGGAGACTCCTTCCTTAATGATCTTATATTAAAATATTGAATATTGTAGCGTGGTTCAATACAATATCATATCATATCGATACAATATTAATCAAAATACTACCATACTATTACTTATTAGGTTAGTTACTGACTCATTACGGAAATATATTGGGTTAATCAATCTCATAGATGGCGAGGCGAAGCCGAGTCGTCTATGAGATTGATCAACCCAATATATTTCCGTAGTGAGTCAGTAACTAACCTAATAAGTGTTTTGTTTTCCCGAGGACTATCAAGCGACATATTTATTCACAAATAGCGATGATCTACGCAAAGCCATGTACAAGATGCCTACCATCTCGTCTAATTTAACTCGTTTAAACTCTTCAAAATTATCAATCTCACCTTTCAAATACTCTTTAAAAATCTTTGCTTCACCCATGTTTACTTACAATGTTTTGTTGCTATTCAATTTTAAACGTTTTCTCCCTTTCCTCTGCAGAGATTTGAGCAAATTTCGACGCTGCCATTTTGTTCTGCTCCAGACACAACAATATATGACGTCAATATTTAAAGGGCAACTACTCTAATTTTAAAGAATTTCAAAGGGCAACTACTCCAAATACTTTAAGAACGTACGGCATGCGGTTTATGTATTATATACTATGAAATGTCGAAATGAGTAAGCGAAGCGGCGGCCAATGACGGCCATATTGCCTAATATTAATTCTCACCGAACAAATATAGAGACATATGAGGCAATCACGTGCTATGTTTTAACCAATGAAAGTGTGACATTTCAGTCCAAGGGAAAACAAATTACAATATAGTATTGTATAATACTATATTTGATATATTTTACCGAAGTTTCAGTAGATAGATAATTAAATGACGTCAATGAAACAATCAATGTTAGGTCATTTATCACCAAAATATGTCAATTTGCCCTGCAAAAGAGCAGTATCGCAGTTACCAAGAAGGAGTCTATAGTTGCAAAACAACCTTTCGTTTTTACGTCTGCATATTTGTTGTTTGTTTAAGCGGATTTTACCGAAAAGAGAATTTGGATTGGTTGGAATGAATCACGCAAGCAAATGAAATTTATTTTAACCCTAAGCAAATTTTCTCTAATCAATAATTAGAAAGTACAGGTCAATCCTCGTTTTTATACTTTGACATGTTATATCAAAGGAACTAATGATAAAATTCGTATAATACATTAAAATAATATTATATGATATTGTATCATATATTATGATATATTAATGATAGTGTATCATATGATACAATAAAATATCATACAACATTGTATCATATCACGATACAATATCATAAGATACAATTTCAAATCATATCAAAATAGATTTTATAATGCGATATTATATCAGATAATACAATATTATATCATATGATACAACAATTTCATATAATACAAGTTATATCATATGACACAATATCATATGGTATTTATACCACAAAATGATACAAAATCATATCATATAATATATGACAATATCATATCATATGATACAACATCATATCACATGATACAATATCATGTCAAGTAATACAATATCATATTATGATACAATATCATAGGAAGAGGAATCATTATAATATATATCATATATCACATCTATCAAGTAGGTTTTGAGTGAGGTAGGCCAAGATTTTCTTCGCATCCTTGATAATGGAGATCTCACCCTGTGTCTAGGGCTAGCCTTATGTCTTTATTCCAAAGTCAAAAGAACCATGAAAGTTAGTCAGGACATTTTTTTCTAACAATCAAACCTGTATTTAACGATTCGAAAAGCTCACATCTGCTACAGCATCAAGTTGATCGAGATCAAGCTCTGTATCTGAAGCCATTTCTATTTAAACATCCATAGTTATATCAACTGTTTAAATCTGACTAGGTATGAACAAAGTTTGATTCATTTTGTTACCAGCCCCAAGAACCTAGCACAATTCGAGTTGTTCTGAAATCTTAAACCTGCCTAAGAATCTAGATAATCAAGATCACTCTACGTATCTTCAGCTACCCTGTGATTCATTTACATTGTTCAATCAACTATGATTAACAAGATTGAATAAGTACCATTATTTACATAAACATGGGACCAGCTCCAAAAACCTTAACCTCCTCCAGCATCTGAACCTATGGCTCAGATTCAACATTCAAGCCTGTGGAGTACATCAGTATCACAAGATGCATCATATATCCAAATTTAGTAAAGATTGAACCAATAATAAGTAATATTTGTCTATTAACCAGCTCCAAAAACCTTAACATCATCCAGCATCCGAAACCTATGGCTCAAATTCAGCATTTGAGTACTAGTAACCATCATAAGACGCACCATCCATGCAAGTTTGGTGAAGGTAGGACCAGTAGTTACTTAGATATGGTCATCAAAGGGCACCTGCTCCAAAAACTTTAACCTGCTCCAAAACCCATAACCTCCTCCAGCATCTGAAATTCACGTCCCAGATTCAGCATTCATGTCTTTCTAGTCCATTAGTAATTCCAGATGCATCATCCATGCAAGTTTCATGAAGATAGGACAAGTAATAATTTAGATACAGGACCTGCTCCAAAAACTTAAACCAGGTCTGGATGCCGACGCCGATACATTTGAATGCTCTCGTGCATTTCTTGGATTCCTCTCACTTTATAATATTTTTCTTCTTGTGTCTCTCTAAATACCGTTGAAACCCGTCTATACGACAGAACTGTTGACTTTTTATACATCTCTCCTTTCTTTGTTCTAGCTTCCATGTAAAATTTAGACAGTATGTCGTCTAACTTCTCGCACTGGAAATTTTCGAAGTCACCGTTCTCGCCTTTCGACTCAAGATATTCCCGAAATAGCTTCACGGCTGTCGCATACTCTAACGATCCATAAAATAAAATTTTGGTGTAGCCTTCTACCTTAAATATTCGTGAATTATTTGTTGAGAGATGAATTAGGAAACGCTGGTTTGTGAATGTTTTTATGTTGTCCATGTTTTCTTCTTTGTTTAAAAATTTTAAAGAAATCCTACCCTAGCACTCGATGATCTTGTACATACACATGTACATAATGAAATACAGGGTGTCCCAAAATATCTGTTACCATTTGAAATTTGTATAATTTACATAATATTTGGACAAAACTTGTAAATTGTGAGTCAAAAAAAAAAACTCGTAAAATCCTTTCATGTTTTCCCGCATAAAATTTTGGTAGAAAAACGTGCTTTTCTTTAAATTATGATGTCACATATTCGACACGTATCTATAGTTTGAAAGTTGCTTTATTTGTAAAGCGCTGCTAGAATCCTGATTTGTGTTCTTTATTGGTTTTGAAGCAAGAAAACATTTCCAATGTAAAATAGTCATCAATTGTGTTTCATTTCAAGAAATATCTCGGAAAAACCGAATGACAAAAAACATAATAATATACTACATGTATAGACATGTTTTTATCATATTAAGTAAAAAACGGACAGATGATCTAACAGACGGACGGCCAGATTTACATGTAACGCCAGACGAAAAAATACTCAGGATAAGCCCATGTGAGCTAAAATGTTAAACGTTATTATAATAACGAGGTTTGATAAGGAATCAGTGCATGGTGTTCAAAATATATTGTTTAAAGATTATTTGTATTTCTAGAACCTACATATCCATACTATTTAAATGAGTGTATAAAATATACACCCTACCAGTCATCAATTTTTGATCACTTGTACATTAGATACCATAAGTACATGTACTATGCATTTAATGTTTGAATAGATATCAATTAAAATTCCAGGTCTGGGTTGGTAAATAATACAAAAATACAAAAAAAGTAACATATTAATTCAATTAAAGCATTTTCTTAAATTCGATGAATGATTGAAATGATATTAAAAGCTGAAAACGTTCCACATAACATCATGTGATAATTGAAATAGACAGGTTTGACTTTTCATTCAAAGAGGTTCGCTCCTCTCTTTTTGAGTAACTATTATTATAATATGTCACCTCTTATCGAAAAATTTTGCATCATATATTGATTCTATTTGTATATATATATTTTACAATCCCACATAAACTATATTGAATAAAATTCTTAAAAGAAAATTATATATTTACAGATTTTAGTAAGGGACTATATTTTGTGGCGGAAGGTTTTCAAGAAGAAAATGAACAATTTTCATAATTCAATAGTTGTAGAGTACTGTTACTTTAGCCTCCTAATTTTCAGCGCAAACTAAACTTCCAAATAGTTTGTGTATTACGATATATTCATGTTGTTCTGAAAAACATTTTTGAACAATATTTTGATACTTCTATCGATATATTTTGGCATATTTAGCTATATTTCACAGAAGTCAAGAAAAAAATTAACTCCAATTTTTGCCTAAAATTAGCTTATTTCATGTCATATCTCAATTTTTTGAGATGTGACCCCTACTTTTTTTACTTTTATATGAGACATTAAATGTATGTCTATTTGTATGCAATGTTTTGGAAAGTTGGCATTACTACCATTTTTTAAATTACGTTATAATTTGATTACTTCAAAATTTTGTAACAATCTTTACATTTGCTGTTGTATTTATTATGTACCTGTATTTGAAGCCATCAGTAAAGCATGGTTTTTTAAACTTTGACTTTGATATTACTTTTAAAGTCACTACATGTGTTCAACTTCATACTGTATTGAAATCATAACTAAATAATAGTTCAAACTATAAATATTTGTTTTATTTCTTCAAATAATCAATTTCCATGCCAAATTTAATCAATAATTTCAGAAAAATTATCATTTCTGTTTGGGACCCCATATTTCCAAAATATGGCATGTGACATAGGTCACAAATAATATAAATGAGTATCTTAGGTCCCCATCTTTATATCCAAGATGTTTTTGGATGATTGACATTATTAGTTTTTCAGGTGCCAACCTCCTTAAGAGTAAATTACACAACAGCTCAAAATTTAAAAATATTTTTTTTTAATTAGCATTAGATATTAGTTTTCTAAAGGACAAGTGCATTTTTGGGCCCCGGTAAAAGTGAAAAAAATGATTCAAATTAAGCATAATTTTTTATCTTACATCATCTATTGATATTTCAACCATAAGAATCAACAAGTTCTAGCGCTAAATTTAGTGTATATAAATAGCACGAAGCTTTACAATATAGTAGGGGTCAGCCGACATTCGTAATTTTATATAGTAAATCGAGAACGCGCATTCAATTCAAAGCCTTTGTTTACTGCCAGCCTAACCGAGAACAAACTTGTGGAAAAGATAAAAGACGCATTATACATTTAGAAAACTCCTATGAAAATAAGAAGTTTGTACAACATTAGGCTGGTACCTAAAATATGAAAAACGTACGAAAATTTCAAGAATTTTCCTATAGCAAGTGGCAGCTATTACCTGTGTGACCCATGTTTGAACCCACGTATGGAATAAATTATTTCAAACAGTCACATGGGTTCTCTCCAGGTAGTCTTGTCAAATGTGCTCACTGTAAAACACTGGCACGTTTTAAATCGCTTTCCATCAACTTTGTATGGTCAGGAATGTTTGTTTGATCACTATGGTCATATGCAAATTCAAAGCTTTATTCGATTTTTTTCAGACATAATATAATCCATAAAGTATAATTCAGCAAACGCGCCAATCGATCCACCAACAGAATAATGTTGATTAAAATGTCTCCTCCCTCTGATTTGAAAAGACACAATTCAAGTAGGTTCGGTACGATTTTTCCGGATTTAGATTATCTATAGGCATTTAAAAATCCCCAATTGTTTAAACTGTATGCTAATTTTGGTAAATTTAAGCGTGCATTTAAATCAGAAGTATCCATCAGTGCTTAAATATTACGGGGGAAAAGCAAATTTTTGATATTTTCTACCTAAAAACGGCACTGAAAAAGGGCCCATTCTCTATAGCTTAAGTGCACTTGTTCTTTTGAGAACGTTATTTACTATGCTGCATTGTGGCAACGCACTTTGAAAAAATTACGCACTTTGAAAAAATTTTTCAAAGTGCGTTAAATTTTGGACAAAATCTACGCACTTTGAAAATTTTTTTCAAAGTGCGTTAAATTTTAGACCACGTTAACCCACTTTGAAAAAATTTTTCAAAGTGCGTTAGGAAGGTACATCAACATTTTTTAGTATCGAGACACTTAACGCACTTTGAAAAAATATATATATATAACAAATTCTGGAATTAAATTCCTTATTTGTTGATAGTATGATGATTATTTAACACTAATGAAAATAATTTGCCGTCGTTGAAAACGGGGATAGGGGGTGGGGATGGCGGTTAACCAAAGATACAGGTCAATTACCAGTACATCATTTAATTGATTATAGGAAGGTCTCCTACCCCTCTATTTTCCTTCTAAAACATATATGATATTCAGCAATTTAGAGTAAATGTATACAATCGGAAAAGAAATACACTTTGTTGTAAATTAAGTATAGGGAAATTGAAAAAAAAAAACGAGCTGGTCAAACAATAATTTATCCAATGGTATGTTAAAGAATTTATAAATGTTTCAACATAGACCCTCTTTTCGAATTCTAATCAAATAAATCACTTTATTATTATATAAAATTCATGAACATTGACAAACATTAAATTAGTCATCTTTAGGGTGTGAGTTTTATCTCTTGAACCGATCCTCTAAAAAATCATATTATTTTTGATAACTATAACTAATGCATTCTTTTTTTTTTTTTTACATCATGTTTGTTTAAATTATAAGCACATGCAATGGAAGACAGTTGAAATATGTTATACATTATTTCCATTATCAATAAATAAATTTAATAATTTTATAATTTTCGTTTCTGGCACAGCACAATGTACCAAATATTTAGCAAGTTTGCTACATACACAATAAAAGGAAAATGCAGTTGCTAAGCGATGCAGCTTATACCATATTTGGATAATTCAAATCTACCGGGTTGTTCTTTATGTAAATTGTCAAACTACGTAAGGTTATGAGAAAAGGGAAAAAATTTTAATCGAGAAACTGTTTATCAAGTTAGCTGAGAATGCAGTTGGTTCTTTCTTAAATATATCTCATTAAGCTACACAAGGTTAAAACAATTATTTATTGTATCTAAAATTATATATTATTTCGACTTAACCCTGAACATTTTTTTTTTCAAAGTGCGTTAATATCGACGATATCAACGCACTTTGAAAAAAAAATTGTTTTTTTCAAAGTGCGTTGACTTGGTCCCAAAATTAACGCACTTTGAAAAAATTTTTCAAAGTGCGTAATTTTTCAAAGTGCGTTGTAACACTGCATTGCAGTGCTTTTCATCTCTTTATCAAAGAACAGAAGCTGACAGCAAAAGGAAAGAAACAATATATTCTTCTATCATTCACATATCGTATTAATATAATTCACAATGAAAAAATTACAATAACTTTTAAAAAAAATATGTATAAAGGATTTTTTAATTGAGCAGTGCCATAATTTTTACATGAATTTAGATTAAAACTCAACACATGTGGTATACATATTGAACATATATATCACAGCTCCTTTGCTTCATTTCTACTTAATAGCCATGGTATAACATACACAATCCCGACCATCATCGCGGTAAATTTCAGAAATCCAATAACGTAAAAGATGGCGAAAGTGGAAGAAATTTTTATGTTTTCTATTGTCATAGTCAAAAGAAGCGATATCAAAAGATGCACCAGTTTTTGGCCCATACTCAACTTTATAGAAATTTTTCCAAAGTCTCTCAATAAAACACCAATGCCAAAACCTAAAAAGAATTTTTTAATTAAAAACTGAAAAAGTATGAGTACCAAAAATAATGTTTACAAAGCAAATAAACTTAGTTTTTGATTAGGCATTTGTAGTAATTTGAGTGATAAATATGTACATTAGGCAATTAGCTATTTAGCAATGCAATGCTAGTTAATTACTATGAATTCTATTAACTTACACTGATACATATGAAACATCGTTTTCCTTTCCCAAGATAATGACTCATTTTCAAAAATAAAAAGATACTTGTACTTGCCAATAAGAGATGAGACGTCTCTCACAAAAGCAAAGAAAGGTGTAGTATCAGGATGGACCCACTCAGACTTGGCACACCACTTCTTGGCAAGACCCAGACTCCAAAGAGGATCCAGACCAAGGAAGGTGATTCCTGTGTAAGTCAGAAATACTCCAGACACCAGGAGCAGACTCCAGACAACATAGTGATGGAAGGAGAGGTGACTGGTGTGTTCATGTTTGACAACCTCCGCCAGGAGAATGCCTGTCAATCAGAGAACAAGAGAACTGAATAGAACATTAATATTTGTGGTAGATATACTATGCTATAAAGTGTAAACTATTTCAAGAGAATGCCTGTCAATCAGAAAGGTTTATTTATACAAAGTTAGAATAGTGCACACTGGCTATATCAAGATTTTCTATGCCTACAGATGAATGGATCAACAGACCTACATGATAAATCTATAATACCCTAAAAATATCAGGTATACCTCTAATTGAATTCTATGGAAATGAGAGAGATAGGGCAAGAAGATATACATGTGACTTTCACAATCTACATTTATTATCTAGATCTTAACTGTTTTGATACCATCAGAATCATGAGGATTTAGAAGATACAATGTCACGTAGTAAATGTATTTCCCTAAAATAAAGATAACAAGAATGTTGTTCCTTTTCATCAATGACCAAATTAAAATGTAGATCTACATTAATTCCTACACTTACCTGTAACTGAACCTGCAACAACCTGGTGTGGGAAATGTGTTGCAATAAAAAGCCTGGATACATTTACTGCTATGAGTACTATTGTAAACGATATCCATACTAGGACACGCTCCAGTTTTCTAATACTAAGGAAAAAAACAATCGAAAAGAATTTTGAATCATTTCGGGCATACTCTAAGATTAATGATCTGTTCTAATGCTTTTTCTATAATATTGATATCTAAGACTTGTAACTGACTGTAAGAATCTTTTATCTCACAAAACTTTCCTCTTAGTTGCTCTAAGAAGTAAATTAATGCCATGTTATACTATAAATAAGACAAAAATTACATGACACTAACATGTTTATTGAATCTTGCTCAGGTGTAATTATTGTGATGAGTATGTTGTAACATACCCTGTGTGTTTTACCCCATGTTTGATGAAGGATGTTCCAATAGAATACAGAACTGCAGAAGTAACCATTGCATGTCCTGAAGGACTGCCTGTAATGTTCAGTCATTACCAGTATGTTAGGTAAACAGATAAGCTCACTTCAAATTATACTCTGTCCCAAGATATCCTCTATTCACATATTGCTTAATTACTTGATATTTGTAAATACCTCAGGGTTCTAACAACATTCATTCAAAAGTATGAAAAATTTCCAAGATTTCTCCTTTGAAACGCCCCCTCTAGTTTATCAGGTTTCAATACACGGATACAAAATGTGATGCCTACGAGGATTTTGTATTGCAACAGACCCGGATGATAACGTTGAAAAAATTGTGCAAGGTATTCTGAGTGACTTCCGAATGGAGAAAAAATGTCAACATTCCCCATTATAAATCTCCGTAGGAAATCCGTTTTCGTTCCTGTGACTTTTACCGAGTGAAAAATGATAATGTGTCAATGAAATTGTCTTGGATAATTCCTCTATTTCAATTGCACTTCTTTCACAGGTATGTGTATTTTTATTAAAAATCATCCAAATGTGTTGAATGGATATCTTGGAATAGACTATAGTACATGTATGTGTTTGCAATTCAAATTTATAGCACATGTATGTGTTTACAATCAAATTCAGAACTATAACAATGACATCTCAAATATTCTTCCGATGAATTCCAAGTAGCTTTATCATAGCATGTCCAACTTACTAAAATTCAACATAAACTTTTATCATTAATTCCTGTAAACTGAACTGCATGGATGTTAATCATGTTAAATGTGATATGTCATACTCTGTAACATTCTTCACTCTCATTAATCAACCACAATGCTAGAGAGGGTTTCAACAGTTGATTTACCTGGCCCGGTTTCACAGGTGAGATTGTACTGTTCCAGAGATGGGACATTCACAACATGGTCATGTAGTTTAACTTCATTCACCCACCAATACGGTCTCTCTCCATGCAATATCCTTCAAGAAATAAATCAACACAAATTACTTTTAATTTGTGCATGCAATATATATATATCAATTAACACCAAAAAAATCAATGTTTATGTGACTCCCACAGTAGGAGTGACAACAAAACCTATTTATCAGTATGTAAGGAGTAGGCTACTCATTATATATTAAAGGAATAAATATGTTTTGTTTTTCTGGGGTCTATCTTATCTTTC
The DNA here is from genome assembly GCA_016163765.1 of Magallana hongkongensis. Classification (NCBI taxonomy): domain Eukaryota; kingdom Metazoa; phylum Mollusca; class Bivalvia; order Ostreida; family Ostreidae; genus Magallana; species Magallana hongkongensis. Next base: position 17,986,377 of record WFKH01011925.1, on the reverse strand, counting down.
TGCCTCTTGCTTGATGTGTTAATCATTCTTTGCTCTCTATATACCTGCCTTTAAAGGATATTATAAAGTAATAAATTGTAATGAAACATTTATCTATATCTATCCAACTTTATAAAACATTTGAATCTTTTAGACCAAATATATAATTTAGAGTTTTCAAGGACTTGTGTATAAAGAACTTTAACTTTATATGTTTTACCAAATTAAGGCTCTCGAGTTCTAAAGATTCACTTTGGAGACTTCTGTTCCTGCAAATCTTACGGTTCTAACGTAGCCTATTATCTTACTGCAGGGAGAATTCTCTGGACAAAAGCATAAACTTGAACAGGGTCTGACAGCTAAATGGCACATTGATTACAGTCCCTGAAACATTCTACTTTCCCACTTGAACGGTTAGTGAACGGTGAGCAAATGGTGAGCGTACGCTGAACGGACTTTGGTGAGCGCTTATGAATGGTGAGCGAAAGCAGAGCGCAAACGGAGAGCACACGCAAGCGAAAAGGAACGGTGAACGCATGGTGAATGATATGTGAACGCCATGTAAATGCAAGATGAACAATTTATTTGCAGTGCCTTGGGAGTTATCCTTACCTTTTATTTCGTCGGTTATGAGGAATAAATAACAAATAAACTATAAGCATGTATTGTTATCAGCCTAAATATAATATTATCTGACTGAACGATAAGTGAATGCTGAACGAACTGTGAGTGCAAGGTGAACGCTTTGTGAACGCACGGTGAGTGCTTTGTGAAAGGTGAGCGCGAATGGAGCGGAGAGCGCAGGTGAACGCACAGTCAACGCACTGTGAGTGCACTGAGAGCACTACATGAGCCCACATAAAAATGGGTTAGTAGAACGTTTCAGAGAGTGTAAAAAATCTCAAATTTTACTGACCATACCAAACCTAACACCAGAGCAGAACCCAACCAAAGCACAGGTTTACTTTTGGGGTCTACTCGGTGTTTACTTTGGGTTTACTCAGGGTTTGCTTTTGGGGTCCTCTTAATGCACTGAAGTGTGAAGCAGACCAGTCTTTTTATCTAAGTTACCATCTAACCACCAGTAATTCTCACCCCTGGTATATTCCAAATACACATGTAGTGTCTGCTTTCAGGGGTCTACTTCTGATTGGGGTTTACTCTCTGGGTCTACTCTGCATGCGCATTTACTTTGGGTTTACTCGGGGTTAAGTCTGGGTCTGCTCTATCAAACCTGGAGTAAACCTCGAGCAGAACCAAAGTAAAACCCAGGCTTTAGTTGGGGTCTACTTTTTGTTAGGTTGGGTCTGATTGGTACTGTAGTGTTGAAATGCTTTCACATTTCTATTAAGGGTTAAGAATGGAGTTGTGCATGAATGGAGAAATCCTACAATGCTGCAAATTTACATTTTAATTATTGATGAAAATCAATAATATAATGTATAATTAAGGCATAATTGATGGATATTGCTTTATTGTAACTTGCCATTTTAGGACCCCATTCAGCCACTCAGACAAACATGCAATCCATAATACTCGAGTTCCAGTGGAGCGATGAAAACAGTAGGCCAGGGGGAAATAGATGAGGAAAGCATATCTAGGATCTCCGACACGTGTCAGAAACTGCATCAGGTCCACATGGTGCTAAAACAATATAATTTAAAAAAAAAAAAATTTTTAATTAAAAAAGATATTAAATACTTGGAAGTTTTGAGTGGTTTTCCTTTATTTTATTTTGTTTAAAAATTGGTCTGTGGTATTCTTTTGTTAGATACATGTATTGATCCTGAACAAATTATCTGTCAATTTTTAACAGAGTTTTACATTATACATGTACATGTATATAGTACCTGTATACTCCTTTAAAAAACTTTGCTATAAACATTTTCACACGCAAAACACAATCACACAATATTATAATTAAATACATAATCTGATTTAAATCAGCTGTTCTGATATGCTACAGCGTTCAAGAGTTCAAGTTCATATCAGATTGACAAGTACCAGTGCAGAGTACATGCATGTACCTGACTTTTTTTTTATCTGTGTCAGTGTTTACACAGAAATGGTTACATCAAATATCAAGAGAAGTTTATGGTTTTAAGTAAATACAACGGAAATATTGTAACTATGTTGGATATTTGTCATATGTCTGACAGGTATCTATTTACCCTAAATGTGTGCTGGATCTGCTGTATTATCTCTACACCGCGAAGGTGGACATACTCCATGATTCCAGCCTCTTCCCCGATCATCGTGGACACTCTCAATCGATTCTAAAGGAATTCTATAGCACTCGAATACTTACTTAAAAAGTTACAAGACTTTTTTATTGTTGTTATTAGTGTATTACTTGATTAAAAGAGACCGAAAATACACATAAAATGTCATCCGCGATCCTGTTTACGTTGAACGTATCACTGGAAATCAAATCTACCTCGCTAAAAACGAAAATATATTTGGTGGTAATCTGTTTTCCGGAATATCTAATACGGTGCATATGAGTCATTTTCAAAATTTGTCCAAATTTATGTAATACAGGATTACTGGTAAATATTGCACTAAAAATAGTACTCTCTTTTAGCTGGGGTATTTAACAACAATTAAGAAATGAGAAAAGACATGAAATTGTGATTAAAAATTGATTTTTAAATACTAAAAATAAGACCTTCCACATGACTAAGTGAAGGAAAATTGCTTGTGATTTCGCCAAACGTATGCATTCAACTGTCATTATTAATTGATGCAGTAGATATAATTGGCAGTGCAAAAACATATTTGATGTTTGGTTTGTGTTTAATACTGTCTAGAAACATGCAAATATGTTTATGAAAAAGAGTGAAATTATGATTTTTAAAATAATAAATGTGTGTTATTTTCGCCGTGTCCTTGGGGTAACCAACACATAAAAGTAATATGTAACAGTTATCTTTCATCGCGGAACTCTTCAGCACAAGCCTCTTTCTCTAGTTCTTGTCCCCGCCAAAACATAAACAGACACTGAACACATGTGTTTCACACCACTGACACAATAGAGGTTTAAAGAAAGTTTGATTGCAATAGTAAATAATTTTGAAGTTCTGAGAGTTACTATGCTACTGTAACCATTAATTTAAATGTTATTTTTTTGTTGCATTGAGCAAATTTGTAGCAGAATACCATTCATCTGGGAGCTGTATATATATATCCACAACACAGTCATTTTATTCATAATTCCTCCTATTTATTGAATAATTCCCTGGAGTAACTGTCCACTGTGTTACTGTAGGAAAAGTAACTCAAAGGACACATTTGATTACTCCATGGACAATCTATAAAAAATTTATTGAAAATAATACAATTTTGAGTGATCTGTTTTATATTCCTTGTTCTTCAAACTGACCAGTAACTCTTATATGCAAAATTGATAACAAAATGTTCTTCAAAGTTTGACAATGTTATAGATAAGAATTTTTGGTTATGCAAGGGACAGAATTAGTAACTCCATAGACTTATATTGAAACAAACTTTAAAATTTGCAATTTGAAAATTAATTAATTAATTATATCAACTTTTTGCGAAATAAATTAGCGGTATAATGCAGATCAAGTAAGTGTTTTCATTGTTCTTGTTTTGCTTACATTGCCTACACATAACAAATTCATTAAATAAACAATATAAGTAACACAACGGACAAGTTTGGTAACCCTAATGACATTAAAAGGATGAAATATGTCTGTTTTACAAAAAAATCATGTATTTTATTTAATATTACAGTTAGTTATAAAATCTATTTATTCTGACCATTTGAAATATTAAGTTTTCTTAGAATAAAACTTCACTAATTGTTTAACTCGTTAATTTTTACCTATGGTACATGTAACACCAAAGACAAATTAAGTTACTCAAGGGACAAACCAAAAGAAAACACCACAAATGTAGTATAAGTAGTGTTCTGTAAAATACCACAGAATAATGCAGTGGGATAGCACAGTTTAAGTAAAAATAAAACAATAAAAAAAATGCTCAATATATTTATATACAAGATGTTTAAAATTGGTAACGCAAAGGACGTTTAATGTATTTCAATATGTCACTGACAAATGCTGAAAATCAATGGCGCTTGAGGAAAACAGGGAATAATCAAGAAGGGCAGAACATTTCCAGAAGCAGAGAGGAAACTGCATTAATGATTTGCAAGTTGAAAAACTCAAAGACAATTTCTGACGTATGTACATGACTCCAAGAGAGCAAAGGAAAGTATGACTATATAAAAGGGAACAAAGAAGAAAGGGGAAGGAGGAAAACAAAATAAAATCACTGACCCCTCCATTACTTCAGTTGCTGATGTTTCACAAAGAGAAAATTATTGTACAAAACGAATAACTGATCAGCTATTGCAATGTGCTATCGTGGCAATACAAATTAAGCTTGAAGATGAACTGCTAAAGAAGAAATGTATGGTTTTAATGTTAAGAATGTAAGCAAAACAAGAACAAAAAATAAGGGAAACCCTGATACACAAAGGACTAACACTTGTAATTTTCGCTTCTAGAATGAGACACTTGAAAGGACACAATATTCCATACCAGTATCATTAATTCTTTTTCTTTAAAATCTGTCCCATACTACCGACCTAATTTTCTTTTAATGAGATGTCCTTTGTGTTATCTTTTAGTGTTAAAATATCTTATTTCATACAGAAGTACATGCAAACTGGTCAATATTGTGAGGTTATGTGATTATCATCATTTATTGAAATGATAATGGGCATGACACTTTGATTTTAATTGGTTATAATGTCACATATCATGTTGAATGGAGATGTAGGCTTTGTTACTGTTTTATCCCTGGTGTTACTAGTCAGATTCAAATGTATACAGTCAAATACTCTGCCAATTCATTTCTGAAAACCAAATGCTCTTATTTTCATCCATTTGGCAATATAATTGCTATGTTAAGAGGAGGGAAAGTGAAGGACTTCGTTATTTCTTTTGGAATTTTGCGCAACATAGCCCTTGTATAACTTTTATTGTCCTTAGTGTTATGTAGATATCATTGTCGCATTCCTTGGTGTTACCGGCACATTTTCCCTAAATATTTGTTTTAAATCTTTCCACATTGTTTTTAAAATGCAACAATATAATGTCCTATTCAAATGAAAAGTTTATTGGCAAAACCAGGGTTTTTTTCGCTTTGGATAATAATTTATTTTGTTGTTACATTTTAAAAAATTATCATATGTTCCCTACTAAACTCTTACAGCTGCATGTTTTTAAATATTCTTGGTTATGGACCTGCAATTTGTTTTTTAAGTAGAGTAATTTCAATCAAGATGTTACGATTATGATTCTACAAACCTGTAATTTTCGTCAATATTAATTTTAATGCGAAGTAACACCATGGACATTACTTGTTGGCTCCATGTACACAAAATGCTATTTTTTAGTAAATGTTGATAGAATTTTTTGTGTTTAAGTATTGTTTATGGAGCTCTGATATTTGCTTGTTAAAATAAAACTTAAAAAAAAATTGGAACTCTGCATTTATTTTTTCGGAAAATTGCTTGTGGAATTTGGACAAATTTTGAAAATGACCCATATACATTTAAACATGTGTAAAAGGACAAACATTACAACATTTGATGAGTGCACATTTGTGAAATTCTGTAGACATTAAAATCGTTCCTTCAACATTTTTAAATCAATAATATATTTTTTTAATCTTTCGTAAGTACGTATTGTTTACTCAGCTACAGAAACAATGTATTTAAAATTCGTTTCGCGAAAATTGTACATAAACTTGCCCTACAACGACTTGAGACACTACCACCCTTCCCGGCATCTGAAAAAAACCCAACCCATATCAGAGAGAGAG
>WFKH01011925.1:17932778-17947047 GCA_016163765.1 Magallana hongkongensis | reverse complement strand
GTTATGAGACTATATCTTTCAAAAAATAATGATTCAATGATTATATTTACATTTTTATAACTTCTTGCCTTGTCTGCAAATGTGATTTATAGCTTAAAATTCCTATTTTATCCTAAGGGTAAGTTCATATTAATGAAAGAGCCATTGTAACAGCCACAAGCGTGAACTTTGATTTTCGCTTGTGACGTTGCATTTTACAGGGTTCAACGTTTGTGACGTCATTTTAACCTTTGAGTATTCTGTCTGTGTTATGGTGCGATATCTGCAGTAGCTTTCCACACACTTTACATGCAAAAAATATGTGGAATGTAAATATTGTATTTTGATAGTTATACAAGTTTATGTTGCGTAGTTGTTTATTGTTAAATTGTACACAGGCACTTGAAAAATGGAAGTATACCCTTCCAGGTTTTGCAAAAAAAAAAAAGTATACGGAAGTGTCAAAAAACAGTCGCAATTTTTTTTTTATTCTGAACAATAAACATGTAAGAAATATGTGGATATAATGAATAACATGGAAATCCTGTCACACACGAATGAACAAAGGTATGAGACCAAATTGTATATAATTTCTAAACATACTGTCATGTAACACATTCATGGAGATGCCATTTAAGCATGTATGATCTATTTTAGGGTCCTAAGCTTGGATTGTAAAACTATGAATTTGATTTTTTATTTTTATAAAAAGTGTTCGACAAGTAATTATATGTCTTTCTTGTATGACCAGATGCTTCTGTAAAATAAATACAGAGGGTAACAAATGGAATCATACTTCTTTAGAGTAATTACAACACAACATACAATTTAGTTAAAACTTCAAATGAAGTGCACCAAAGATCATTATAAGCTTTACAAATCTGACAAAAAGCAACAAATTCATTTGTAATACCTCTCGCAAACACAGTTTGGGGGGGGGGGTATATACATGTAGGAATCACATAGTCCGTCTGTCCATCTGTCCGTCCTTCTGTTCGTCTGTGAAATCGTGTCCGGTCCATATTTTTTTATGGAGGAACATATGAAGTTCTTACATTACACAAAGATTGCTTATCACCGGAGAGTGTGTCATAGTTTTGACTCAAGGTCAATTGGTCAAGTTTAAAGTCACTGGAAGGAAAAGTGCAAAATCCATATATATTTCTTTTGGAGGAACATTGGAAGTTCTTACTTCATACAAAGATTGCTTATCACCTGATGGCGTGTCATGATTTTGACTAAAGGTCATTTATGCATGTTCAAGGTTATTGGAAGAAAAGGTTCATAATATGTCTGCTGTATACCTTTCTTAAGGAGAAATATTGGAGGTCCTACTTCACATAGAGATTGCTAATGATCTAAGGGTGTGTCATGATCTTGACCCAGGGTCAGTTGTGCAAATTCAAGGTCATTGTTAAAAAAATACATAATTTCTGTCTAGACCATATACCTTGTAATGGAAAAATGAGAAACTAAAATCTGACACAAAGATAGCTTGACCTGTAAGTAGTTCTTGATCTTGCGATTTGGTCATTTGTGAAAGTTCAAGCATCCATTACTTTTCATTAGTGAAATACTTGAGTTATTATGTTTTCTTAGCGGGGGTATCATTTGAGAGCTTGCTCACAGTACTTCTAGTTTTATTTGATATACACATTTACAAGAAAATGCATGTGCAACGTCTCGAGGAAACGTGATTTGAGAGTTATCGCGCTTGCAATATCAATGTCACCAAATATAACAAAAAACAAAGGCTTTGTTAGACGTCCTTTGGACCTAAAACAAGCAATAATGCAACTTGGGATGGATTTTTAATGTATTCCAAGGTGAAATTCTGCCATGATGTATTGAAAATAACTTCGAACAGCTGATCAGTGGTTGTGATTTCTCCGGCCTGATTTTGGGTCGTTCTTTATATACTAGTACCGGTAATATATGTAGGTTGGGCAGTTTTAAAGGGGCATGGTCACGATTTTGGTCAAATTTCATTTTTCGATTTTTATTGTTTACAATGCTTTAGAAATGTATTTCTGATAATCGACCAAAATTTGAGTTTCTGTCGTAGAATTATAAGCAAAATACAAAGCTAACGATTCTTTGTAATGTTAAAAGGCCTGTGCCCTGTTTTTGTTTACATTGGTTCAATAAACCGGTTAAAGTTCTTTTTCAAGCCGATTTCTCTTTCTTGTAATTCGTTTTAAGCATAAATAAATAGTTCCTAGCGTTTATCACATTCAATTTAGGTCTAAAACTACAATTTTCACTTCAACATTCAAAACTTAAACAAAAGCATGACATAAGCTTTGTTTACATAATAAAGAATTGTGAACTCTGTATCTCGCTTATAACACGACGACTGAAACTCAAATTTCGGTGGACTATTAGAAATGCCTTACTGAAGCATTGTAAACATTAAAAACGGAAGAATAATTTTTGACTAAAATCATGACCATGCCCCTTTAAAGTTAAAATTTATATGATTGTGTAATTAAATCTGAATTTTAAAGCTTCATATAAAACGTCAACACTTGATTAATGATGCAGCGATGAAACATTTGAATACACTTTTAATATATATTTTAAGGTTTTGTGTAAACATAGTGTTCAGAATGTATTACCAAACTTACCAATTGAAAGTATTATTGTCAGTATTACATATTTCATATATAAATGGTGATAGCATTGCTGAAAGGTCATGTTGATTTCAACATACTCTCTCAAAAGTGATATCGTCGTTATATTTTAGCAAATTACACGGAGACTCTCTTTGTTTAGATAATGAATAATATTGCTTTTTTAAACACGATTATAAAAAAATAAAATTTAATGCCCCAACCTATATCTTTAAATTCTAAGGGAAGCTCATTTGTATGGATCATATGAGAAATTAAACCTATATTTTTCTTTCTAATATACCTAAAACTCAATCAGAGCTTAAAACGCTTGTATAAAGAAAAATATGAAAAATAATTCATAGATAATGCATTTAATTATACAGTCAAATACTAGTACTCCTTTTTTTTTTTTTTTTTACATTTTGTTATTCACTGCTCCAATGTAATTCCTTCCTTCTTCCTTCTTTACGGTTGAAAAACAAGTACAATGTACAAGTTCACAATTTCAGTTTTAAAACTCTATACAATCTATTATGTTATCTTTTACATGTAATTATTATGTGAAGTAGACACAGTTACATGTACATGTACACTTTCTTTGATATTAAGTTTAATTAAAAAGCAACGGCATTGTCTACATTTTTTCCGTCATGCCAAAAATAGACAACTACACACTTATTTTCTCTCGTCATTAAGCTTAACAAAACTAATGCAATTGTTACTAAAATTCATAAATTCGGCAATCGTGCATTCGTTATGATTATGATGTAGATTTCATTTATAATTTATTTTCAATGCCTGACAGAATATCTACTGATTTCTTTTTTTATAAAATTGTTATGCGGATATACGTGTTGAGCATGTACATGTACCAGTATCATGCTGGCATTAATAGTTCTGACTCAACTCTTGTAGAGTTTCCTTAATTTTATTTGCCAAGAACAGTCTAGAACACTCCATGAGGTTTCCTTGTCGATAACCTGGGAAAATGTATTTATTTAAAGGGCCTATTAATTTAGAACAAGAATCATTGAAAACTAATAAATATATTATATATGAAATAACGATATCATCACTTTTTAGCACCCACAATTTAGTACTTTCACGTCAATAAAGAGGTTAACGTTACAAACTGTATTTTCTGAATTCAAATGAATTACTGATAAACCATTATGATTTAATCTAGATATAAATAAATACGTGCTATTTAAATTGTTTTCTCGATTCGTTCATGTTTTTTAATAGATAGATCTGCAGTTATGCCGGAAATAACAACTTTAAATATAATCTCCAATTCTTTTTAACACATACAAATAGAAAGACAGACATTCCTTATTTTCTCTATGAATTAGAGATTAAATTCATCAATCAGGTATTTAGTACAATGTGTTTACAATTAATAGAGCTCAAATTTAAAACATGAATATTAATACGAACGCTTATATTCAGTTACATGAATACGAAACACAATGTTCATACATGTATAGTTCCTGAAACGTTAGTATTGAATTACAAATATTTAAACAAAATAGCGTTACAACAATGTCTGCATGACCTTTATCATCACTGTGATGCCTTTTGAAACTGACAACTTAAAGTTTGCCCACACCTCCTTTTAATTGACCTCACTGTCGCTGGATCCAAGAATTGCACCTACTATTACATTGTCAGATTTATATGTTCACTGGACATATCTGTATATGTATTTTCAGATAAAGAATTGAAAATTAGATGCATGAGATGTTCGTGACTTTTATATAGGACAGGTCAGTCTGAAATAAAAGTATCCTCTCCTATTGGAAATCTAGCAATCTGATTACATAAAACATAAACAATATAAAAAAAAAATCAAAATGCGTTTCATGTAAATATTTAACCAAAATCAACGTATTTTTAAACAAAATGAAAGTATTTAAATTTTGGACCGATTCAACACTTTTTAAAAACAACTTTATGATTGTAGATCATTTTTTTTAAATCATGGATTCAAATTACACGCTTTGAAAAAAAGTAATGTAAATCACTAATTCTTGAGTTTGTTTTTAATTAGATGACGGAATGATTACTTTAAAAAACACTGATGAATATGATCTACTGTCATTGGAAACGGGAAGGGGACAACCACAGATACATTCCAATTACCAGACGAACGCATCATTCAATTTAATTACAGGAAGAAGGTTTCATTTTTCTTTTCTCATTCCCATCCATATCATATTCTGCCAAACGGAGTAAACATAAAATAACATAACAAGAGGCCCAGGGGCTTCATCGCTCAGTGGAACAACAATAGCCACCAAAAGCTTTAGACCGTCTTTAGAGTATCAAATACAAAATATCTAAACAACTTAGCAGAGTACATATCTTGAATTTTGAAGACTTTTAAATTTTTCTCTACATATTATTAATTTACACATTAAGCTTCCTTTGTTATTTTTTTTTTTTCAAAATAAGATTTTAAAGATTTTTTTTTTTCAAGTCATCATCATTGTGATCTCATCTTAACCCTGAGGATCATGATTTATACAAAATTTAAATCAACACTACCTGAAGATGCTTTTACACAAGTTTCAGCTTTCTTGCTGTTTTTGAGACAAAGTTTTTTTTAAAGATTTTTTTCTATATATTCCTATGTAAAAAGTAAACCCCCATTCCCAGTGTAGCCTAAACTTACCCGCGGTGATGATTATTTGAACAAACGTGAATCTACACTACATTCCGGTCATTTTACAATTTTTCTTGCCAAATGGTTTTTGAGAAGATTTTTAATGATTTTCTCTATACATTCTTATGGAAAAAGTTAACTACCACCTCACCGGGAATGAATATTTGAACAAACTTGAATCTACGCACACTACATTAGGATGTTTAACGTCAACGTTTAGATTTTCTGAAGATATTTTTAATTTATTCTTTGTAAAAAATTGACCTTCCCTCACATAAAGCCCCACCCTTAATTATATCCCATTAAAAGAGGGTTTTGCTCTTCGTTTGTACAAACTTTGATTCCCTTTACCAAATAATGCTTTGTACCAAGTTTGATTGAAAATTTCCAGTGGTTTTGAATAAGACGAAAATGTGAAAATTTTACGACAACAACGACGACGAAAAACAACGAAAACACTATGATCAGAAAAGTTTTTGGCTCGGATAAGCTTAAAGGTATAAACTTTGTGTTAAATAAAATATATTGAAATTTAAAATGATGTAGCGGATAAAAATTATTTTCCCTTAGAAAAATGCAAATTATGTTGGTGTTCAAACATTGAACTACTTTTCTAATTTAAACCATATTGATACAAACATATTAAAAGTATATTCTAAAGTCATAAAATATCAGAAATACATTACAATAATAATCATTCTTCCATTTTTTATTTGTTATTACAAATTGTTGTTAATGTATTGTTACATTAATTTTCGTTTTGCAAAATCACGAAGAAATTTATGCCCTAATCGGAATGGCTACAGGATGCAGGATATGATAGAATAGAATAAGATATACATTAAACTATCTACTCTATCGGGTATCGAGCATCCTGCATCCTATCATACCCTGTCAACTTTCATGATGGCGGCACTGTAATTATTTATCTAGATGGCTTGTTCTGTCGTTGAATATATTTATACTGTAGATTCCTTATTTTACGCGAGTCCTTAATTCCGCGATTCAACGATTTTGCATCATACCGCAAAAATATAAAATCGCCAACGTCGAAATTTTAATAATCGTTTCTTTTACTTACATCTGTCCAAAAAATAAAAGTGAGATTCTGAAATCCACGAGATGTGCTTCTCGCGATTTTACGCTGATAATAATTCCTCGTGTTAAATTAGGAATCTACAGTATTTTACTTAACATTATTTGTAAACAAATATAATACTCGAGCTTAGTTTACAAAACATTGAATTTTTACATCTGTCTCATGTAACTTATCGTCAAATATTCTAATGTTGATCATTCATTCAAAATTCTCAACTGAACAATTTTGGATATAAAAACTAAAAGATGAAAACTTGACCAAAAATCGTGTCTAGGTCTCTTTGACTTAAAATGGTAGTCATCTCCAATATCATTTTCACAAAAATTACAGTCTTTGATTTCTAGATGTATTGTTACGTCTGACTGTCTCAATGGATAGTTTATGATAACGTGTTCTAAATCTAGCTAGTGTAAAAAAGACGTATAGATAAATATTCATTGGACTGGTGCTTTAGCGTCTAGATAAATTTTAGACATAAAAATACTGTTGGTTAACAAAATATAAGTTGTGCTTTCAGTCTGACACCCAATTCTGTTTATTAAATTGATCATTAAATGTTTGCTTAACAATATTCAACAACCTTTTTTTGATCATCAACATTTTGCATTATCCAATAATAATTCAAACTGCATTCTTGTAAAGTTGTCTGTACACATTAAAGTCATTTGAATTATCATTATTGTGAAATGATTGATTACATAGAAAATATATAGAAAAATATAAATAAACTTTTTGTCTTTCAACATTTGTGTCCAATATTTGATTATTATCACATATAAATTTTCATTCAATAAATATCTAGCAATTTTACCATAAACCTTCTAATCTATTGTAGATGTCTTAAGCTTAAGCAAACTTTACAAACAAAATTAGGATGTGTTTTTCAAACGATGATTAGATTTCAAAGCTCTATAGCCCAAAACCATAAAAACTAGAGTACTGTATACACGGAAATATTCGCCCCGTTTTATTTTCGCCCCTTTCACCCTCGTTGTCAGCGGGATAATTTAAGACTGTGTGAATTCCTATGTCTCAAACCTCTTTCTTTATTCACAACTTTGTCTGGGCGAATTCAAGACGGGACGAAACCGTTTGCAAGTGAAAAGGGGCGAAAATAACACGGGGCGAAAATAACCCTGTATACAGTATCAATTCTATTGGACATATTTTAAAAATCAACTGATAAAGATGACGATCTTTAAGCCACCGTTAAGCTATATGTGTTGCTTAAAGGTGGCTTAAAGAAAGCGTAAAGATGGCTTAAAGGCAGCTTAAAGACTATCTTTAAGCCACCTTTAAGCTACCTTTCAGGACAACTTATAGGCCCTTAATGTCCAAACTTCTTTAAGCCACCTTTAAGCTACCTTTAAGCCACCTTTAAGCCATTAAAAAATCTTTTAATTCAATATTGTGCTTAATTTACCAACAAAATGTATTAACTTTATGATAGAAAAGGTATTAAAAACGGTTTTTGTTTTAGAAAATAAAATGAAAAAAAAAATTCAAAACGCCCAAGACGAGGATTGAACCCGGGACCCTTCGTTTACCAGCATCACCTCACTCCCTCTGCGCCACGGCATCTTACATTTTTTAGGAGGTTTTTATATCCTATAAATTAGTGGCTATTGAATCAATGTATTGAGTGTGTATTTTTTACTTGAAAAGATTTTGACTTCCATTCCGTTTGTAACAATCAATTATATCTAATTTATAAATTAAATGCATGCATGTATTTAGAATGAAATACGAAACTTGGTCTTCAGTGAAAAAAATATATTATACCTAAATGGAAACCGTTAGGCTTACTAGTACTTAGTTAATAAATTTAAACCAAGTAGATATAGGCTATGTTCATCTAATTCATATCTAAATGAAATTAAATGCAAGGAAGAAGATGAAACTATTTCTTTTATTAAATGCATTGAAACTATTAGCTAGGGTATTAGTTCTACGCAATTATCTGGTTTTCATGATCACGGCGCCGTTCCAGTATGTATAATTTTAAATAATATTGATTATTATACATTTACAACAGATCTAGAATAACAAATGAAATGATATATGTTTAAATGTTTAATTGTATACATGATTTTTAAACTATCAATTCTATAACAAACAATATTACCAATTACCGGTGACGTATTTACTGCATGTGGCAATTGCAAATGATGTATGCATATACTTGTACATACAATTGTATGATGTACCAGGCCGGGTATGTGACATATTTACCCTTATACATATATTTAAATAATTAACCCCCATTTATGATCACCGGTACAGTAATTAATTAGCCTCTAGATTTTACTCTTACATACATGTATCTTTATTTGGTAGACGTAACATTTTTAAAACCCACAGCTAGGAAATAATACTTTGAAAATGAATTACAAATGTAAATAAACTTTCATTCACTAGACTTATCGTATACATGTACATACTAAGATTTCAACGCCTTTAGAAACCCTGACGTGCACCTGGGCACACGACACACCTGTTGTGTATATCTTATATATTCTGTGTTAGTTCCAGGGGTTTTCTTAACTTGGACAAACAATAGACTCTAACTAGAGCCGAGCTCGTTGCAAGCAACGAGAAGGTCTTCCGTTACAGCTTCAAGTCGAGACAATCTGATTAAAATCATATCCTTGATCCCCTCCTTGTTTTTCTATTTTCGCTACAAGAGGATCTGATGAAACCCCTCTTGAGGTCAACCCCTGTTGAACGTTTGTTTATTTGCAAAACATGTGCATTTGAAGTTATAACCAACCATGTGTACATGTCTTCTAATATATACACTTGTTTCAAATAAATTTAGGCAGAAGATTTCAGTGAACTCGTGAAAACCTACACAGATGTGGATGTTGACTTTGAACAACAAAACAGATACCTCTCATCATTTGGACTGCAAAGAAATCCTATCACAGGTGACGGTAATTGTCTATTCCGTTCCACAAGCTTCTCCCTGTATGGTCATTAAGATAATCATCAGGAGCTAAGGAATTTGGCAGTTGAAACACTGAGAGGTAATATGTATGTTTTTCAAAATTATTTACTAGATGATGCAGGTACACCAGATGAGCAAATAAACCGTTTAAGCAAACAGTATACATATGCAGGTCAAGAGTCAATTTTAGCACTGTCCATGGCTTTGAACATTAATATTTTGGCCTTTTTGGAGGAGATTTACATAATCCTCAAATAACTACATATGAAAATACTTTCTCACAAGATCAGCCTCAACAAAGCATCCATATTGCATGGAAAAGAGCTGGTGGAGGTCATTATGAGTCTATCACTGAGGTAGATACTAGTAGCCAGTTCTCTTCCTTTGTCCCTAGGTTAGATCCAGTATTGTTACCAGGTCAAGATCATAGCAATACAAAACCAAAAGTTTCACAATTTTCAAAGCCAATCAATATGTATAATTAAAAATCATTTAGTTCTCCTCCTTCAATATCTGCACTGCACTCCTATGTTAAATCTGAGGACATTCCACTAAGTCACAGTAAAGGTTCCAATGTGACGTGTCATCAGTGCAAGGTCTCCTTTAAGAAAGTAGAGAATTTAAAGAAACATGTCAAAAGGTTTCATTCTGGTCAGGGTCAAGCTCCATCTGTTTGTTCTAAGCGTAAACTTCAAGCCTGTATGATTTCAACATGTTCCATGCAGTTTCAAATTAAACGGTAGATCAACTTATAGAACATGCTATTAATGTTCATGATGCTGATATAAAAGTTGAACGTATGACATTTGACAATTTAGCTCAGTTTTCAGAATTCAGCAATGAAGAGCTGTCCTCTAACACTAGATTCGTTCGAAGGTCAAGGCCACAGAAAAATAAAAAGGGAAATACGGTATATACTCTAGTTTGCCACAGGAATGGGCCAGTCACTGCGCACAGGGCAAAAGGAACCAAACCAAAGACGTCTCGTAAAAACAAGAAGGGACACTGTCAAATCAATAGCCTTTGTCCAGCACGTTTTGCAGTGTGTGAAACAAGTGATGGAAAGGTAGTGGTAAAGTATGTCAAATCCCATACCCATTCCTTGTCATTTGAACAAAGTAAGTATTTACCTATTCCCGACAGTTTAAAATCAGAAATAACCAGTATGCTTGCTCTTAAAATTCCAATAAATGGTATTATAGACAAAGTTAGAGAACATTTTAGTGACAGAGAGGGTAGGGATAATTTAGATGACCTTAAATATTATCATTTGATAGATCGAAAAAAAATTCATAGTTTAAAAACAAGACTTTTAGATCCTTCAATTATTCAAGACAATAATGATGCTCTGTCAACCTCTTTAAAGGTGGAAGCTCTCCGTCAAGAGTCATTCAACCCAGTCCTCCTATACAAACAACAAGGTATTGAATATCCTGCCAAAAGACTCTCCAAGGAGGACTTTATTTTAGCCATCATGACCAAACAACAGCTGGACATGTACCAAAAATTTGCAGGCCGGATTTTATGCATGGATTCCACACACAAAACAAATAGTTATTCATTCAAGTTTATTACTCTCATGGTAGCTGATGAGTTTCGTAAAGGTTATCCAGTTGCATTTTGTATTTCTAATAGGGAGGATGAATTAGCAATATCTTTATTTCTGTCAGTTAAGGCTCTTTCCCCCGAAACAAAGGTCAAGGTTATAATGACAGATGATGACAATGAAGGGTGGAATGCTGCAAAGTCGGTCTTTGGTTCTGATCTTCAGCAGTTCCTCTGTACCTGGCATATTCAAAGGTCTTGGATAAAAAATATCCACAATCATTTTAGAAATGATGCTCAGAAAACAGAAATATACTGTTATCTTTGTGCCATGCTGCAAGCAAAATCAGAGAATGATTTCAATAGGTATAAAGAATCATTGATCTCAAAACTTCTTACTATGAATCCTGGGTTCTTGAAATATTCTTGAAATATTTGATGGATTTGATGGATACTTTAATCGTCCTGAGAAATGGTCTTTGTGTTTTAGGAAAGGAATAGAATATGGCAATGTTAATACCAATATGTTCGTAGAAAGTTTTCATAACCAGCTGAAAACTATATACTTCTCAGGGAAGCGCAATAGGCGCATAGATGTGCTTTTAGAAACTTTGTTAAATATAGAGACCTACAACGTGTTTCTTATAACAACCCATCCGATAGTGATGTGCATATTAAGGATAAGCATGACAGAGGTTTGGATATTGATAATTCCAGGGTTAAGCAAATTACCAGCACTATCTTATTATTAGATTCTGAAACAGATAATTATATTATAGAGGCCATGCTGGATGATTGCTCACAAGAACATTGTTATAGCAAATGTAAAAATTTACCATGCATAAATCTTTGCTATCACATGTATCAATGTTCCTGCAGCGATTACCACAATGGTCATATATGTAAACATATTCATAAAATACATTCTCTTTCCAGTGTTTCAGATACTACTGTAAGAGATTCAGATGAAAATGAAGTGCAGCTTTGTCATCCTGAACCAACAGCTGCAAAACCTAAAGAAAAGACATCCAAAATACAACTGCAGCGAATTGATAACCTTCTCGATGAACTCGGTCATCAGGTTAAAAATCCACAAGTCATAAAATATAGATTATCTACAGTCCTAGGACACTTCTTATTTTTTTATATATCAATGATATTTCCTTCGACTTAATAAATAATGTTCGCCTCTTTGCTCATGATACATCTCTCTATGTTATCGTAGATCAGGATACTGTTGAGGCGGCAGATTCTCTAACAAGGGAAAAGTTAGATAAGTGGTCCAAACAATGGTTGGTTGATTTTAATCTGAAGAAAACTTTAAACTTAAACTTCTCTAGGAAAAATACTCCTCACCCTATTTTTGAATAGGGAATAATGGTCCTGATGTTTTACTTTCAAATACTATATAAATACAGTGTATATTTGCATAATAAAACATGTTCAAATCATATCACCATAGAAAGCATTTAATTTATTGTTTATATGTGTATATATGATATAAAATGATATGAGGGTGTAGTTTTGTTTGAAAACCCAAATTCTTTTATTCAGATAATCATTTATACACAGTCAGTTTGCTCTGTATACATGTCATACTGCAAAAGTATATTATGGTAAGGCTAATGGTTTAATGAGACCTTTGTACAAGGAGTGCAAATGTTGAGGTTAAAACTACATGTACCTGTTTTATTTATTTAACAATGAAGCACATAGATATACCCACAAATATGGGCTTCCTAAGATTTTAATTCCAGGAAAGCATTTGTTAGAGTTAAACTGCCTATATTTATTACAATACTAACCAATGGGTCTCATTTAATTCATGGACAAATGTTGCATTTAGGCTAAATGTTTGATTAATTAAATAATCCATTTGCGTGTTTTGCTTATTCAATGAGAATTGTATTTATACAGGTTAAACCACTGCTGTAAAATTTCATGGAATTAAGATACATGTACATATAATCATTAAATATTATAACGGAAAAAGCCATGCAATGACTTGGTATATAACTAAGACCTCAAAAACTCTAAAACTTCAAAAAATTAGAGAATACCAACTCTCAATTACGATTGTATGCTTACAACTGGAAAGAAGTAAGTTTCTAAGCATGGCTAACTAAAGGTGATAACTTATGTTTGTTTTACGTGTATACATTCTGGGTATGTTGTGTTCTTCATTTAGCTATTTTACATATACATATGTACATGTATTTGGCTATCTAAAGCAATTCCCTACTGAATTAAATATTGTAGCACAAAGTGAAATATCAACAAATGACATTAACTTGATGTATTGATGGATTAGGACAGTCAGCGTATTAATTTAACAAAATGTCTTATCAATTAGATACTAAAATAATTATATTGTTATTATAGGGTTCACAACAAACATAAAACAATTGCTTGTGAACTACTAAGTAGGCACTCACATAAATTACCATCCAAGATAATTAAACTCGGCATTATTGGGTAAATTATAATTTTTACATGTGACAAGTTTCTGCATTGTAATAGAGGCATCTTTTCTAATCATTTGGTAGCCTTGAAAAAGGCCTTTTGACTGGATGGAAGGGTCAACAGCAAAGCTCAGCTAACAGGAAACCTATCTGCACCAATTTGAACAGGAAGTAGCCAGCTGTGAAGCCCTCTACCAAAATTGTGAAATTCATTGCCCCTGGGTCAGGGGTTCAGGCTCTAGGGTGGGGCCAATATGGTCATATAGTAAAAATGTATTAAATCTTAGAAAATCTTCTTCTCTACTCCCATAGATATTTGTTAGAAACTAAATGCATGGTTATGATGTCCATGAAGCCCATTACCAAAATTGTGAAATTTATGTCCCCTGGGACAGGGGTTCAGGCTCTAGAGTGGGGCCAATATGGCCATATAGTAGAAATGTATTAAATCTTAGAAAATCTTCTTCTCTACACTCATAGGTATTTGTTAAAAACTAAATGCGTGGATATGATGTCCATGAAGCCCTCTACCAAAATTGTGAAATTCATGGCCCCTGGGTCAGTGGTTCAGGCTCTAGGGTGGGGCCAAAATGGTCATATAGTAAAAAAGTATTAAATCTTAGAAAATTTTCTTCTCTACTCCCATAGATATTTGTTAAAAACTAAATACATGGTTATGATGTCCATGAAGACCTTTACCAAAATTGTGAAATTTATGTCCCCTGGGTCAGGGGTTCAGGCTCTAGGGTGGGGCCAATATGGCCATATAGTAAAAATGTATTAAATCTTAGAAATTCTTCTTCTCTACTCCCATAGATATTTCTTAAAAACTAAATGCATGGATATGATGTCCATGAAGCCCTCTACCAAAATTGTGAAATTCATGTCCCCTGGGTCAGTGGTTCAGGCTCTAGGGTGGGGCCAATATGGCCATATAGTAAAAATGTATTAAATCTT
>WFKH01011925.1:17898737-17932768 GCA_016163765.1 Magallana hongkongensis | reverse complement strand
ATATGGCCATATAGTAAAAATGTATTAAATCTTAGAAAATCTTCTTCCTTACTCCTGTATATATTTGTGAAAAACTAAAGTCATGGATATGATGTCCTTGTGTTAAGTGGCATCATATAGTATGTAGGTCATGGGCTCTGGGGGTGGTCCTGTCCCACCTCAAACAGGAAGTGCCAGAATATTTTGAAAACGGTTAAGAACCCTACCCCTAAACCATATATATTCTTGTTCCCTGTGTTTAGGGCCATCAAATGGTATGAAGGTCATGGGCCCTGGGGCTGGTCCTGACCCCTTCTCAAACAGGAAGTGCACAAATATCTTAAAAACGGTTAATATCCCCACCCCTAAACCAAATATATTCTTGTTCCTTGTGTTAAGGGCCATCAAATGGTATGTACGTCATGAACCTCAAGGGTGGTCCTGACCCCCCTCAAACAGGAAGGGCCCAAATATCTTGAAAATGGTTAAGAACCCCACACCTAAACCATATATATTCTTGTTCCTTGTGTCAAGGGGCATCAAATGGTATGTAGGTCATGGGTCCCAGGGATGGTCCTGACCCCTCTCAAACAGGAAGTGCACAAATAACTTGAAAACGGTTGAGATCCCCACCCCTAAACCATATATATTCTTGTTTCTTGTGTCAAGAGGCATCATATGATATGTAGGTCATGGGCCCTGGGGGTGGTCCTGACCCCCCCCCCCCTCAAACAGGTAGTGCCCGAATTACTTGAAAACGGTTGAGATCCCCACCCCTAAACCATATATATTCTTGTTCCTTGGGTCATGTTAGTTCACCTGATATATAGTAAAGGACCCCTGGAAACATCATGAAACGTTGTGGGTCATCCCAACTCTATATGATAGCCTCGTTTGTTTGGGAGACTTTATAATCGCCCCGATTATAATTACATCTTGTTTTCCCTTACTTCTTCCTAATGGAGTTATCTTCCTTTGCTTGTTCATATTTAGTAATTAATTATTGAATATAATGTAATTATAAGGAAGTTGTATGATCAAAAGACTTTTTATCATTTGAAACAAAAACAGTTTTTGAACTTTCAAAATAAACAAATAGACTTCTTAATAGTAAAGTAATAATTGGCTAACTAAAATCACTGATATAAAGGTAAAATGATTTTGGTATATATGCCAGATGGTGATTCTCAACGAATGTTGAATATTCAAAAACTGGAACAGGAGAAGTGAGTAACTCATGATGGCTTTTATCGATAAAGCTGGGGGTTTTTTTTGTTTAAATGCCCACAGGGAGAGTTTCTGTCTGCCCCGGGGGGATGGGGGATGGGAGGTTGTTTTAGATAAAACATGAATAATAGCCACCTTGTTATTATTATTACATTATTTTCTATCAGAGTCTTGCACCTTTTCAATATCAGGTCATGCACTCTTTTATGATCTTTTAAGTTTTTCACTAAATTATAGGTTTAATAATCCTTTTTGAAAGATTTCAGGCAGGGAGATGGTCGTCATTACAAATTAAAAATTGTTCTATTCCAGAATAAAACTTAATTTTCGCTTAGTGGAGAAAAATTAAGAAAACAAAATTATTCCGAGTTTCCTCTGTTTGCGAGAAGTCCGTTATTATAATATTTCCACGGTTTATAAATCCTACAACGCCGAAAGGCAGTTTATAGTCTTATATTTTGGTAGATATTGAATTTATACATTTACCTTACAATATTTATATATATAGCGGTTAATGTAACTTCAGGCAATAAATAATTATGTCCATTTTTCAATGATATTTGTGAAGAAAAATGAACCATGCAGTGAACTTTGACACAACCCCTCAAAAAATTTAGGTCGATTACCTACCTTTTTTTCTGTTCATCGGTAAGCTAATTGACTTCTTAATATTACAATTTAATAAGAGTAAATAATCTAATGCAGAATTTTTAAAATATCAGTTTTTATACCACGCCCCAGAAAATTCCCATTACTTTCCTTTATATCTGCGGATTTTCGTACCCAAATTTTGAAATGCCCCTAGTAAAAAGAGGAAGTCGATGATCATGTATTTTTTTAATTGATTTTCACTCACCATTAACAGATTAACATTATATAAAAATTTGAATAAAAAATCTATTGTAGAAATGAATTGGGTCCGCCTTCCTTAATTCATACGTTATTGTTATTTTTTTCATTTTGAAAGAATACCATACAATAAATTGTATAACATGTATATTGATCTTTGTGAATGACAGGGCACTGTTATGTTTCAATTTTCAATTTTCAATCAGTTAAATTTAGAGCTTTACTCATTGTGAATGATAAGCAATGTATTTTTTTTCCATTTGGGATCAGTTTAATCGAGGGCTCTATAAAAACATCTTCGCTAGCCAAAGGTTTCCGATCCACTCTGCTCCTCTACAACCCTTGTGGATCGGAAACCCTTGGCTAGCGAAGATGTATAAAAAGCGCATCGTATTTTTCTAACATCTAACATCGGCGATGACGTCAGGCGCTAGCTTTATCGTTCTTTCTGACCGATTGTCTTTCGACTTTCTCCTTTACTATACTCTGTCCCGAGTTTTTGCTTCCACCACTTTTCACTTGATATTTCGATAAAAATAGATACCTTTGGGCTCAAAGTACGTTCATCCACTCAAATGAAAAATGTCCAGTTTATCTGTTTTGAAACGCCCCTCTACCGCTTCAGGTTTCAATACACATCCCAAAATAGAAAGTCTACGAGGATTTTGCATTGCATCAGCCATTAATAAGCCCGGATGATAACGTTGAAAAATTGCGCGAGGCGTCCCGATAACTTTCGAATGGAGAAAAGATGTAAACATTTCCCATTATAAAATCTCCGTAAGAAATTTGTTTTCGTTCCTATAAACTTTTATGAGTGAAAAAGGATAATTTGTCAATGAAGATATCTTGGATAGTTTACATTTCAGCGATTTCAATCGTACTTCTTTCACAGGTATGTGTATTTTTATTAAAAATCATCAAAAAGTGATGGAAGCAATAACTTGGGACATTTTATAATGAGCAATTCTAATCCTTTCACAAACTTTTAAGGCGTCCTGTTCACTCTATACTTTGATGTATCATTTAAATACTTTTTTCGTGATGTGTACATGTCAAAGCAAAATAGCATCGCAGCAATTATTGCATGTACGGCATTCTGTTCTTTGATAGAGATATGAAAAACTGAGATCAACAAAATTAGAAACAGTTATTGGTAAAGTTAAGTTTAGAACTTTCTCAATATTTAGTCATGTAATCTACTGTGAAGTAAAGAGGAAAACGTGGCTATTTTAGTTTATGACAGTGCAATAAGGTTGCAATATCATGCAATATTGCATGGTGTTAAAACCGGTAATTGTAACGTGTTCAGCTTTTACCGGGGTATATCATTTTAACCATTCATCCAAAAATGTCAGATGTACAAATAATGTTTAATTTGGTTTAAGATTATTATACAATATTTACATTTTCCAGTGTCTTGCCTGTGATAACACTACGCAGCTTTTGTAGCATTATTAACGTACACAGCGACTTGAACTTTATAATGATGAATTTTAATTGATTTTTTATTCAAGCATAAAATGCATATATATATATATATATATATATATATATATATATATATATATATATATATATATATATCATGTACAAGTGGCCAAAAGTTGATGCTTGGTAAGGTATATATTGTATGCACTCATTCTCAATACGCAGAATAATGTAGGTTTGAACTTTTTTCACCGCTTTAACACATGATTCTAGCTAGCATTACTTTATAGTTTTCAAACTATATATAAATACGTGTCGAATATACATGTAGAAGGTAAAGCTTTGCTCTAAAAGGATATATTTTTTTTTATCTTTTAAACAAAGACAGAGGAAATCATGGACAAGACAAAACATTTACATGTGCAAACCGCTTCGGATATTGTTTTACAAATGTTTCAGCGTTCTCTAGTTCATCTCACAACTAATCATTCCCGACTAACTAGATCTAGTTGTATTTCGAATGATAACAATGGTTTCCGATTAAAGTAACACGATTATATTCACTTTTACTCAAAATATCAATTTATAAATTAAATATGAACGCAACATACATGTAGTATATATATTTAATATTTATTGATCAGGTGAACAATGTGGCCCATGAGCCTCTTGTATTTGGTTTTGTTTTAGATTTTGTTTTTTAATCATTATAATGTTATGTCGCGGAATTACATGTACCTAAAAATTTAAATCTTAATTTTTGCACGTATTTCTACAGCAAATGATAAAGAATATATTAATAAATAAAGCATCTAAACAAAGTTTTTATTCGAAGAGACGGGTCACTTTTCGTTTACAAATTTGGTCAGGTTACTGTTGTAAAATTCTACACATACATGTAGCTAGTATCTGCCGAATGTAACGATTTTCGTCCGTATGTGAACAAAATAATCGTTCCACGTACATTTTATTAACTGAACTTTGGTAAGGAAACTGATTTTGTTTTAATAAATAAAGTTTTCCAGTGTCACACGGTCGGTTATTTTAAACACTACAGGAAGCTGTTGAATATTTTGTTGCTTGTTAACGTGTTTTATTGGTAAAATAGGGTTTTTGAAAAATGATTCCTGTTAGCCAGCTTTTCTCGGTCGATACAATACGTTAAACAATTTTATCTCAATTGAATTAGACTGAATTATAATGAATCCGGCATGGTTATATAGGCACGCATATATGAATGAAAAATTCGAATAATGATTTCATGGGCATAATACATAAAGGCCGTTCATATATAGTTACTCGATCATTGGTTAGAATAACCGATGCTTTACAATCGACATTAAGTGAAAAAAAATCATTTGATTCTTACGCAATATCTCCACAGGTGAACATTCCCAAAGAGTCAAAGTAATAGTCATACTATGAAGTTTGAATTTCAACTTACTAGTAAAGAATCACTGTCAGATATTTTGGTTATTATAATAACTTATTTTACTATGTTCATATTTAATTGATAGGTACTGTTAAGTTAACATGTATACATATTTAAGTAAACACGATTTTTAATTAAGAAATGGTCGTATGCGAAACCAAGAAGGGATTCGTCATACCGATATTAAGATTATTAAATAAATGTAGTTAGTTATTAAATTTAATCTTATCATACGATTTCAGATGTTCATTATACATTTTTATGTGACCCCGTTCATCGAAATTTAAAAAAAGTGAAATTGCAGAATGATTTTAAACGACAGCTTGATCCCACCCCGTGTCATTTGATACGTGGAAATAATACTGTCAGGAAAAGTTTTGTTTATAGGTTTATGCATTACACAAGGATGCGGTCTATTTTTGTCTAAAACGCACTACATGATACCATGGCACCATCTAACTGTTGTACATTTTCTGCACAGTTCGGATTCGAGTATTCTTTTTGTTAAAAGACCATTAGGTGATTACCTTCTTTATTATCTTTTGACTTTAGTCAATAACATGGTAACCGAAACTTTTTGTGTCTCATTAAAATTCATGTTCTTTTTTTGTATACAGAAGGAAGGATTTGGTCCTTGACATAAGGACCATATTCGATAAGGTCTAATATCTGCACCCTCCTTTTTCAAAAATTTTAAAACATATCATATCTTACTATATTACTAGAATATAAAACAAAATATGTAAATATCTAGAAGTTTAACAGCATAGTAAACTATACACCGGTAAGTTTCTGACATGTAATGGTGCACATGCACACGGTATGGAAGGTCAACCCTTTGCAGGGAATTATCTGGGGAAGGTCTAAAAAGCCAAAAAATCATGAAAAATGGGCGAAATATGAAAGGATCGAAATCTCAGAAAAACCACTATGTAGAATATTTTACACATTCTGACTAGTAATTTTCCTCAGAAATTGGTGATTGGCTTTATAAGGAGTGAATTAAAGGTATTTGTGCTGAACGGGAACTGAGGAAATTCTAGTTACAGAGTTCCGAAGACACTCATCCCCTGGCTAGAGTGAATTATATAAAAAAAACTGTCCCCTGCCACCAAAGCTTCATAACTTTAAATTTTGGGGCCTAAAATACTTGATCTCGTACAACTTCATTTTGCCTCACCGAGCATGTAGTCAACTTCAATTTAACCATATGCCATAATCTATCATTATTACATGTATAAGTCAGTTCAAGCATATCTTTTACAACATACACCATAGCATAGCATAGCATTGAAATCTCATACCATATCATTGAAATCTCATAGCATAGCATTGGAATTTTATAGCATATCATTAGATTCTCATTCGTCATAGCATGTCATAGCATAGCATACTACATAATTTCAACTCAGTTTTTAATGATTTTACGTTAAAAAATTAATGTTTACATTGTTTACATTGAAGATTAGTGGTTAAGTTTGGTTTCTTTCTAATTTTACTTCGAAATGTTTGGAATTCTTCTGTATGTGAAGTTTTTGTTCAAATCTCATATCATAGCATAGCATTCCATATCATTAGGCCTTTCATTTTAATATCTTATAGCATAGCATACAAATCTCATAGCATAGTATTACAATCTCATAGCATATCATTAAAATCGCATATCACAGCATAGCATAAAATTGTAAAAGATATGCATGAAATGACTGCATCTTAAATCACCATTAAGAGCATTGCCTCAAAGTGGGAATCAATATGAAGTGTGAAGGAGATCGGCATGTATTATAAAGTATGAAAGTGATCAATGTCAGTCGACGCTGTTGCGTGCAAAAATGATTTATAGCTCAAACTATAAGACATGTGATTTAAATAATGGAATTAAGAAAATAATATTAAAATTAATTAACAAAAAAGGCTATTATGAACAGTCAAAAACCGTACAGGGGATGTCAGGGGCATGTACAGGAAAATACAGTGGCTTACAGGGGATAAAAGGGGCATGTATAAGTCTAAATTGTGGATCACAATTCAATTCAATAAAAAAAAAACCATCATAAACATACGGTTACATTACAAAACAGTTTAATATATAAGTCAGAAACAATGTACATACAAAGTCATTTTCAATTGATAGGTACAAATTGCAATAATATAAGCATGACAATCTAAGCAGTTTTCTAACACGAACACATACTAAGCACGATCTCTTGAGACTATTAAAAAGAAAAAAAAAACATAATTAGTACCTATAGAAACAAGTAAGATGCAACCATTTGCCAAAATCTATTATTGTTATAAGTCTCAATTGTTGATCACAATTCCCACCAGTTTATTTTGAATTCTTTTGACAATATTTTTTTGTTTGCGTTTTCCTTAAATATCACCCAGTAACTTCAATATAAGAATGTGTCTTCACTTTGTTCTCTGGTTTTGTATTTTTATCAAAGACAGGTTGAAGGTACAAATCTGGTTTGTCTGTATTTGAACAGGTACCCTTTGAAACGGGTAATAAATACATTTTTCTGTTCTGAGTTTTTAAAATATCGTTTTTTTCGTCGAGAGAAGTTACGTCTTTGAACTCTACAGTGTAACTTTCGATATCACTTGCTGCATTTGAAGATGCACATTCGTCGATTTCATGATACACAGCGTCCATAGGCCGATAGTAATGATTTAATTGTTGGGAAGATGACATCTTAATGTATTCTTCATCTACTCTGGGTTGGAACTGGCTTGAAGATTCATCATATAGTTTATTAATATTTCTTTTCTGTTCAGAAGATGATTTTCTTTTTGCAGTTTGAGACTTTTTAAATAATTGTATGACAATAATAATTAGGAGCATAGAAATAACCGCCCCAGCACTCACTGTAAGATAATTTGTATTCTTTTCACTCTTTTCTGTAATGAAAAATGTAATTGCTTTATCAATTTTTCCCTCCAAAATTAAATAAAGGATGTTTTAAAGACGAAAACAGTATTGTAGATGTTCTTAAACTAATTTTGTTTTATCGAATAATATTTGGTTATAACAATATGATGATAATGCAAGTACAATCTAGTTGGAAACAACGATGAATGTCTTGAAGTTCGTTGAGTTTTTACTTTTTATATATCAGGGTAGTTTTTACAAGGTCAAAACATTATTGAAAATTTAGAATTACTCTCCGTTTTACTCAAAAGCGAAAGATAAAGCTTAAATCTTTATAAATTATGTACCAAATATATTTTTAATGAATAACAGACTATATTTAAAGGAAACAAAAACCGAGCAAAAATAAAAAAAAAAAGTCTGGATAATGATGATTTTTGATAATTTTTGAAAGTTAGAATTAATGTAAAAAAAAATAACGTTTATGTGCTTACACGTCTTGGAAATAAGGACTTCTTTAAGAAGAAATGAACTGATGTATCGTGCTGGAAGCAAGTACTAATGGCCAATCAAATTACCTTTATTTAAGACACGGGTACATATTATATTTTACCAACAGTACTACGGCTATATATATATATATTACTTCAATTCCCCAATGTATACCTTGCGATGTTCTTCTTGTAGTAGTATCATTTGTATTTTGGCAGCCAACGACATGGTGACAGGATATTTCAGTGCATTTTGGATAACAGTGGCCACCACATTTGTCACCAAATCTTCCTGGGGGACAGACCTCGCTGCAAAATTGTCCAAAATATCCAGGAACACACGCTGTAAAACCTTTGTATAATAAACAATGATGAAATCAAATATCTACGTATATAAGATTTTAAATCTTTTAAGAAAAAATAGTACAATTTCTATTTATCATTTTCATTTATTTGTTATTGTCACGGAAATCTGTTTATTTGTATAACAAACATAAAAGATACACTGGGCATTTGTTCCAATAACCGCAGTTTCGTAATAAATTATGATAATTTATTATTTGACGAAAAGCTGGCACATTAAAATAGGTTTGAAACCTTCCCCTATTTTTGATATTAAGAACAAATCTTTATTTTTATAAAATTAGATAATATCTAATTATATACTTTTAATAAAATAAAATTTAAAAAATAACCGTTTTCGGTAACTGGAAAAAAGTTTTGTAATGATTGAAATGGTAAAATATCATTTAAAGAGCTAACAAATTCAATCTTCTGAATATCAGAGACTGGTAGAGTAATTTATGTCGGGAATTTAAAATGTGACAATAAACATATGATTGTAAAAAGGTTTTGATAACTATATCTTCCAGTGAAGAAACAGTTGACTGGTCAAACACAAGAGTATATGAAAAGAAAACAATCCATAAAAATATCTCACATAAGTACAATTTACCTCTCCTAGCATGACATTTTGCATAGGGGTTAAACCTCATATCAGATATGCTAAATATCCGAAGGAAGAAATGAAATTATAATGGAGATATTGCAGATTACCCAATTAAACAGCATCAGAATCATTTGTTATCAGTATTCATTTGCAATGTGAACAATATGGTAACTATCAAACGTGAAAGAAAACCTCCAAACGACGTACGGTTATTATTTCAAAATGAAAAGAAAACTTAAGAATTTTGTATAGATCCTCCCTAGAAAATAATTTCGATACGTCTATATGTCTTAACAAATCAATGACAAACAAAATATATAAAATCATTGGCAGACTAACTGTAATTTTTTATAAGGAAAAAAAGACTTATATTCAAGTTGAAGAAAGAAATGTTTTCTCATTGGATACACTATTAAACTAGACATCGCTGATAAAGATACCATCTCAAAAGGCCCAAATTAAATAATGGGCAATAGTAAAAATAAACATTTCAGAAAACCCAATTTTCTATAAATTATAAATTTTCCAATTGGCATACTTATGCATTAAACTTTATTTCAGGCTCATTGCAAACCTCTTAGTCATTCGTTTCGTTTGCGGTTTTTATTTTCCCGATTACGACAAAGAGCACACGGCGGGTGTGACCGGTCAGCAGAGGATGCTCACTCCTCCTAGGCACATGATCCTACCTCTATCTTGGAGGTCCGTGTTGCTCTGCTTTGAATTTGTATTTCGTTTTATGGATTTTTGAGATGGTTGACGGTTTGTTATTGTCATTTTTTCATTAATTTGAGCAAGATTGAGCCAATGGGAAAAACTTATTGTCAAAAACGTGTTTTAAAAGATATCAGCTTCATGTATGTATGGCACGCCAAATTCACACAAATGGACTAAACATAGTTTCTAAGTTGATCAATTAGGTTTATCGACTCTTAACTATGGTTTACGAACCGCACACTATAGTTAACAATTCTTTCACTATTTTGTTCATCTATAAAACCATATTTAACGGTTGTATACTCTAAGTAAGTTTTTCTTTTAGTAAATTAACAATAGATTGTACTGATAAATATAGATACACATTTGTAAACTATAACTTACATTCTTAGCTTGAAAAACTAATGAAGATTAGTTAATCAGTTTTACAAATCGTAAAACTATTTTTATCAGATAAACAATGTTTTACAATCGCAAATGAAACAAAGATGATCGCGTTAACTATGATTTACACATGTAATATTATATTAACGTCGTTAACTATAGTCTTACGGTTGATAATCCAGGTTTATCGATTGTTAACTATACCTTGCAAACCATAAAGTGTAGTTAAATGTTATCTATATTTTACGACCCGCAAACAATAGTTACATGTAACGATTCGTTATTTATGAATTTTATCTGTAAAACCACATTTAACGATTATAAACTACGGTTTTTAAATGCTAATCTATGTTTTTTCAGTCTGTAAATGAATGTTAACAATAGATTTTTCTGATAGTTTTAGATTCACATCTTTAAACTATAATTTACATTCGTTAACTAATTAATTAATTCGTTAAGAGTTGTCAATCATAGTTTCACAATCGCACAGAGAAACTATGTTTTGCAATTGCAAATGGTTGTTCTTTGTGTTAATTATAGTTTATACTTCTGAAACATAAATGATCGCGTTAACTATGGTTTGGAGATGTGAAATATAAATTAACGTCACGTCGTTAAAATATAGTTTTCTGTCCGTAAACTATAGTTTACAACCAATTATCATAATTTATCGACTGGGGAGCTATGTTTAGTTCATTTTGTAAATTTGGCGTGCCTTAGCTACGACCTTTATATTTAACCTAGAAACATTGTTCAAGTCCACTGAAAACCATTTTACATAGGAGTTTTGTCTGCGTAAAGTACAAACCAAATAAGAGTAAGAAGAGAGAATATATTCTCTGGACAAAGATTTTTAACGTGGTCTTATATGGACTTAAACCTTGACTTAGAAACTTCTTTTAAGGTCACTGCATGCATACCCTTTCACCAAGGACACTCAGTGGGTGAAATATGAATAAGATTGGACTTATGAGAGAAAATATATGATCCAAACAAGAATTTTTCACATAGTTCTACTTATCTACTATGACCAAAACCTTAGACTTAGAAATTGTTTCAAGGTCAATGCACACCCTTTACACAAAATTACTCTGTGGGTGAGGTGTGACCCAGATTAAGCCGAGGAGAGAGAAAATATGCTCCGGAAAAGTGGTCTCGGACGGACTTACTGATCACTATAGGGATTCCGCTGAGCGGTACCCTTAAACAATTCAAGATATATCTTTTGTAACATATCTTTTTTTTCACAGTGTTTAAACTTTTATATCTCTTACTTGGAAATGTTGTGTGTATCGGTTTTTCAATAATTAGTAGACATCCGTTGACGGGGTCGCAATATTCATCTGTGCATCTTGGAAAACACTTGCCTCCACATCTGTCCCCGAATTTACCAAGTGGGCAAGACTTATTGCAAAATTTGCCAAAATATCCTGGTGAACAAGCTGCAAATTTAGAAAAATACTTTGGGAACTAAAAGTGAAAAATCTTTTTCTATAGTTTCTCAGTGATACATGTAAAATGTTAAACGATTATTAAAACACATGAAAATCATACATGTACTAGTTATATTAAATTTTCTTTCTAAACAGCCGAGACAAAATGTCAAAGTTGAAAAAACATTATTATAAATCCTTAATCATTTTTTTAAATAGGCACCCGTGCAAATTCTTGCAGTATTTGTTTGACCGTGGATAATAGAAATTTAATTAGAGCTAAATATATGCACAATATACAATATTTAGACTTCTAGATATTTATATTTAAAAGTTTATATTTACACGTATTTCTTAATTAAATAACCCCTCAAAAATGATATATCTAAACATCATACCCATTAGGCGCTTGTACATGTACAGCTCTCCGACTGTTTTCCTGATTTGCAAATAAACAACAGGATAAACATACAAAACAAATATTAAGGAAGTTGTTTTGTTCATTACATATCAAAAATGATAAAATGCACGCGATTTGTTCATGTGCAAACTTTTCTTGGATTGTTGAGTATGCGACTATAGGTGTTTTAAACTAACCAATGTTCTATCGACACAATCAGAAATCGATCCAGATGTCCTTAAAGTTCACTCCAGCTTATTGAAGCCATAAAATGACGAAAAAAAAAAACCCCGAATAAACCTAAGTTTTCTTGCAAGCTATTCAGATAAAAAAGATATACCCTATGACGTTATTTTGCGGATATGAAAAGTCCGCAGAAATTAAAATCGCAAAAAATTCTAAAAATTATAAATTATTCCCTTAATGTAATGAATCCCGTATCTACCGGTTACTGTAAACGTATTATATTTGGCGTGCGATATTTTGCGGAAATTAGTTTTTGAACAAGTTGGCGTGAATTTGAATAAGCGTATTCCTGAATGTGGCTATTATTATACACTCGACTTTGACCCGTGCGTGCACGGGTTGAAATTGCATATGATATCGGAAATTTACGAAATAGATACATCGACATACCGTATTGTTGACATTTACATAACCAAGCGTTAGGCCTACAATAATGTTATTAATAATTTCACTACACTCTGCTTAGTTAGAATAATCTAACTGTGTCTTGGGACAGGCATTCACCACAGTTAAAATGCCTCCCATATACCCGGAATGTAGCAAAAAATTGCAGAATCGCTCCGAAACGATTTTGGAGAAAATTAATGAAGCTGTATTGAAAATAACAGTCGAATTATTCATAACAAACCATTTTGAGGCTGTAAATACCTTTCATCTGAAAATTTAATTCATAATTAATGAAGAATTCAACACTTTTTCACCAACTGTTTTTTCACACCATGTTAACATTCGGAACTCTCGGGATTTTTCATATTAAATGCACTGAGTTAGAGTTATCTCCCGTATTGTCTTTGATGAACAGAATATATAGCAAATTTCCAATGAAAATTTACACGTATTTGTATTATCGTTTCTGAGTTTATCCATGCAAATGTGATATTGTGGAAATATGAACTAAAGAGCCTCCCGTAATTAAGCGTGAATGTAATGCGCATGCGCAAGATTGTAGAATCCAAAAAATCCAGGTGATTTCCGGATTTTTTAAAAGAATTTTTGTTGATTATTTATTAGCGAAGCTTGATTGAGGAAAAATAAAAACAAATTGGTAATCTTCAAGTACAAAAAATGTTTAAAATATATAAAGCAAAAGACAGTACTTCCTTTCGATTTCTCGGTATTAAAGCCCAAAAATTCGAGTCTATTATTTTAATATAGTAGTATAGATATATGAATGGCATTTCGCGATATACTTTATTTAGCGGAAGCCGCATTCCGCTAAAAGCGCTAAATAGAATACACAGCCAAATGTAGTACGTTTACAGTATATCCTCAAATGTGGTCAATAAGTTACTATGTAGTCTGTTTTTCGTAATTGCCTGTGTTTGATTCGAAATATCATTTCAGTTCAATATAATTGGATTGAACAGTGCGTATTTCATTCACAATTAATATATACAGGTATGATGTCAGGGACTTGTATTCCAGTATATAGATCTCCAAAAATACACTATCAAAAATTAAGAAAATTATCAGGCATGATGTATTTTTCAGGTTACACCTATCGATCTGCATCTGCAGATAATGTATATTCCAAGCGCTTTTGTGAAATTCATTTGCGAATCTCAATCAAAACAACACCAGACTGAGTATTTGATCAGCAGTTGAAAATATTCGCTCACAATTTTGAGAAACAGCACTGTGATATCAAACATGAGTCAATTGCTTGCTTTACCGTAAAATAATAGATAAACATTGACCACGCGTCAAATACTAAAGCCAGGGTCAACAGGCGGCTGATTAATCAAAGTACGGAAGTACTGATGGGAGTTGATTTTATGGATTATTATTTGGTTTAAATCAACGATATGTAATTTCGAAAGGCAAGAAGTTTCTTAGCTGCATTAGAATTATGCACATTTTTTTGTCTAATACCGGTATACATTTTTTGGTTTTCCGACAAGAATTCTGATAAAACCCCATATAATTCATGTTGTGTAATATTTATAGGTAGAATTAATTTCCTCAAACTATGTATCAGTAGTCGAGATATTTCTAGATATTTAAGGATCCAAGCAATATTGAACTCTTGTCTCGTTCAACAGATGAACGAGACTACAATAAACTCTGGCGTAGGAATTATTCCTACGCCACAGTTCAATAAAGTTTTGTTTTCCAAATGCATACGACTACAAAATTATCTGAATTGCTCGTACCATTTAAAATCTATTTTCAAGGTATTTATAAATGATTTTTTTGAAAAACAATGATTCTGAATAAGTTACATCGAATTTATCGATTATTGTAAAGTATCAAGTCTTGTCAGCGGTTATGATTTGTGTCTAGGTCCAAAGACTGTTTCACTTCCGGTGTAACGACGAAAAGTGACCCCCGTAAAATATTGACCCAGGGGTCAAATTTCTACAGAGAAAACTGACCCAGAGTCAGTATTCTATGACAAGTAGGGTCCTTTTTCTACAGTAGAAAACCATTCCAGACCTGTAGATCTACGACCCACCACACGTTGAAAACTGACCTCCATAAAATTTTGACCTCACTTATAAACTACATGGAAATTATAGAAAGTAAATGCGATACGTTTATCATTCATGGTTGGTGTGCCCGCACCCCCCCCCCCCCCCCCCCCGAGGTATACGCTCCCTTTTTCTTTTTGCATTATGCTCGCTTTGTTAAATAGGCCCCATTATTATAGTAGATGATTTAATAGACAAACCTAAACTTAATGACTACGTATTGCATATTTTTAAAAGAAAAAACCCAGAAGACAAGGTGTGAAATTTCGACAAATAAAGCGGATTTTTTAGTATATGTTCTATTTAGCTACACTGAATGTCTGACAACCAAACAAAACACCGTCACACAAACAGACTTATCTTACAGGTACACAAAAGACAGAGACTCGCGTGTAAATTCGGAATTTTGGATTAATTATGATTGCGATAACGTTACACTAAATGTCTGATAACTGCATCGCCGCCATTATATGCTAATTAAAGTTGGGTAAGTACAGACACGCATCATCGTTTTTCAAAGGAAATAGGACAAGCTAATCCGAAAAGAAGAAAAAAAAGGAAACACATTTTTCGCCAGTTTTCAAAATCCTGATGCGTTGAGGAGGGGGGGGGGGTTTTTCTATAATCTTTTTTTATTGGTTCCCAAAGGGGGGGGGGGGGGTGGTCCTTATAAATTCAATATTTTTACTTGTAAACTTGAAAATATTATCATGGGAGGAGAGGTTTGGAATTCGAGTGCGTTGTTTTAACCATAAACAAAGTGGCAAGCTCTTGTAATTAAAAGCTGGGAAACAAATTAACAAAAACAAAGACTTTTTTGAATGAGGACTTTTGGTCTCTATTTTTTTTCCCTATTTTATTTACATATTTGATTATTTTATTGAATTTTACTGATTTAAGTGCAGTGCACATGAATCATTACACTGGATGGCTTTGAGTGTCTGATAGTGATAATTATATTGAAACATATTTTATGACTACAGGTACATGTATGAATGATTGATTCTAATAGATTTTGATCAAGTCTGCTTTTAAATTTCAAAGTAATTTAAGAATGTAACACTGCCATTGTATTAGCATGGCATGGTTTTTTTTAAACAATGTACATTGTAATTTAACTCAGACTGCCAATACCTATATCAAATACTTGTTTGAGAAAAAAATAATTGCAGAGACCAATTTGTGTTTATTTCAACCAACAGTAAAGGTCACAAAACGTTTTGCGTTGTTCAATGTTCTGATATTGAAGTTTGTAAATTGTTTCCTATATATACACATGCATGAAACTCTAATCTAATCAAAAGGTAATGATTACGACATCGCTGAATCAAGTTTTTGGAGGATGCAATGTTGCAGTCATTCACGAATTTGTCGGTATATTTACTATTACGCTGTTTACCTGACAGATGCATTTTGTCTAAAATAAACTTTATAACTAATCAGATCCATAATGAACCGTCAACTACACTGCAATACTGTAAGAGACCCCCCTCCCGACTTCCTGTATGCAATATGCAACACGTTGATGATGACTTCGTTTTTACTCTTTTTTTATTGAAATTTCTACTTTCACAACATATGCATGTACATGCGTGACATATCTCGTACATTAGCTGATACAATCATATTGGAAATCTTTTGACTATTTGAATAGTTTATACTCTACAGTCCTTGTGTAGTAAAAGTACATTTTGAGAGAGAGAGAGAGAGAGAGAGAGAGAGAGAGAGAGAGAGAGGAAGGGGTAGTGGCATTGTGTTTATATGCATATAATATTAATAAAAACTATATTCACGTGATAGGACCCTGTTCTACATAGATACTGTACTTGAAAGAGGATAAAGAAATAAAAAAAACAACAAAACATTGTAGTTCTAAACAAAATAGAAAAAACCCACAATTTGACAATTTATACTACAGTATTACAGCCTATCACATATTTTTGCGATAGCTTTCATACTCCTTATATCTACAAGTTTTCATTAGCATATATTTGTCGGTCAAAAGCCTTTTTATTATAACAGTTTTTAATTCATGTATATTTGGATTTGCGTTACTTTAATATTTACAAGAAAAATACCAAGTTAAAAAAATTATAAATTTCTCTATTTTCATATTTTCCAAAAAGAACTGATTGTTTATCAAATGTTATGCTAAGTCCTTAAACTGTCTTAAAGTCTATTCTTCAACATCAGTCCATAATTCTTTTACTACAGTACATTCATAAAATAAATGTTAAATACTCTATCTCTTCATCTCTTTTACAGAAAGTGCACACAGGATACTCTGCTGTTTTGTTTTGAAAAGATATTTATTTGTCGGAAAAATTCTATGAAGAATTTGGAACTGTAATCAATATAATTTTGATTCTTGTGTAAAGTATGACTGCACTTAGCGCCGGGTTTTGGGCCCTTTTCGGTCGCTTCTGTTGCGTTTATTTCTTAACCTAATATCACTTTTGTTAATTTTCTAAAGAGTCTAGTTAATTTCAAACATGATTTCAGATTTTTGACTGTGATACAATAACCTCATTCTTTGTTTTTCTCCTTACAATTTTCGAAAAAAGGAGAATTTTCGCTTATCTGCCCTTGATCGAACATAAGATTGATTTTAATATACATGAGAGGTGGAGCTGACATTCTCAGAATGGTACTAAAATTAGACTGGTATGAATAACAATGCCATGTACAAAAATTATGTGATCATTCGTTCATCATATCCCTTTCTATTCTATATGGTACAATTATACTATTTACTATTAATAGTTTCAACAATAAGATCACGCCCATTTATGTACAGAAGACTTTAAATCAATGCTTGACAACTTAACGTGTTCGAAAACATTGTCCTAGTTAGCACATAACTTGCTACCTTACACGTCACGTGATATAATTTTGTATGCACTAAGTTACCTGAGGGGAGAAACCACGTGGTGAATTATAATATTCAACATTTATCAACCCCTGGTTACAACAGGGAAAGCGAAAGTAAGGAGAAGCAGTTTTTTCTCATTTGAACCATGAGCGCATGTTTGTCTATTAATCTCCCTTTGACATAACTTTGAAAATGCAAATATACAACTACTGTTAAACGGAGAACAATAGACAAACATGCGCTGACTATGTATGAAGTCAGTATAAAAGTGGGCGTCCTAGCTCATTATCGTATGGAGATTCAAGAAATAGTGATGACCCCCACCAATGAAAACAATTTCGTACTTGGTAACAACATACTTTTATTTAACGCAATTACGTAAAGTTGCAGTTTAGATGTTGACCATTTCTGCAATTGAAAGAAAAATTCTTCTTTTAAAAGTTTATTTTCTCGCAAATATCGCATGTCCTTAAGTGCAGTCATCCTTTAAAATGGAGTTCAAAAATTTTGTTCCATGTTTCTTGTGCATAGTTATGACCCATTTCTCTCCATTTTGATTTATATGTACATATTTCTTTCTTTTTATCTAATAATACGTTGTACATAAGTTTGCAACCTTTATAATGATTAGTAAACAGTAGGATATGACTAGGGATAACAGGTCATATTATTTTATGATATGTAAGATTGGTATGTATAAATCTTTGTATATGCAATCCTGTCCTTACAGCAGTTCTTATACCTTGTTTTTTCTTATCAACAAATATATCTCAATAGATGTTATACTTTATTGACACTCAATTAAGAGATCACTTTTTCGAGAATGGTAACAAAAAGCAGCTGTTGTTTCTACTTTTAGAAACTCCTAAAAATGAGTATTATTGTCTGGGACACTTATATGGGAAATCTAAGTAAAGTTTAAAGTTATGTAAGAATATGCCCGTATTATTTCTAGATTCAAATGTCGTTTTGAAATACCAGAGTTTTATTCAAATGGAGTCAAAGTCAATGCCAAAGCCCTTTTAAGTGTCATTGTTTCTAAATGCAATTTGATCTTACTGTTATATACCGAAGTTTGCAAGTACATTCTTAATGTCAATTTAATTACAACAGATTTCGATTTTAAATTCATACAGAATCATTTGTAAAGTATTCTGTTTCTTGTGTTCAATTCTAAATTCGACTTTTTGGGATTGTTGATATTTATATGGTTTTAAAATCAAGCATTGTATTTTTTTTAAAAATACATTCTTTTTAAGGTGGTATGGGATATCAAAATATCCAAATGGAATGACGCATGCAATCGATCGCGGATCTAAGGGATGGGGAATTCAAACTTATTAAGTCTACTTATTAAATTTACCTATAATAGGTCTCGACCCCCCTTCCCATAAATATCCACCCACCATGCATGTGATGAGACGATCATGTGCCTATTTCAGACCAATGGTTAATAATTAATTTCTCATATTGATAATGACATCGATAAATAATTTTCTCTTTCCCGGTGAATTTACTGGTATCAGTTCCTGTTTACAATATGTACGAGTTTTTTTAAAATTTAGATTGATATCGTTTCTTACGGCGGCATGGAAGGGTCAGATGAAAAAAATAAATAAATCTTATTTGTTCGGACGAATAAGTTATTTGTTCGGACGAATTACGATTTGTTCGGACGAATTAGCTATTTGTTCGGACGAATAAGTTATTTGTTCGGACGAATTAGGATTTGTTCGGACGAATTAGCTATTTATTCGGACAAATAAGTTATTTGTTCGTACGAATTAGGATTTGTTCGGACGAATTACGATTTGTTCTCGGACGAATTAGCTATTTGTTCGGACGAATAAGTTATTTGTTCGGACGAATTAGGATTTGTTCGGACGATTTAGATATTTATTCGGACAAATAAGTTATTTGTTCGGACGAATAAGGATTTGTTCGGACGAATTACGATTTGTTAGGACGAAGAAGTTATTTGTTCGGACAAATTAGGATTTGTTCGGACGAATTAGGATTTGTTCGGACGAATTAGCTATTTGTTCGGACAAATAAGTTATTTGGTTTTAATAAGTTGGTTAGTATAACAGAGAGAGAGAGAGAGAGAGAGAGAGAGAGAGAGAGAGAGAGAGAGAGAGAGAGATATTTTATAATCATGGATATGCAGATGTGAAAAGTTTGAATCAGTTTACGAGATCATGCGCAGATCTAGAAAATTTTCCCAATTGGAGGGGGGGGGATTGGGCTGAAAGATAAAATTGTTTGCCCATTGTTTACCCCCCCCCCCCCGATTCCCCTTGAGATGCCCATTCTAGGCAACGCCGGTTTTTCTTAACTAAAATAAATTCGCGCTATGCCACAAAAAAAATATATACTCCCGCCCTTTATCGACATGCAAAGTTTTGACAGATTTTGAGACTTGAGCTTATATTCTGGCAGCAAAATATGTCAGATATTGTATAAATACAGAGGTGTCGAAAGATATTTCACATTGCGGCGGTGAAATTGAACGGTATATTGTGGGGGGGGGGGGGGGGGGGGGGGGTGGCGGTTGAACTAGATTTAAGTTGTTGTTCTACAGTGTGTCAAATTATTCTTGAATTTGATAAATTATATTGTCGCTTATTTTATTTTTTACCTTTGACAACATAAAATGTGTATCAAGATAACGCAACTCACATTTATATTAAAGAAGTTTGTGTTTCTGTGCATCATGTGTAGATCTAGAGGGGGGTGTCACCTGGAAGCTGAACCCCCTTACCCCTTAGAAAATTCAAATTTCTTAAATTTACATAGTAAAGTTACCTAAATAGGCCTTCGACCCCCCCCCCCCCCCCCCCCCACCCCCTCCCCGGGAAACATAGATATCGCTTGGAACACCCCCCAAAATTTTTTTTCTGGATCCGCGCATGTGCATGTATAAGCACCAATTATGTTCACATAAATTTGATTCAACTTATCAGTCTCTGTTGAACTTCAAAGACATTAAAAAATCCTTAAATGGATTTCCGTGAATCATGTGGTGACATATTATATATTTTTATAGCCCATAATATAATATCAGTTGTTTCTAACCTACAACCTGTAATTGATCATCATAGCTGAAGAACGATATTTCTTTAATGGCAAACGTATCTAATTAATTCACTGTTGATTGTCAAATCACGTCAGAAACATGTATATATATATATATATATACTCAACTTTTGACTATGTAAACAATGAAGTTACCCTTCGCCGCTCCATTGAACAAAAATCGCCGTTATCATCGCCGCTCCAATTAATCACACCATACAACCGCTTTGAATCATTTCATTCAAGTGCCGTGTGATACATTCAAAATTGTTTGTTTACCTGGACAGCAGACGTTCACTTAGATAAGAAATGTTCTTCATTGTCAATTCTAAGCAAATATGAATCTCATAATTTTTGGTTAAAAGTAGAGTTATATAGTTGCTCTTTTATTATCAATCTTATTTTTTAACAGACATTGTCACATGAAGAATTTTGAGCCATTTTCTGATGCAATTTTGGGGGGAAAATGCAAACTTTTAGGTTTGGACACTTAACAAACTAAAACGGCGTGTGCTATTGAAATAATACAATATCGGAAAAAATAACATGTTATCTAAGCTTAGATTTGATATTTGCAAAAATTTCTATAACTCATTCCTGTAGCTGCTATTTCAATTTTAACAACACACCCTCGGAGAAAAATGATACGTTTAACGTCCGTTGTCCTTGCTACAATGACCCATTCAAAAGTTGTATGATGATACATTCAAAAGCTGTACCGACTAAATGTTTAATTAAATAGTTCTGTTTTACAGAGATAAATATTGGTTTTCGGTGTATTTGACGAATTGTACAAAAAAATATATGGTTTCAAAAGGAAATAAAACGTTTCATACACCCTTAATCACCGTAATAATTGAACGACAAGGTTTATATCTAAACAATTAAATGCTTTCTTTGGTGATTCATGGGGGACATGAAGGTGGCGACATTGCAGAATAAAATAAATAACCCGCGTTAGTGGTTATGTATTTTTTTTCTGCAATGGTCGCTACCTTCATTACCTGCATGAATCATTAAAGATAATTGTAATTATTTACATCTTTCTTT
Source organism: Magallana hongkongensis (assembly GCA_016163765.1). Classification (NCBI taxonomy): domain Eukaryota; kingdom Metazoa; phylum Mollusca; class Bivalvia; order Ostreida; family Ostreidae; genus Magallana; species Magallana hongkongensis. The sequence goes on along the minus strand of WFKH01011925.1, from coordinate 17,910,890 downwards.
TAAAAATTAAAAAATTGATCGTAAAAAGTAAGTAATTAAAAATTAACTAGAATATTGTTCATGTGCATCAGTGCGTTAGAGAAGAGAAACAACCAAATGTCTTCTATAAGAAATTTGAATCAGACATTAGCATGATTATCTCGTGCAGTTAGTGATGCTGAAGGTTTCGACCAATCGATAAATGGGGCGTGTATATTTCATTCCAGTCAGTTTTTACAGAACTATATATATGAGTGTACCATCAATTTCCGTAAGAAACAGAGGGAATCATACTTGGTGGATGTAAATATTATACAATTAAACGCGACATAAATATTTCACAATGACCTGATAAATGTAGGTATTCTTTCTTTAGTTTAGGAAGCTATAAACGTACTGAGTACAATGAACGGATGTATTATGTATTTGTTCAATTGATTTTTAATTAAGGTGTAATAACACACCTGGAAAAAGTCACTCAAAGTAACAGTGAATTATTTGATTATGAAAGAAATATTGATAAATACTGTACATATGTCAAATAAGCAAAAACTTTGCAGTTTGGGGATAAAAAATGAATGTCTAAAAAATTCAAATAAGTATAAAAGTAACAACAAAAGCCCCTGCGGGATTTAAACTCGGGGTGTACGGATCACAAGCCTGAAACTTTAATAAAACGAAATATCGTTTCGATCAAAGGTCAGCCATTTTGTGATGATGTGTTATTCTACCTTAATTCCAGATCCAAATTTTGTGTAAGTAAATATAAAAAGTTTGTGGCAAATTGGACAATCTTTTTATGTTGATTTGAATAATGCAGATAAAAAATCAATGTCTGGAAAACTAGTACCTTCTCATGTACATATTTACTAAGGATTCATAATTATTCAATCTGAATAAAATCAGATCCTCGATCCGCTCCTTGTTTTTCTATTGTCGCTACACGTGTACGGAAAAAGAAGGAGCGGATCGAGGATCTGATTTTAATCATATTGCATAATTATTGGGGATCTAAGCATTTCCACGGGAAAGGTAATTAAGCTAGGAAGTCATACAATATTTGTATTTGTACAAGAAAAGCAAGTTTAAGTTTAAAAAGCCATGTCAAATGTTATATATTTTTTTATTAAGTGTATTCTACTGTACAACATTCCTTTCGAAAGGGTAGGTACTGAAATTAAAAAATCAAACACATAAATGCCCTCTTTTAAACGTTATCTACAGCTAGATAAAATAAACAGCCAAAAGTACCTAGGCCTGTGTCTGGGCACCTCGATGACAGTCAACTTAAGGTGGTATGGACATCTGTCGATATTAATGTGGATTGGAGTATATAATAATTAAAATACTTTCATCGGTTTAAAATTTGCAAATTGTACTATGTTTAACCAAAAAAATACGTTTAAAATTTGTTCGGAAAGGTAAAAATATTAAAATTACTAGAGGGATTTGATCTCATGACATACAGATTTGTAGTGAATCCTCTAACCCACTGCGCTACGCTGTTTGGTGACAAGACTGCGTGAAAGAAGCTATTCATAAAACCTTACTTAACTTTATTGTTTATTTCGATGAATAGTACGTCACAACATGGAAGCGTGCCCTACCAACTTATCCATTATCGTGCGACTGACCAGTTTACTAAAAACCTTGCATTAAAACCAACCTTCTAAAATTTAAAACCCAGATTTTTCTTTGTCCACTTTTTCGCTGCCTTTCTGCCGTCCACGCTTTCCAGTAGTCTTAGATCTACCTGTTTACTTTCTAAATTCATTCAAGAACGTTTGTTAACAGACAATAAAAGGAATAAACAACTATTAAATAATCTTTCATTAGTTTTTATCTAAATATAGTGTTGTTGTCTATTTTTTTTTTCAAATACTTCCTATTCCAATTAAAAATGTATCATTTTATGCGATAAAACTGTCATTTTGGCTGAATTTAACTGCACAAACACAGCACATGAGTGTATCATTACTGGTTTAGAAACATATTTTAAATGTGTCATCCAAGGGATGTTGAACGTATCATATTTCTTCGAGGTTGTGCTGCTAAAATTAAAATAGCAGCTACAGGAATGAATTATAGAAACTTCTGCAAATATCAAATCAAAGCTTAGATAATAGGCTATTTTTCTGATATTGTATTATTTCAATAGCACACGTCGTTTTAGTTTGTGAAGTGTCCAAACCTCAAAGTTTGTATTTTTCTCCCAAAATTGCATCAGAAACTGACTCAAAATTCTTCATGTTACAATGCTTTTTAAAAAACTAGATTTATGATAAAAGCACAACTATATAACTTTACTTTTAACCAATTATTATGAGATTCATATTTGTTTAAGATTGATAATAAAGAACATTTCTTTCCTCAGTGAACGTCTGCTGTCCAGGTAAACAAACAATTTTGAAAGTATCACACGGCACTTGAATGAAATGATTCAAAGCGGTTGTACGGTGTGTTAATACAGATCACCGTTTTTAAATTTCAATTCAGTCTTATTTTTTTTCAGAATTCTTTTTTTGGCAAAATAATTGGGGTGGCGACCGTCTCTGCCGCCCCTGTTCCAACATCCTTAAAATATCAGTGACTAGTTCATGTATAACATTGAGGTGTTATCATTCGAAGGAAAAACGACATTCTAGGAAAGGGGTGGCTTGATCACAGACCCTCTCCCCCTTCATCATCTATATCATTGCCAGATCAGATAGTCTTATAAATTGCTCATCAAAAATGATGTTTTATATAAATATAACTTATTTGTCCGAACAAATAGCTAATTCGTCCGAACAAATCCTAATTCGTCCGAACAAATGACTTATTCGTCCGAACAAATAACTTATTTGTCCGAACAAATCGTAATTCGTCCGAACAAATAACTTATTTGTCCGAACAAATCGTAATTCGTCCGAACAAATAACTAATTCGTCCGAACAAATAACTTATTCGTCCGAACAAATAGCTAATTCGTCCGATCAAATCATAGTTCGTCCAAACAAATCGTAATTCGTCCGAACAAATAACTTATTTGTCCGAACAAATCGTAATTCGTCCGAACAAATCCTAAAACGTCTGAACAAATAGCTAATTCGTCCGAACAAATAACTCCTTCGTCCGAACAAATCTTAATTCGTCCAAACAAATCGTAATTCCCCCGAACAAATAACTTATTCGTCCGAACAAATAAGAATTATTTATTTTTCACCTGGCCCTTCCACGCCGCCGTAGTTCCTATTCAGTCACGGTTGAACAATGTTCTTTAATAAAAGAAATGTATATCTTTTCATTTTTAATTTAAAAAAAAAAAACCAGACTGAAATAATGATGATAAGCAATGACAAGTGATCAGAAAAGCAAACTCAAGCTGGTTATTCGTACAAGGTTATACGATCAAAAAATACCAAACAGGCAATGTAATACCCCCCCCCCCAACCCATCACCATCATCCCTGTATCCACCCTAAGGAAAAAGAATGGACCCAAAACAAGTAAACAAAGATTATGTTATAAAATATAGCCAATATTCTACGGGGTCATTTTTCTACAACCCACACAGAGAAAAAGTACCCTAAGGCCATAATTTCTACGATGTAATCCAAGTATTCTACAACTGATTGGGTCATTTTTCAATGTAGAAAAATGACCCTCGGTCAATATTCTACATGGGTCACTTTTCGTCGTTACACCGGTTTGCCAGAGAAATTGCACAATAGAGTTGATTAAAATCAACTCCCAATAAAGGGAAATAAACACTCACGGTATCAGCGGAAATACCCACGCAAAGTCCCCCCAAAACGCATAAAGTCGGAGTCAGAAATTGATACTATGTTTAAATTTTTTTTTCGGACCAATATAATCACAGAAATTGGAAATGCAGAATATAATTTGATACTTTTAAGGATCTAACCCGCAAAATTTGATCCGCAGAAAATAACAGTTAAACGGTATGCAAACATTTTTGCATATTTCTTAGTCTCGTTATTATGCTGATTTAGAAAGCCTTGATAAAATTATTCAGCAACTGGTACATTAACCAAGATAATTGAATAGCAGGTTGTCTATTTTTGTTTGACATGATGCTGTTTGACATGCACATGATATCAATAAATGTTCATCTTACAATGTACATGTAACATCAAGACAATAGGCGAAGAATTTAATCAAAAGCGTAAAAAATAGAAGATATATATACAGGAACTAAAACATATACTTCAGACAATCATGCAAAAATTACATAATCAAAATAACATCCGTATATTGTTACTATGCCTTTAAGCTGCTGCTTCAACTTAACAATTGAATAGATATATATATAAAAATTGATGTTCACAAAGGATATTCACAAAGGATATGCAACAGGTCACATACATGCACAAGGAGGAATTGTAAGCGTGATTTGTTGTCTGCTTTATTCATTACAATGATATCACATGGATTAAATCTTAGCATAGAGAAATTGGTTTATGCTACTATGCTACTACGCGTATCCTTTTACATAAATGGATTAACAAAGTGACCCATTACAATTCATGAAGAATTTTGAGTACTTCCTTATAAAAAGTTATCAAGAAACATTGTGTAAACCTACATAAGCTCACGCCTAGCTTGACAAATAGCTATTTGTACCTTAAAAATCCAAAAATACATTTACAGCATGATTACATCTACAACGTTCAATAGAAAGATGTAAGAATATTACGGAGGGCAAATTCATTGGCAGTGTTTCTGGCACCGTACTGTTCCAACGTTTTCATAGAGTGTTTGACCATCCATGTTTACACCATATATATGTCTGTTAAAAGAGAACAAATGTATTAAATATGTTGATGTTTATGTTACCCTTATACATAGTCATAGATTTAAGGCTAAATGAAAATTATACTAGTATAATTCAGTTTTTTGAGGATACGTTACAGTGTGTAGCGTCGAATATGGTCCTGTCAATTAAATGTGTAATCACATTCCTTACATCTATGATCATTTGACTTCGCAGATTAATGTACGAGCAAAATTCAGGAATATTTATTTTTGACAAATATATTAAGGTAAGGTTTGCGGTTAAAGGGAAATAACTCACATATTTTCATTGTGACGTAACACCAATACCCTTTATTTCAGCTATGACGTCAAAATTTATATGACATCATAATTGATTTCAGGTTTTTTTTTTTTTCCCGGGGTTTTGTAGTTTCATTGAAAAAATAACAGGATACAAGCGTTTTATCAATTTTCACAAAAACAAAGTCCGCATTATATGATTTTGAATAGTGTTTTAGAAACATCAGAATACACATATACTTAGATATTTTTTTCCTGAAATCGGTGGACTTGGAAATGTTTCAAATAAGATGTTTTCGTTTACAAAATAGTAGTCCAAAATAAGATTTATGTTGCATTTTATTCTATTTTTAAATAGTTCATTAGAAATTATTAAAAATGACTCATGATATAAATAGTGACATTGTTTTCGAACATTGTAGGCATAAACAACCCCCATTATAGTCACATATAAAATGTACATATTTTCACGAAACTATTTACATTTCATCAACATGAAAATTTGAAATCATGAACTTTGACCTTCTGTAGTTATAAAACGGGACCGGCAAAATCATTTGAATTTCATGAGAAAAATGACTTTAGTGTAGTGAACAAAATGGTATTTAACTTTGGTACAATTCCTAAAAAAACGCGAGCCGCAAACCTTACCTTAATTGCATTTGCATTTTGAAGAATATGGGGGTTTTAAAATGGTCTCTTCCTCTTGTACAAATATTTAAAGGTATATATGCCATTTTAAATCAAATTTTTAAAGGGACTTGGACACGATTTGAGCTAATTTTTTTCAAAATTTATTTTTTTATTTTTAATGTCTAGAATGGTTAATATGGATGTTTTTAATGCTCTGTCAAAATTTGAAAGTCAAATATCGAGTTACAAGCGAGTTACAGAGGTTAAAATTCTTTGAGAATCTATATTGAGACCACTTTGAACGGTGGACACGTGTAAGAAATGAGTTATACTTTATTTTTAATTATGTGCTTGCCAGCTTCTTGCTATACATATGAGTCACACAACGGTGTTCGTTTTCTTTGTTTCATAAGATATTTACTCATGTGTATGGTACAATATTCATTGTCTGAATACGTTAAATCTCGTATAGCTATCACCTGAATACTTTTAAAGTCTATAAATTGTATGTTTTAAGTCAAGGGGCTCCAGAAGGGATAATTTTTACGTTCGATTTTAAAATCATATGTTGTTAAAAGTATGAATATAATGGTCAATTGCAAAAGAGCTATCATCGATTGGCATCGACACCGATACGCAGCCATCCTCACAAAATGCAGATTACAATTTCTGATATTTTTCTGATTACCACACACACACACCTGTTTGTATGAATTAAAACAATTGTAAACAGACCTGCCGCGTTGCCTCGTTCTTCATGCCGCTTTTCTGAATTAATATTCCCGCACACCTGCGCAAATCCACCTCAAACGTCAATCGTTTATGAATATGCATTGTGAAATCGCGGTTAATCAATTACAAATTATGGCTGGTACCATAATAAAACATCGCAAAATTTTCTATAGACTTCTTTTTTATATATCTAGACATGCTGACAAATTTTGGGTCTAATTTTTTAACATCGCAAAACGCCTTAAAAACGGCATATATACCTATACCTTTAACTACAAGTATGATATTATATTCATGTTGTTTAAATAGTAATAATATTTCCAGTTTACGACTTTGCATAATATCCTCCGCTTTCGTTCCCTCCTTATTTTATATTTTTTCCATGAAACGTGGATTAATAAACACTTGCATTCTAACCATTAGGTAAATGTAACGAATGTTCTCGATAACAAAAAAGTAAAGCATATGCACACACACCAACCTACCGATCAATTATGGCATTTAACGTGAATTTTATTGCCCTTATACACAAACACGTCTCCATCTTCAATTAAACGCTTGCAAATACTGCACGTCTGGAACATCTGCCTCCAGTCTAAAATGAGGTTATTATTTTTTAATTCTCAGACGAAGATTTCATACATCCAGATCACATCATTATAAAATATAATGATAGGAACTTTACACAGCCAATTGTACCTCATGGGAAATTAAAGTGAATTTCACGTGAGGCACAAATCCCTTTGTAGAAAACACGTTATAAAATCATTTTTTTTGAATTTTTTAAAAATTAATCTTATTGAAATAACTAAAGAATCAAATTGGTAATAATTATCTAGGGCTATTGAAACTCTAAATGATTATATACATATATTACATTATTAGGAACACCTGCAAGCACTTTTCAAGCTACACTATAAAGGACTAAGCTACTCTACATTTAAAAAAAAATATTCAGAATCGTTTACATGTACATGTATGTTGTATTTTGCCTGATTAAAGATAGTCCTTTTTTCCTATTATTCAGCATTTAAGAAAAAAATATTTATTATCTCTGATTTCTGCTTGTGTTTGTTTGTTAATTCAGAATGTTTGTTCAATTATTTCAATCTATACTCTATAAAAGTTATGTATGAGAGTCAGGGTTGGCGGATGTTGAAATATTCGAAAACTAGTATATCTATCTATGCAATTGCAATTCAGCGTTAAAGAACATGCATCATTTATACAACACGAACAATTAGCAAGAAATGACTGCAGATAATTTAAACCAGAACAATATTTACATCATTGTAGTCTTTTTAAATATTACCAGTACAGATAATACGAAAGTAGTGTACCCTTTTCACAGTATGGTCGGTTATCTTCTATATAAAAGTGGTTATTGTCAATAGGCTGCCAGCACTTGTAGCATTTGAAACAATCAGGGTGGTAGGGTTTTTTAATTGCAATTAAATATGTCTGAAGTAAAAAGATGAAAGAAGTCACTAAACAGATCATATTTTATAAATCTACCATTTGAATTACAATTTTAGAATATATTGATGCAGATTGCTTTTTGTCATTTCCTAACCTATAATATATATAATCATGATTGCAGCAAGTTCTTTACTACCCTTAAATTATGTTAATAGAATTCCCTCTCGTTATCTTTCAGTTTCTTTTCATTAGATATTGTTTTAATTGTATAGGGCAGGAATTTTATTTTATACGTCTTTAATAGTGTTTCCACATGTGGCACAAGTTGGTGCAAAGCGTTGCTCGTAGTCCTTTTCACAATACAAAGCACCGTCCTTTTCCACAAATCCATTATTCAGCAGATTCTGTCCACAACTATGTTCGTGACAAACAAAGTGCTCAGGACACCATGTCTTATTAAGGGCTGAGACATAAGACCCTCTGAAACACCAATTTTCACAAAACACCTTAGCTTAAAACAGGTTAAATCCATATGTAAAATCTTATTAACCCTTGATTTACTAATGATTGATATTTCAATTAATTTTAATACTAGACTTGTTGACTTGGTAAAAATTGTAGTACCTGATGCGGACGCTACAGGTAGAGCAGACTTTGCTTTTCGGACTACTTGCCTTCTCATCAGCACCAGATAATGAAATTGCTTTACCCTTCTTTACTGTTATTTCATTAACCCCAGTGGAGTGTTTTGAATGAGCCATTTGTGGGCTTCCTGAAGCTGCAAGGGCAAGGAGATTAGCATAATAACAATTGTATAATATAATAATAATAGTAATAATAATAATAGTAGATTTGTAAAGTTGTTTTGTACATGCTGCTGATAAAGTCACACAATTTTGGCTGTCTAGATGAAGAATATTGAGCTTAAAAAGAAATATATTATGATAAAAATACTAAATAAATCATTCAATGTCGTAAAATATATGAATTTACCATTTTTTAAAAACACTGTGTTAATCTATTTAAAGACCATTTAGTGTGAAAATAAACAGAGCATTATGTGCTAAATGAAAATAAAATTCTTTCAAATTAGTGCATGTGTTTGTTTGTCACACCAGTACAAATATTCATATTTTTGAGAGTGTTCACATTGGATTTGCCTGTTACCCAATGCCTGCATTTGAATTCCCAATAAAATATGTTTTAATTAATTGAGTTTAGATTTCGACATAGGTACATGTAGATGTTCAAAATGTTTCCATCATAATCATATTACATGTCTGAATCATATGGATCTTGATATTACCTTTTATTTGTCATAAGACATTTCTTATTACCTGTTGCTTGGAAAGTTTTTGAAGTATTAGGTTGATCCCTAAACCGAAAATAAAACAATTATCAATATATCCTATTAATCATAAACAAGAATAACTCTATTGTTGGTCCAAACATCATCAAGATAAATATTGAAATATTCCATCTGTATTTAAATCATAAAAGCACTTTAAATATCCCGAATTTAGGTTCTCACAATATTTTAAATTAATCAACAACTTATATATAAACGACAGATAAATCAATCGATGTTTCTTAGGGCTAACTATTTTAGTAGCTTCATTGTACATTCAAAATATCAAAGCTATTCTACTTTTTTGTAACATATAATAATATAATTTTGCCATCCTTCTTAAGATTAGTGATCATGACTACCAAGTACACGTATGTATTATATTTTAATTGTACGCAAATATATCAATGCAAAAATGTTACAAAAGAATTGAAATAATGCAAGAAGTTAACAAGATATCTAAAGGATTTCTTAGTAAGGACGACGGACCTCATTCACTTATATATCGCGCACCTAAAATGAATGATTGTTACAAACATCGGATTCTCATCAATATTAGGTTACATGTATAAACACTAATACTACTGTGATGTAAACGCTTTATATGGTGCATATGGTGGCTGATCTTGCTATAGTTTATCATGCTAAAATAAATTTGTCAACATTATTTTACCTGCACAAATTTCTTTTGGGAATGTCAACAGTTCTGTAGTGTTGATCATATAAGCTCGTAATTTATAACGATGTACATAATTATGTTCGTTAACAAAATTTCTACCATAGAACAAATAATTTACAGTCAATGCTCGTATTAAAAATAGAGTTAATCTTTTTTAAGATGAACTCTTCTTTAAAGTTTCGAAGTGTTTTATCATAAATAAATATGTAGCATATTCTTACAGTTGTTAGGTTTCATAAATCAACTTAAAATGAATAGCTTAACCTTTTTTCAGAGTTTGCGGCATTTTTGCATTTTAACTAAAAGGAAAAGACAACACATCACTCTCTGGTATATTTCCCCGTAAAAACGATGTCAATGACATAATCCATTTTACATGATATTATTTCAAAATCACCATACATATACAAGTATCATATTTCAATTTAGATAGAAAATCTATTGCAGAATTTTCATTAATTAATTTTCTCTCTACTAAGAACACTTTTCTCAATTATGTTCAATTGAAAAACAGAAATGATATTTTTTTAAATGGTTCCTACTAAAAATTCGTTTTTAATGTTATTTTCTATTGATCTTGATATATTCTAAGTAACTAAAACTCATTGGAAATTTTAATGAAAATCGCTATTGAAGACTGAAATGAATTAGGTCCGTCGTCCTTAATTATCATTTGTTTTTGTTTTTGAAAATGCACACCTTACAGTCTGTAAAGCACCATTGGTACTTTCTCTTGAATATTCTTCTTGCGGAGTATTGAACTGCTGGCATTCGGCATTAAAGGTGTTGGTTTTTGTCTTAGTGGGGACAGTCTGAGCTTGCTGTTCTGAAAAAAAGTTCCAAGTTTTATGTAGCGCTAAACTTTTGAAAGAATTCTATTCCGAATTCTGAATTTTATACATCACACACGTTCATACATGCAACATATTTGTTTGCTTTTGCCTCAAAATCATAATTAATGATTCATTTGTTAATCACGAAACAATGGTTTGATTCATTTATTCATTTGATAAAAAATACAAGATATGTATATATATTATAAGAATATAGTGCGCAGCAATTCAAGTTATTGTGATTATCACACAAAGTGTTCCCATTTTGATTTTAGTACTACTCCGCCTTAGAGTCATGCAGAGTTCAATGTGTAAGTGATTTATGACCTTATCAAATTTGATAGTACTCCAGCAAAATAATGTTCAGTTACTTGTAAACCTTTGTATAATTTCTGTATCAATACGCGATTGCATGACAGAGAAATCATAAGGGGAAACAATCCATCACATTTCCAGAAAGACTATATAAACCACAGTAAATTAAACTCATTTTACAATAAAATATTCTTTATATCCAACCTAACTTTATCAAAATTACAACATAGTAGGATCCGGAAACATTGATTCAATCGTAGATATTCCTGAAAATTTCACCAAATGCAATTCTTTTTTTTTTTTTTATTGAGAATCTACTTGAATAGGTTGTACATTTGTTTTTTAAATGTTCAAAGGGAAGTAACTCTGTATGCATATTAAGAACATTATTAAAGTACAGTTTGGGCAAATTTAGCGAGTTTTTAAAAAATACTGATGATTTTTTCTGCAAGAATATTTTTTTATAAATAGAATCTTTGCTTGAAAAATGAAAATTGATGTGTATTATTCACTGCACCTGCCAGTGCCACTATCCGGAATTATATCTTTTATTGTACAGCAACATTTTTAATGTGTTATAGTCCGTCGCAAGATATTCATGCCGCACATTTGGACCATTTTTTAATAAAAACACATATACCTGTGAGAGAAATGCAATTCAAATCGATGAAATGGAAAATTTCTAAGATATCTTCATTGACAAAGTATCGTTTTTCACTCAGAAAAAATTCACAGGAGCGAAAAACGATTTCTTATGGAGATTTATAATGGGGATTGTTTACATCTTTTCTCCATACGGAAGTCACTTGGAATACTTTGCACAATTTTTCAACGTTATCATTCGGGTACTTTCATCTCTTTTGCAATGGAAACTCCTTGTAGACTTTTTATTTTTAGCCGTGTATTGAAGCCTGACAAGCAAGAGGGGGCGTTTCAAAGGGGAAATATCGGGATTTTCCCATACTATTGAATAAAAATCGTTTGAATCAAGAGGTATTCATGAATATAGAACAATTTAAGAAAATTTGCGGCAAAAAATATCTTTGGACAGGTTATAATGTTTTGTGATATACAGTTGGTTGTCATTATCTCGCAAATTTTCACAAGTGTTGTGATTGTTTTCTACCTTTTATCACATATATATATATATATATATAT
>WFKH01011925.1:17860970-17875311 GCA_016163765.1 Magallana hongkongensis | reverse complement strand
TATAATAATATTTAGAAGTTTCTAGTTTATATACTTACTTCCGTTGATACTATAAATAGGTTCGTTTCGACATAGAGATCGATAATAAACTCTCACACGTGTTCGATCATCATAGGAAATATCCAGCTTTTGTTTATACTTTTCTATTGGTTAATATACCGGAAGTAACCTTTTTCGGGTGGTGCTAAATACAGTCAAAGGTCATACCCTTACATTCTATTCACTAGATTTAACGTTATATTTTTCTATTGTCATGGTTTGCAATATAAAGCCCTGAAATTCGTAGTTTCTTGGGGACTTGTTAAACATTAATTCGCTGTAAGTTTCTCACTTTTATAACATGGTTTTTTTTTTAGATATTTAACAGGTTGCACCCGTTAGGAAAATAGTTTGATCATTTTGTCGTCGTTATTTGCTCCAGTTAAATTATTTTGGCCTTAAACTAAAAGATAAGTGTTAGGTTTTAAAAGGGATTTTTGTATTTATCCTAGGCCTTTCCCCCGGCTAGGTGGGCTAGCGTTCCCATACGCTAGGATGAGGGGTGATTTTTGATGATGATTTTGATGGTGGTTTTTGATAGGGACATATTTTTTATACTCGGCAGGAATTTACAATTGTTATCATTATTTTGTTTTGTTATTTTCTATAAAATCGTGAATAAATATTGTTGTTTGTTGAAGCTGGTGTTTTTCATTGCAGGGTGTTTAAGTGTGTCAAAGGTGAAATATACATTATTAAACTTAAAAGTAAGACCAAACAGAATCTCAAATCATTAAGAACCTGGGAAATTAATTAAAACAACATAGGAAACGGTAAACATATTCAGAGTGTGATTCTGACCTGACCCGTCCTATTACAAAAATGGTGCCGTCTACCTAGGATTTGAGCCCGCTGTATTTGGCTTTTTGAGTGTTTTTTGGTTGTTGGTAAAACCACTTGTGTATTTCACGCCCACGTATTTTTACAGTAAGCGGTTTTGTTATAGCCTGTTTCAATAAACATAATAAAAATTCACGCTAAAAATTGATAAAGATCCGCGAATTGAAAAGTTAGCAAAACCTCAAGATTTTTATAGGGTACCAGATGGTCAATCAAAGCAAACTATTGTTGATTCAGATGAAATATATGGGAAAAGTCCACGAGTTAAAATATCTGACCGAATTCTAAAAAGTGCTGAGTCGTACGTTGCCCGTGCGCCACGCGTCACAGAACCTGATGTTTACAGAACACCTGTTCGAACAATGCATGACACAATAGAAGATACTGTGTTTTTCAATGACCGATATCATCCGGACACGAGTGACCTTGTCGATTAAACTGCTTTGTCGCAATACGATTTAGAGTTAACAGAACCTAAAGAATACTCCGGGACAATTAAAACAAAGAGTTGGTTACGTGTACCCGATTCAGAATTTGTAAGGTAAGATATTAGAAAAGAACTTAGACAATTGTTTACAGAATTTTCAGGTATTGCAGAAAATCCGGCTAGTTCGAATTCTGATCCAAAATTTCAGAGTATGAATTTGAAAACTGAAAATAAAGATGTTAAAGACATTCGGAAATCAAATCCTGAGTTTGTTACAAGTACTTCAATTAGTTATGGAGACAAATCTTCATTTACAAATCAAGATAAAATGCCTAAAACACCGGCACGCGTACACTTTGACTCGACGTCCACAGATTTCCGTCAATCCCGTTGCGACATTCACTCGCGTGAGAGTTCAAGAGATACTTTGGACAGAAGGTTTTCACAACCTGGTACTCAAAGACACTCTGTTTCAACTCTCAATACTAAACCATCCTTGCATGCTTCTCAATTAAACAAGAGTTCCCAAATAAATGAAAATTTTGAGACTCCGCGCAGTATGTCAAATAATCAGACAAGGGGAATAACTGCTACAAGATTAATTCCGCAAGCAATGGCCCAAGAGTTACCTCCTCATGAACATTTTGTAAATCCCCATAGACTTTCAAGAAAAGAAAAAGAACCTCAAATTTATGATGGTTCAACTGACTTGGAAATTTATTTACAACATTTTGAATGGGTTTCTAGGTACAACAGCTGGACAAGTGCTGAAAAAGCACAACAGTTGGCCATTAGTTTAAAAGGGGAAGCTCAACAAGTTTTCAGAGATTTGGACCTTTGGGAGATTAGAGAATTTAATGACATTAAACATGTTCTCTTACAGAGGTTTAACCCTCCTGGTCGTGAAGCGGCATATCGATGTCAATTTAAAAATCGCAAGCGTATTAAAACTTAAAGCATTTCAGAATATGGTTATGCACTTAAACATCTTTCAGCAAAAGCGTATCCACAACTAGACAGAGTTGCTAGGGAGACTTATGTCATTGATCAGTTCATTTGTGGTCTTAAGACCGCGGAACATTAACTGGCAAGATTGGAAACATACAGCTTACGTCAATTTCACCTGTTACAGTCAAAACATTTGAAATGGGCGGGGACAAATTGACGCGGAAAATTGACGTAAGCAGTATATTTCCAATCTTGCCAGTTAATGTTCCGCGGTCTTAACAATACTGAAATGAAAAAGCATGTTCAATTTAGACATCCCAGATCTGTAGAAGCTATTACATTGGCTATTGAGTATGAAGCATTTGAGGGACCCAAAACAATTCTCAGAAAACCTTTGAGTGAAGAGAAAAGTGCATGTTATTTCTGAAACTCCGCAAACTTCTGAAAATTCTGGGAAAGATTTGGCTTCCATAATTTCTGAAGAAATGTAAGCTCACATCTGAGATTAGATCAATCAAATCAGAAAGAAGGCTCAAGTGTGAATATTGTCAAAAGTGGGATCACCCTTACTGGAAATGTCCAAATAAACCAAACTTTAACAGGGATAAATATAATGGTCCAACCACTTCAAACAATGTCAACTCTTATTCGGGAAAATAGGTGGGGTTGCGTTCGAGGCCGACAATTCAGCCCTTAAAACTGGTGAAGAAAACAAACTTACCAATAGGCCAATAATTTCATTGAATACAATAAAACCAAGTTGCTTGTTTGTTGAGGCAAAGATGGATGGTGTTCTGATGAGTTTTCTGGTTGACACAGGTTCTGCAGTTACTATTCTTAATGAGGATATATTTGACATGTTATATGGAAAGATAAAACCTAAGCAGCTGAAAAGCGTAAATAAAACGCTGTTGTGTGCGAAAGGTGAATCAATTCCAATACTGGGAATGTCAAATTTTTCATTTAGTTTATGTGATTTAGATAATATTTTTGAGCAAGAAATGATTGTTGGAAAGTTAGAGGGAAATATTAGTATTTTGGGAGTAGACTTCTTGAAGAATTATTGAGGAGTTATAAATTTCCGTCATGAAAGTTTGCAAATTGGCAATCAGATATTTCCTCTCTCACAAACCCTACTAAACTTGCATAGATGTGCCAGAATCTGACTCTGTGATACTATTAAAATACCCCCTGACACAGATTTCTATTGTAAAGGGTACATTCAAGGGAAACTTGTTACAGATTATGGTTTAGTTGAGCCCAAACAAATTATCAATGTAAATGGTCTTTTGATGGCTAAAACTTTGGTTAATCCTAAAAAGGATGAGATTTCTATTTCACTCCTTAATCTTTAAAACAGGTCAGTTAGATTGAATACAAATACTTGTATTGCTGATCTAGAACCAGTGGAGAGTGTGCATTATATAGAGCCTCAATCTCATTGAAGTATTATCGGGTGCACAATGGTTTTCCTCTTTGAATTTAGCTAGTGGGTATTGGCAATGTCCTTTGAAAGAGTCTGACAAAAGTAAAACTGCATGTACCACTCACAGGAGATTATATCATTTCAATGTTATGCCCTTTGGGTTATGCAATGCCCCTGCAACATTTTCACGCC
The DNA here is from genome assembly GCA_016163765.1 of Magallana hongkongensis. NCBI lineage: Eukaryota > Metazoa > Mollusca > Bivalvia > Ostreida > Ostreidae > Magallana > Magallana hongkongensis. The sequence goes on along the minus strand of WFKH01011925.1, from coordinate 17,871,439 downwards.
TTATGAATTTAGTGTTGGGTGGACTCAATTGGACGAGATTTTTATGTTATTTAGATGACGTCATTGTATTTGGCAGTACATTTGAAATTGCATTGAGAAATCTCAAAGATGTTTTGAGTGTTTACGGAAAGCTAATCTGAAACTCAAACCTAAAAAGTGTTCATTGTTTCAAACTGAAGTTGCATATTTAGGCCACAGGGTTTCTAAAGCTGGCATCAGCTGTGATCCTAAGAAAATTTCCGCTGTTCAAAATTGGCCAATTCCAAGTAATGTTACGGAAGTTACATTATTTTTAGGTACCGCGGGTTATTACAGAAAATTTATTCCAAATTTCTCAACCATAGCATCTCCCTTGAGTCAACTCACAAGGAAAAATAAAAGGTTCAAATGGGATGAAAATTGTCAGAAAGCTTTTGATGCGCTAAAATTATTGTTGGTTTCTGCTCCAATTTTAGCATATCCTGTTGCTGATGGAAAGTTCATACTTGACACAGATGCAAGTAATACTGGGTTAGGTGGTGTTTTGTCCCAAATTCAAAATGGGGAAGAAAAGGTTATTGCCTATGCAAGTGTTTCTTTACTAAAATCTCAGAGAAAATACTGTACGACCCATAAAGAACTTTTAGCAATTTTTACTTTTTTGAAACATTCCCAGAAATTATTTGTTTGGTCAGAAATTTTTATTGAGAACAGATCATGCTTCTATCAAATGGCTGAAGAACTTTAAAAATCCAGAGGGGATGATTGCTCGATGGATAAGCATTGTTGATATGTATGACTTTGAAATTGAACATCGTAGGGGAACTTTACACTTAAATGCAGATGGTTTATCCCGAATCCCAGTTAAACGCAAATGTACAAGAGAAAAATGCCCTGGTTGTGATTCTCCGGAACACTTAGCAAATAATCATAATTTGAACTTAGAGGTTGTGGCTGAAGAAGGAAAATTTCTGCATGAAGAATCCAAGTATTCTGAGCAGGGAATATATACTGTGCAAGCCATTGACAACTCTTCTGAACTTTCAAATTGGGTAGAATCCTGGGGTCCTGATCATATAAAAGAATGGAAAAATGAAGACAGCAATGTTGGCAAATTTAAAACACTCAAATCAACAACTGATCATAAACCAAACAGACAAACAATGGAGTCATTCTCATATGAAATTAGAATTTTATGTCAAATGTGGGAAGAATTAGAAATCAAACCCGATGGGATACTTTACAGAACAAGTGAAAAAGATCCACAGGGAAACATCTCAAATCAGATTGTAGTGCCTCAAATTATTAGAGAAAAGATTTTATAATCCCTTCATAATTCTAGAATATCAGGTCATTTAGGCAGAGACAAAACATACGGATCTATTAAGAGAAAATTCTATTGGCCTGGAATGTCCAACGATGTAAAACTTTGGAGTCAATCATGTGATTTGTGTGCACGTAGAAAACCAGGCCTGGTTTTGGAAAATCTTCACTTCAATCTTCTCTTCTTCAATCTAAAAAACCTTTAGATAGAATTGCAATAGATATTTTGGGTGGTTTACCTAAAACTAATAATGGAAATGAATGTATCATTGTTGCTGGTGATTATTTTTCAAAATGGAAAGAAGCTTATGCTGCTTCATATCATATTGCACTTACAGTTGCTGATAAACTTGCTACTAAATTCATTGCACACTATGGTGTTCCAAATCAGATACATACAGATCAAGGGAGAGAATTTGAAAGTGAATTATTTTCTGAACTTTGTAAACTCATGGGTATTGAGAAAACAAGAACCACTCCTTATCGATCTCAGTCTGATGGACTTGTAGAGCGTTTTAATAGAACCATAATTGCCATGTTATCTGCTTTTGTTAATGAAAATAAAAATGACTGGGATGATCATTTGCCCTACCTTATGATGGCTTATAGAGCTAACCCCATATCAGTACAAAATGTAGTCCAAATTTACTTATGCTTGGTAGAAATATATCTTGTCCTCTACATATTATGGTGGGAATACCTCCTGGAAATCCCCGAAAACTGTGTCCTCCAATGTATGTCAAATGGTTAGAAATTGCAATGAATAATGCTTTTGAATTTGCTCATGATAATTTGTGCATTGCAGCTCACAGACAAAAACAATATTATGATAAAGGGTTAAAACCAAGAGAATATGAACCTAGTGATTGGGTTTGGAGATGGTATTTGCCTGCGGTTTCAAATAAATTGGATCAAGGTTGGACAGGGCCATGTCTGGTAATCAAAAGAATTTCAGATGTTACGTACGAAATACAGTTAAATTCTGAAAGAAATCCCATAGTCGTCCATGTGGATCATTTAAAACTATTCCAAGGGAGACAACCTCCTATCAATTGGCTGGAAGAGATAGAGAGCTTCCAGGCTGATGAAGAAAATCTGAGCGATACTTCCTCTCCACAAATTCCTGATGATTCTTTGGTGCAACCTGTACATAATTCTCCTGTGAAAACAAGCACTGGGAGAATAGTTAAGCCAAGAGAGATCTACTCTCCATAATTTGCAGATAAGTTAAAAATGATAACTAATTCTTTATATCAATATCTTTTATGCAGAAATATTCATTAGATTAATGGTTAATTTTTGTTTGTAAGAAGGGGATTGGAATATATATATATAAACAGCTGGTCTGTTTAGCGCTCTTTTCCAAACCCTGTAATTACTAGTACACTCAGACCATGAATAATGATATATATATGTTGTACGTACTAAATTGTAATAAATAATTTCAGAAATATCTATGGAGGAGTTTGTTTTGGACATTCTAGTCAGTGACGAGGAAATGGCGGAATTAGACAGGGATATCCGTCCCCTCTGGCAGTAAGGAGGAATGAGCTGTCCAGCCGACGGATGTGACGTCTTCTTGGAATGCATGACGAAATGTCGGAAACACTGGTCGGAGATACATACTGAGTTTGTCTTTTGATACCAGTGCACCCTGTGTCGGTTTGCGACATTGAGGAGAAATCAGATCATAAGACATATGGGTCGGGTACATCCAAACCAGCCGACCGAGGGCCTGGAGCCGAGGACCTTCTTAAACAGGAAATATAGGAATCCAGAGAATGGCCTTATGCCAATTTGTGAAATCTCGGACAGTAGGAGGCAGTTTAGAGATCAAGAGGCCAAGCGGCGGAGATCCCTTGTTGCGGGGATCGAGACCCCTTTGGTAAAAGAGGATACCAACTCCCGCAACCAGGTGGTGTTCGCATACGACACAGAGACAGTAATAGTGACAAAGTAACTCTGGGGGTCAAAGAGTAAGGAGAAAGTTGTGAGATTGAAGAACAATTAAATTAGATTGAGTTATCTACAGAGGAAATGAAATATATGGCCATTATAGTTTTGTTTTATGTTTTAATAGTGATTGTTAATCACTGGCCATATATTGATTGATTTCATTGTTGAATTTAATATTTTGTTTGTAGCGAAAGAAAAATGTATGTTTTATTTTATATTCGTTCCTGCTATTGTTATATATACTTAAAATAAATGATTATATCATTTATTCTCAAGCAGGGGGGAGTGTAGCAGGAATGGGTTCAATTCACATTATTAATTCCCTATTTTTGTCTATAATAATATTTAGAAGTTTCTAGTTTATATACTTACTTCCGTTGATACTATAAATAGGTTCGTTTCGACATAGAGATCGATAATAAACTCTCACACGTGTTCGATCATCATAGGAAATATCCAGCTTTTGTTTATTCTTTTCTATTGGTTAATATACCGGAAGTAACCTTTTTCGGGTGGTGCTAAATACAGTCAAAGGTCATACCCTTACATTCTATTCACTAGATTTAACGTTATATTTTTCTATTGTTTTGGTTTGCAATATAAAGCCCCGAAATTCGTAGTTTCTTGGGGACTCGTTAAACATTAATTTGCTGTAAGTTTCTCACTTCTCTAACATGGTTTTTTTTTTTTTTTAGATATTTAACAGGTTGCACTCGTTAGGAAAATAGTTCGATCATTTTGTCGTCGTTATTTGCTCCTGTTAAATTATTTTGACCTTAAACTAGAAGATAAGTGTTAGGTTTTAAAGGGGATTTTTGTATTTATCCTAGGCCTTTCCCCCGGCTAGGTGGGCTAGCGTTCCCATACGCTAGGATGGGGGTGATTTTTGATGATGATTTTGATGGTGGTTTTTGATAGAATTTTTGATAGGGACATATTTTTTATACTCGGCAGGAATTTACAATTGTTATCATTATTTTGTTTTGTTATTTTCTATAAAATCGTGAATAAATATTGTTGTTTGTTGAAGCTGGTGTTTTTCATTGCAGGGTGTTTAAGTGTGTCAAAGGTGAAATATACATTATTAAACTTAAAAGTAAGACCAAACAGAATCTCAAATCATCAAGAACCTGGGAAATTAATTAAAACAACATAGGAAACGGTAAACATATTCAGAGTGTGATTCTGACCTGACCCGTCCTATTACAGTACAAATACTTTGAAAAGAAAAAGTCAACACGACATATCTTGTATTGAAACATACCTTTATAATCTCTCATACGATAGTTTAGCTGAATTTCCCACTATCGACGTCTTCCAGGCCATGCTTCTTTTTAAAATGTTGACACACCGCTATCAGCTGTTGTTCGCAGTCAAAACATTGCGAGTTGACTAGGTGAATCGTATGATAATTATTTCGATTAAAACTAATAAGTTTGTGTTTAATATGCAAAGCACAGATTAACATGCATTACATTAATGCATTTATTCTTCAAGTTAATAATTACAATAAATATATATTCATATTTAAAATCTTTACAAACTCTATATTCAGTGATCCAATCTACATATTGTATTGTTATATTCAGTAGTATATTCTCACTATATAACTCTATATAGAGGAATAGTCAATAATTGTAATGTTAGTTCGTCCAAAAAATATTGACCGGTCAATATTTTTTTAATGTTGACCGGCTAGGAATAATATCTAGAGAATATTCCCCCTATATTCGCCTCTGATTTGTTGATTCGTAAACGGTGACGTAAATAAACCTTCGCGACTCCAAAACAATGTGACGTCACAATAGGCAATCAGTCAAGGCAAGTACACAACGGACGCGCAATGCGATGGTTTGTTATCATAACGGGAATATGGATTTGCGAATTATTGTGAAGTAAAATCAGGTAAAACATCTTTAGCCTAGTTCCCACAGACAGTGGAATATCACCAGTGACCTTTTGATGCCGACGATATTTTGGAAATGAACTTTGCGCAAAACTAAATTCGTGAACTCTATGTTGAGCCAAGAAAATTACGGCGATCTGTTTTCAAATCCTTTCTTGATTTTTTGTTTCTTCATATAACAAAACAAATGTTGACTGTGTTTTCGGGCAACATTGATTATATTAGCCCCCTTCGGACGAATATGTTGCCCTCCGCTTCGCGTCGGGCAATATTTCTTCCTTTGGGGGCTAATATAATCAATGTTGCCCTCAACCCTAGTCAATATTTGTATAGTGTTGTTCTATTATTCAACAACTGAAAGATCTGTGACGATTAGGCTAGGCTTAATATTGCGATTTAAAAAACACTTTTACCAAATTTTAGAAAAGACTTTCGATCGCTTTTCGCTGTTATAGAATCGCCGGGGATCTGTGTTTTCAATTCCAGCTGCTTTGTTTTTGTTGACAAATTTTTCTCTTTTTCCAAACGAAGTTTACACATTCAACGTAATTATCAAACGAAATCGTTTCAATAAACACTCAGATTAACCATTTAAAAAACAGAGTTCGGTTTTATGACCTGTACGAATTGTTTTCAGCAGGAGTTACTTTCAGTGTGAATTTTGCACTATTTTCTAAACCTTGACTGCGGAATCAAATTTTCCGGAAATATCAATATTTAAACCCCGATATCTCTGCAATGCATCATCCGATTTTAAAACGAATTTCAGTTTAGTATTTAACTTTGCAAACTCTACAATATGTATATTATTTTATGTTTTTATATATAGTTTTATGACCAGTACGAATTGTTTTCAGTAGAAGTTACTTTCAGTGTGAATTTTGCACTATTTTCTTGATCTTGACTGTGGAATCAAATTTTTCGGAAAAATCAATTTTTGAACCCAAATATCTCTGAAATGCGTGGTCTGATTTTAATACGGATTTCAGTGTTAGATTCAACTTAATGTGCTCTACAAAATACGTATACGCTTTTTATTTGATCAAAAAATGAAATTTTTTGAAAAAAATGATTCACTTCCGGTTTCGACCGGAAGTGACGGATTTACATTTCAAGCCTTATTACAGAGGTTAAATGACAAAATCATAACCACGAAAAATTTCAAGCCTCTATCTTAAAGCGTTTTTGAAAAACGCCATGGACAAAATGACTTTTTTTAAATTTAAAAAATGACGTAACGTCAAAACGGAACTGACGTTCTCATAGAAACTTTAATATCTTTGAGGCATAATAGTTCCACATAATCTCTGAAAGTTTCATCTAAATCGGTTGAAGACTTTTTGAGTTATGAAGCCGAAAAGGAGTCAGAAAAAAAAGAAAAAGTATAATAACTAGATACGATCTCGTTACGAGTAACGAGTAAGTCTTCCGTTCAATTTGTTTAACGATACGATTTAAATATTAACGAAATTTCAGAATTCCCCCTCAACCCCTTCATTTCAGATAATGTATACGATTGTCAATATCCTTTACAATGCTTAACAAAGTGTTTTGCTTTTTCACATACAACACATTAAAGATTTAAGATTTTATTTCCTTAAGGAGGTTGGATCCTGCGATCATAAGTCTTTAAGTTTTTTCCTAAAGTATTTTTTAAAAATCTACATACATAGCTTAACAAAAATTCAAAACAAAATTTTGGGGTCTATATGCTCCTTTCGGTGCTACAGTGTATTTAATATGACCTTTCTGCACTGAAAGTGCAAATTGCACATAAATCGCTTTTCCCTCAATAATTTTTAATCGGAATAAACTTTGGCATCAAATACAAATATATATTATTTGAAATTAATAAAATTAGAATAATCATAAAGAAAAAGTTTGCAATTTCTTCACCGAATTGATATTTTGACCTTTTTGCACTGATAAAATGCTGTTTGTATCCATTAACGATTCAACATGCAATAAAATTATTTAAAAGTCTCAAACTTTTTCTTAAATTTTAATAGACTTGTCAAAAATATCTTACAAATTCAGAAAATAAAACCAAAAGTATGGGTCTATGATGTAAATTTTGAGATATGGCATGATATAAGCTAATTTTAGGCAAAAATTGGAGTTCATTTTTTCGTGACTTTTATGAAATATTAGTAAAATGTGCCAATATACGTCGATAGAAATATTGAAATATTGTTCAAATATGTTTTTTGAAACAACACGAAGATAACCCAATGCATAAACTAGCTGGAATTTAGTCTGCACTGAAAATAAGGAGGCTAAAATTACAGTACTCTAAAACAACTGAGTTATGAAAAATCTTCATTTTCTTCTTAAAAACCTTCCGCCACAAAATATAGTCCCTTACTTAACTCTGTAAATATGTAATTTTTCCTTAACTATTTTATTCAATATAGTTTATTTGGCATTGTAAAATAGGAATTTACAAGTAGAATTAATATATGACACAGAATTTCCAGATTAGAGGTGACTCAAAATGGCTACCCAAAATCAGAGGAACAAACCTCTTTAAAATCCCTAATTACGTCATCAATGGGTGTGGCAATGAGCTTTACAAACTGATATTGTTACGATCAACAACTTTGTATCTATAATGCATTACAAAATCTTGATCGTTTTTAAGTTATTTGTAAAAGACTAATTTAAGGGGTCAGCCCCTTTTTTTGAGTTCATTCAAAAGGACTCACGAATACTAACATTTTTTGTTCTTACACTTATCTAAAATTGTTTTTCATTTTTGGGATACAAATGATTGAATATTTTAAAGGGACAGCCCTCTAGATCCTTCATGGGGACAAATGTCAGTGTTTTGATTAGTGGAATCGAACTGAATCATCAATGCAAGGATTTTCTCTTCTACAATGCCTAACAAAATATATTTCCTTATGTAGATATATTGCGTCAAAGATTAAGTACTGTGGCCCCTAAAAATCCCTAATTACATAATCATTGGGCGTGGCAATGATTTTTTCTGTTAGATATTGTTACGATCAACATTTTTGCTTCTATAATGCATTACAAAATCTGTATCGTTTTTAAGTTATTTGTATTACAGTTTACGAGTCCATTGGCTCTTAATTTAAGGGGACAGTCCCTTTTTCTTGATTTTATACGAAAGGTCTTATGAATACTTACATTTTTTGTTCTTACACCTATCTAAAATTGTATTTCATTTTTGAGATACAAATGATTGAATATTTTAGGGGCAAGCCCTCTAGATCCTTAATTGGGACAGACATTGGTGTTTTGATTAGTGAAATCGATTTGAATCATCAATGCAAGCATTTTCTCTTCTACAATGCCTAACAAAATATGTTTCCTTCTATATATATATTCCGTCAAAGTTTAAGTACTTTGGTCTCTAAAAAACCCTGATTACGTAGAAAATGGGCATTACAATGATTTTTTCTATTAGTAATTGCTACGATCAACAACTTTGCTTCTATAATGCATTACAAAATCTTTATCGTTTTTAAGTTATTTGTATTACAGTTTACGAGTCTATTGGCCCCTAATGTAAGGGGCCACCCCGTTTTCTTGATTTTATACGAAAGGTCTTATGAATACTTACATTTTTTGTTCTTACACCTATTTAAAATTGTTGTTCATTTTTGAGATACAAATGATTGAATATTTTAGGGGCAAGCCCTCTAGATCCTTAATGGAGACAGACATTGGTGTTTTGATAAGTGGAATCGATTTGAATCATCAATGCAAACATTTTCTCTTCTACAATCCTTAACAAAATATGTATTCTTCTCTAGATATATTACGTGAAAGTTTAAGGACGTTGGCCCCTAAAATTCCCTAATTATGAAATAAATGGGCGTGGCAATTCTGATAGATATTGTTACGATCAACAATTTTGCTTCTATAATGCATTATAAAATCTTTATCGTTTTTTAGTTATTTGTAATATATTTTACTAGTCTCTTGGCCCCTAATTTAAGGGGCCAGCCCCCTTTTCTTGATTTTGTTGGAAAAAGCTTTTGATTCTATCCTACATTTGTTCTATATGTCTTCACAAAATATCAACTAATAAAAAGATACAGATCAAAACGTATGAAAATTTTGATTCCAAATTCGTACCCAATTTTCGTGCCTAGGCGAGCTCCAAGAAATGGCGCCACTGGCGTAAAACAAATACATGCTGCACAACTTCAAACTATAATCTACCTATCCTGAATATTTCATAGTGATATCTCTGATAGTTTCTGAGTTTATAGCTGCACAAAATGAGTCGTCAAAAATTACAAAATTGCCGATAAATCGGTACCGGAAGTGACGACAAAAAATTTGAAAAATATGTATGAAGTTTAGATTACGTCCAAAATGTCTGCGAAAAAATGACCGAGATCGGTTGAATAGTTTTCGAGAAATCGCGTGCACAAAATTTGGAAAAAAAAAAATAAGAAGAAACAGTACGAAAACAATAAGGTCTTCCGTTGGAAACGGAAGACCTTAATAATAAAAAGAAACCGAAGAATAACAAGAGGGTCTTCCGTTGGAAGACCTTAATAATAAAAAGAAACCGAAGAATAACAAGAGGGTCTTCCGTTGGAAACGGAAGACCCTATTAACCTACAAGCACAATATTAGTAAGGTCTTCCGTTGGAAACGGAAGACCTTAATTATTGAATGAAAGAAAACAAGCATATTGGAATGCTATTAAAAGTGAAAATCTCGCTGACACATATGAGAGTTGGAAAAGTAAGGAAAACGTTATTTTTCCGAGGAAATTTCGAGTAAAAGAAATAACAGCAGAGCCAAGTGAGGAAACCAAAATCAGAATTAATCTGGCACTTCAAAGATTTAAGACGGAAATTACATTAATACGTCTCAGAATTCCGAAATACAAAAACAAGTATGAGATGCAATGATGTATGATGAATTGAACAAAAGAAGCAATGGCAACATTTGGAAAAAACTTATTGAACTGTGGAATAATGATGTTACTAGAGAAGAGGCAAAATCAAAAAAGATTTTTGAGTCAAAAACTGCATGGTTGGAACAGTATGAATCTAACTATGGAAACGAACCAATAAAACTTAGTAAAAACGCACGAAAACAAAATCAGAGAAATAAACAGCAAAATAACGGGTACAAAAATCCACGTACGGAGAACCGCTATACATCCAGGCCAAACGAAAGGAATGCTTACTCCAGACATATGTCATATGCAGAGGCACTTAAAAAAGGAATCCCACATCATGGTCGCCGTAATGATGATTCATACAGTATGTCAGATCAATATTCTAGACATAACCAAAACGCAGCAAAACACAGC
>WFKH01011925.1:17782476-17802281 GCA_016163765.1 Magallana hongkongensis | reverse complement strand
TCGAAATACGTCACAATACGGATTTTACAATATTGGTTTGACTTTTACATAGCGTTTTAGATATCCGGTATTGGTTTTGCTCTTTGTTAAAGAGTGTTAAGTTATGGTAGAAAAGAACAACTATCTCTAAGGTCTTTTTTAAGGTGTATTCAAACGGAAGACCTCTTGTTGCTCGCAACGAGCGTCTAGTTTTTTTTTATCTTTCTTATAATGCCTGGCACCGAAAAACGATAATATCCCCGTGTATTATACAAAAAGAGAGCAAAGTTCAATGAAAGAAGAAAAAGTTGCAAATAATAAAAATTATGGAGGGTAATCGTGTTAAAAAATCCAGACCTGTAAACTTGACGTTAGAATATGCAATTGTGTTCATGCGCGGATCCAGAAAAAAATTTCCAGGGTGGTCCGAAGGATAATTATGTTTGCCGGGGGGGGGGGGGGGGGGTTCGGGGCATAATTTGCGGAATCTCTAGATCCGCGCATGGTGTTGGTGTCTGAGCTGTGTAATTCTGATCGTATAACCTGTAAAAACCCGGGCATAAACACTTCAAGATTTGACTCTGTTCCTTTATATTAAGCACATTTTGCAACTCATTTGTTTTTGTTATTTAATTTATTCTTCAACTTTGCACATTTTTAATTCATAGATTCTGTATTTGTTTCTTCATCATCGGATATAGCACATCTGACATGTTACAAATCAGCAAATGTAAAGTTTACAAGTTTGTCGAATTTTGACATGGCCTTATATGGCAAATGCTTGGTGCGGGGAAAAGGCCTGCCGTAATCAAAATAAACATAATATTCAGTTTGACTGTGATAATAAACGATACTACATTCTTTGGATCGAGAATATTATTTTGAGAAAAAAAATATTGAGGTTTGATTCAAGAATAGGTGAATGTACGAATGTAAAAATCGGTGCCCTGGTACACCGGTGTGACGAAAGCGCTACTTTCTGTAATATAATTCCCATGGTACATGTATTATACGATAAGGGTTAACATTTACTACAAAAAGAAATGTCTAATATCGCTTAAATAATTTGACATGTAATTTAAACTGGAAAGTATAAGTTGAATACGTAAGGCGGAAATGAGAGGGATCAATAATTTTTGTGTATATAATATGCACATCGATAATCTCACCGAAAGAGAAACATAAAACGCGTATGATCCGTAAAACCAGAAAGGAGTGAATGCGTCACAAGATAGAATTGTCAACCGGTATTTTCTATCAGTGTTATCTGAAATGAGAAATTTTTGAAAAACAATGTATATACGCAAATTCAAAATGAATGCAGAATGAAAAAGTTATGCCGGTGTCTCGAGTATACATACTGTATGCATGCGACGTTATCATAAAGAATAATGACGTCATGACGATTCTGGTGCACCTGACACGAAAAACAATGATATTTTTCAACAGCTCTATACTGAAAACTATTAAATCTAGGATATAAAATTAAGCTGATTCTCAAAGGGCGTTTCCTAGACTATGTTTGGAAAACATATGATAAAATTTTGAGACGGGGCCGATTTTGACAACAAGTGAACCATGTTCTTTATCCAAAATCAATCACCATTAATATAAGTAACTAAATAAACTAAAAAAAAACCCGAGTTAATTTATTGGGATTGAAGCTTGTCAAGGCTCATGCGATATTGTGGGAAGTAAACATCGTGAATTAAGAAGTTGCCTTCCCCCTAAGTATATATAAGTCCCTGGTTATAAAAAAATAACAGACTTGTAATGAGTTTTTTTTTTCATTTTTATTCCAACAGGTGTTTACTGTAACTGAAAATGCACATAATTTAAACCCGAAATAATACATGTAACAAAAACGTTTTTAATTTACATTAACTGTATTTGCTGCATACATGTCGTGAAAATTGTGATACATGTGTAATTGAGTCTATGCATCGACTGAAGCCTAAACTAACCACACAAAGTTGGTCAATAGTTAACGATACATTTCCTATTTTTCAATAGTAAAAATACAATATATTAGCAGTTCTGCAGAACGTTGTCTAGCTACTGTAACACAAATAAATAAACACACACACACACACACACACACACACACACACACACACACACATATATATATATATATACCTTTCAAACCTCCATTTGCTACAGACAAAACATTCAGCAAATATATTCAAAAGTCGTTCTGAATTAAATATGTTCTATTGAAAAATATAAAATTTTTAAAATTAAAATAAATATAGGATCTCTTATGATTGCCGCTTTAGCAAAGAGGGATTTTTATTTCATTATTTCACAATATTCTTAAAGAAATTTACCCTAAAACTAATAAACAGATTTTTTTGTCGGGAATTATATTTTTGTGGGAAAGTTCTTTTTTATAGAAAAACAATCAAAATCGTGATTCTTTGAAAATTTATTAGCCTTGAACATTTTAGCTTATATTTTTATAAATGCAAACTTTCAACATGTGATGAACCGTAATCTTTCGGCCCTCTTTTACATAATTTGATTTACTTTCAGCATAAAACCGTGCAAATATCTGGAAAAAGTATGAATATTTTTAGCGAAATTTTGCAAGAATTTTACTTTCAAAGCGCTAGCCCTCATTTAAAGAAAATCTACGTCACTGACCCTCGTAGTTTTTCAATCCAATTACATGCTGAGGGCATATAAAGACAAACTGCACTGGATTTATATAAAAGTTTCTTATTCAAGAAATATTTGGTCAAATCAATTTTTTTTAAATTGCCAGTTTAAAATGCAAAAATGTCATAACAAATATGCGGCTTTAAAAAAGGATTTTTAAAGAACTATTCTCTTTATTCAATCTGATCATTTAGCATAATTTAAAACAATATTTGATATAATTATTCCGCTTAGATGTAAATTTTGGCAACAAATGTAAATACAGGAAAGATGCATTTCAGTGCAAAAACGTCAATTTAAATGCGCTCCTACTAAGAGGGATGAACACTTACCCCCCCCCCCCCCCCCCCCCCTTTTTTTTTTTTTTTTTTTAAAGGTATTTGTGGTCTATGGATTTCAATGAAATACTTCCCAAGATATTCTTGATTCAACCACATTCAGGAGTGAGATACCGTAAAGGGGTCTACATCTGAAATTTTTACATGAGCAATATCCACCGCATATTAAGCTAAACATATGATTTGGATATACCATGCAGATTTTACAAGAGGTAAAAATGGTTGTCTATTTAAACTTCGTTGGTGTCGTCATCTTTCTTCGATGTATAAATTAGTTACATTTTTAATTTCTATATTATTCCTATAGCAATAAATTAAAGTGCAAATGAAAATTGGCACATAGTATTACGCGAGTAAAGGAATTCAAGTAATATCAAAATGAGTTGTCTTTTTCACAGTCTTTAGAAAAGAAAAAAACATGTCCACAACTTTTTTTTAATCCTAAAATACGGCCTGTGTAAGAATAAAAGATATAGGTATATTCATATTTGTTTTCCCTCAGAAGGAAATTGCACACTTTCATTGGTTTTAACATGGCACTTGCCTGCCAGATATATCTCTTTGACCGTCTGGTGAGAAATCATATTCGGCAATATGGTCGACGCTTTACCCACTCATCTGGACATTTTATATTATCTAATTATAGTACAGAAACCGCTTTCCGTAAGTTCGTAAACTTTGTGGAGTAGATGTCCTTTTGATTTACTTTTAAATTAGATTAGTTGTCTTTTGAATTAACCTCACATTGCTGTGTCTGGAGCAGAATAAAATGGCAGTGTTGAAATTTGCTCAAACATCTGCGGTGGAAAAGTAAAAAGATTTAAAATTAAATTAAGTTAACAAGTGCTAACAAGTGTGCCGCAAAGATGTGAAAGGAGAGAATGAGAATTTTATGAAAATTTCAACTATGTTAAATATGGAAGACCACTTTTACATGGATTGTTCAAGATCATCGATGGCTTCTTGATGGTCCTCGGGAAAACAAAACAATTATTAAGTTTGTTACTGATTGACTGCAGAAATATATCGGGTTTATCAATCTCAAAGACGGCTAAGCTTCGCCTCGTCATCTTTAGGATGGATCAACCCAATATATTTCCTTAGTGAGTCAGTAACAATTCTAAAATGTAACTAGTAGACTAATTGTTCTCGAACAATAAGAGGTTTTTCCACCCTATTATTTTTTATGTTTACGGTGCAGAATACCCAAAAACTTGCTAGATTGCTCAAGAGGGTATACAATTTGGTCAGCAAGGTATGACATTTAGTTCTGAATTATGTCATGTGATTACCTTACTCAGGTATGTAAACAATAAAGTGAGCTATACCAAGTAAACATTTGCACTTTGTTGTTATACTTTACACCATATTTTATCAAACATTTTTGCAGTTGTTTGAACTAATTAAACAGTCACAGCCAAAAAAAATTATATCTGTGATATATGTTGTACTAGAAATTGAGAAAACCACAAAACCTTAAATGATTTTTAAAAAAAGATATTTCAAGCCATTGCTTTAAGAATTCCCTGTTGTTAATCGTAAATATCTTTTGAATTTACTTTTCTGATTTTTATTCCACTTTTCAACAAAACTGATGTGCTCGCCAAGTCAATATTCTTCACACAAGCCTATAAATAGAAACCCTTACAATAGAAGAGCGTGTTCTAGAGGCTAGCTGTCTTTGTACAATATAAATGGGTTAACTGTAAAAACAATTTCCATTGGAGTAACCACAGGACCATGATGTGATACCTGGCGGACCAAATTGAATACCATATTGCGCAATCCAGCAACTTATTGAAACCTTTACTAAAATTCAGTATTTCAGAATACATGAAAATTCATTAATTAACAGATTTTAAAAGGACATTGATCTTTGACCTTTATGTCATTTTGTTCGGCCAAGGTAGACGCTTCTATCCCAAGTGGTCCGAATTCTCTATGATAAATAATATAAAAGATGGAAATTTAAATACTTTCAGGGGCAATAACTATTAAAAGGGGGCCTCAGAACCTTTCGGTATGAATAGATTGAAGAACCCTCAAAGTGTAATGAAAATATTGGTAAAAGTCTCTATCTATTATGGTTTCAGAGGAGTAGCGACATTAAGCTTTTCGTACACAAGGGCAATAACTTTCTTGGAGTTATCAAGCTAAGGGTCATTTGGTACTATAACTTTTAATGACGAATAACATAAAAAGAATTGTTTCAATATCTCTAGAAATAAAAAAAAATGTCCCTGGAATAAAAGAGAAGAAAAAAAGATAAATAATAAAAAACATAAAAAATACAAAAGGTCTTTCACCTGAAAGGTGGAAAGACCTAATAACAATCACAGATCAATGTACCTGACCTCCAAGACTCTATACCTTTTTTTCTTTTATTTCAAAAACTAAATTCACTCAAGACACCTAAACTTTTGTCTAAAATAAATCAAAATATTATACTTCGTTACCTTGAAAGACAAGTCTTTCTCTCTCTCTATCTTAATTGTACAATACATATAAACACAAATTATGACCATTACAAATTTTCAAAACATAATTGTTGCAGTTCCTTATCTGACAATGCTAAAAGTTAATGTTTTGTATTTGTTTATACATTCTTTTTTTTCATTGTGATTCTTGGTAATCATTAATGGTGCCAATACAGATCGTTGTATAAAAAAATAGTGTTCATAGTAAAAACAAGAACATTATGACACAAAAGATCAATTAATTTGAAGAAATATACTCATACCGACTGCTACCGTACATCAATCCACCTCTTGATAATAAGTCAAACGAATTCCTGTCCATCACTTCCTTATGCTGAAATTGGTTTTGTACTGTAAATATACATGTACATGCTTTATGAATATATACAACACATAGAATTACTTTGCGACGTCTCTTTTGTGAAACCGAGGACTGACAAACATGTTATTGCCTTGTTCATTGCTCTTTAAAAATAAGCACTTTGATTTTTATTTTTTAAAATAAGAAAAGAACAAGGGGCAGTAAGCATACATTATTTGTCCAATATTTTTCTTAATTTTCAAACAAGCTCAATCTTTGACATGATTTGATTTTTTTTTTGATGGGATGTTTATTTTTCAATATATAGTCGCAACGTTGTCACCGATGTTTTTTTTAGTAGAGTTATCCCTCTTTTGATCGGAGCAATTTTCCGGATATCGCGTATTTCCTATGAAACGGTTACATTCCCAACAAGAATTAGATATGGCCGCATGCAAACAACACGGTAAAACTCTAACAGATTAATCAAAATAACGAAGGAATTTTATTCTCAAAATATTTTGTTGTTGTTTGCATGCGGCCACCATTAAAAAAATAAATTAGGTTGTTTTACGATAGGCAAATTTTTCGGTTCCGGTTTCGGTTTTTATACACAGCAGACGTAAACAAAAGTGAAAGTGATTCAAACTCGGACGACAGCAATAGATATGAAGGCAAAATCATCTCATTAACTGGTAAGAATGTGTGAAAATAGTATAAGACTTAAAGATTCAACTATGCAACATGAATTTAAATGGGGTATTGTAATTGATCTGCATTCTTAACCATGTTTACGAGATCGACAGCTGATCGAGCGATCGATAACTTGCATGATTGACAGTGATCGCTAACTACACCATGTGGAATACATTAGGCTATTGTCTTATTTCTAGTTTGAAAATGGTATAAAATTTTAAAGGAAAGAGATATCGATATCGTTCATGAAACCGCTTCCGGTTACAATGAAAAATAAGATTAGTAAGAACACGGTTACATTGTAAATTGCTTTTGATCAACGGTTGATCGAATGTCAGCTATAGCTGATTGAATAAAGCATAACGACAATTAAATAGGTTGACATTTTACAACACATGGAATATTCATTAAACAATCAAAAAATCATGATTTCAGTCTATTTATCAATAGATTTTTATTGTCCTCTAATACCAGGGCTATGTTAATTTGTGTCTTGAGTAAATGATACCCTAGCACACAACTGCTATTTGTGTATTTTATAACAAATCTATTATTTTTATGTTTTAAAATAGATCTATACCTTATTGTATTTAATATATTTAAATAATCGCTTTAATAAAAATTGGGTAATGTAAATGTATGTAATGGTTATGTAGAATACATGTTTATTCTAAAAACTCATGGCAATATTATTTTTATACAAGTAATGTCCTATTACATGTTTATTGATCAGAAATTCTTTTTTTTCATTCTTACTGTAATTGGTAAGCATTTTCTTTACATACATGTAAAATGTAACAAATCAATATCCAATTACCTATTTAGTATTTACCTTCTCTACTAATGCCCTAACTTATCGGCCTGAGGTGCAATCCGAAACACACGCATAAATGATTAATGTAAATAAACGTACATGTATATATTGTTTACCCTACCGTATCGTATATAGTGATAGTCATTTCACATCATTAAGAAACACACCCATAATTGAATCGGAACATGTATAAGAATTTAAAATGAACATGATATTTTTAAAAATTGATTTTTTGTTCAATTCAGAATTTAGCATCCTAGACAATTGGTGAGCTTCAAGAGAGCTATGGGAATTCTGAAAACATGCATACAAGGGTGAAATCATGGATCCAATGAAGTAATGCTGCTGAATGAAATCTCAGTGATCTGACTGTTGTTGTTTTTCTTACTAAAGCTTGCAAATGAATAAACAGTGCCAAGCATACGAATTATGAAGGTGATTGATATCATCTGACATGGTAAATTATGACTATCTTGATGATCTGCGGATATGGATAGTCACTAAATTCCAGGAACACAATATCTAATATGGATTGAACATTTTTCAGGAGCCATTACTTAATTAATGCATGCGTGGTACAGCCAAAGTCGCACTAGTGTGAAAGTTGAAGGGGTCAGTTCTTTGATACCTTGATTACTAAATAAACACACTCTCTATGAAAGAGCTACTCATGACTGTGTTTTCAGCAATTATGGGTAGTTCAGAAAGTTAACAAAGTGAAACATAAAAGTGACAGCGATTTTAAGTCAATGAAATTCATTGTTCCTTTTTTAAGTTTTGTTTTTAAGCTGAAAGCTTAAGTGAGCTCAGCTATTCTGATCACTTTTTGTTTGGCGTCCGTCTGTCTGTGTGTTTATACATTTTCGACTTCTTCTCCAGAACCACTAGACCAATTTCAACCAAACTTTACACAAAGCATCCTTATTTAGGTGAAGGGATTTAAGTTTATTAAAATGAAGGGCCACACCTTCCCTCAAAAGGAGATATTAAAGAATTTTTAAAAATTTGTTGGTACATGTATCTTAAAAAAATCATCTTCTCAAAAACCATTTGGCCAGAAAAGGTGATACGTGTGTGAAAGCATCCTCGGGTAGTGTAGATTCAAGTTTGTTCAAATCATGGTCCCCGGGGGTAGGGTGCGGCCACAACATTTTGTGCAAGATCTACTGTACTTATTTGTCAGCATATTTTGAATTTGATATTGTACATGAAATGCTGATTTGAAGAGCTTTTGTCGCTCAGGTGAGGGATGTGGCCCCTGGGCCTCTTGTTTAATGATTTAGAAGTCTGTGATATTTTCATTAGAACTATTATACTATTTCACCCAACTGTATAAACTTTATACATAAAAAGTTGTTTTAGATTATGAAATATTCAATCATCTGATGTGTAATTTACTAATGCATGCACTATAAAATTATAGCAAGGAGAAAAATATGCAAAAAGTTATGATTTTTTGTGTAAGATGAACATTTTAGTTAGTGGTGGTTATGTTTGTTAATTATGTAATGTGTGAATGTTAGAATTCACCTTCATTTAAATGAAGTACCACATTTTTAATGTTAAAGTTATACCACTAAATAATTTCCAGAAATCAGTGATTTTTGTTTTATTAATAAAGAAATATATTTTACTATGAAATTGAGTTTTAGTCATGTTAAGAAAAGAAGTTAACTTTGTGATTAATATGTGGTAATGAATGATGATCTATGTCATGATACATTATTTAACAAATTTTGTCCCATCCAATCCCCCAAATTCTTAATCTACATTGTATCTCTCCACCCAGCTGAACTTGGGTACTGGCATATGCTGGGGTGGACTTATGTTACATTCATGCGGAGTTTATGACTCCATCCACTTAGCACCATGCACAGATACTATGGATAAGCACCGGCTCTTTAGCCTGCATGGCTCGGACAAGGATATAACTAACATCCCATCCACTCGCACCCCACCACATCCACCCCCCAAAACTGCTTGTTAATTTTGTTAATTAAGTTTCTTGATTTTCATTTAACATTATATGGTTGATTTTTTAAAAATATCACAGGATTTCTTTTCTTTACCGAGCAATAAGTGTTAAAAACAAATAATCCCTGAAATTCATGAGTTTTTGTGCATAGATTGATATTTGATTTTAATTGTTTACTGCAAATTCAGATTTTGATCATATAATTTATATCTGCAGTTTTTTCTTTGACTTCATTGTTTTGTATTCTACACTCATTTTAATACCATATTAAAGAAGCATACATATGCATACAGTACATAGACATTCTATTGAAAAAGTACTTGTATATAACATTTCCTTAAATTTTATTTTTTGATATAAAAAAGACTTTTTACCTCAAAATTGTTTTAGTCATTTTTTGGTAAATATTATGTTTTCCTATGATATGTTGTGTTTTATTGTAGTAGGAATCACCATATATTATCTGATATTATTTTGAAAAGACAAGTTATTTTTAAAAAATCCAGAAATCAATGATTTTTTGGCTTTTTTCCTATTTTTCCCCCTTAAAATGACAAAAATGTAATTTTTCAACTAAAATATGGCTGAAATTGGGTTAACAGATCATAGTTTACTAAAAATCACCATTAATGTTTTCTATGCATTGGGTAGATTTTAAGGAGGTTGGCTCCTGAAATAATAGTAATGTCAATCATCCGAAAACCACTTAGATATAAAGATGGGGACCTAAAATGTTCATTTATTTTATTTGTGACCCATGTCACATGCCATTTTTTGGAAATATAGGGCCTGAAACAGAAATGATAATTTTCCTGAAATTTTTGCTAAAATTTGACATAGAAATTGATAATTTGAAGAAATCAAACAAATATTTATAGTTTGAACAATTATAAAATTATGATTTTAATACAGTATGAAGTTGAACACAGGTAGTGACTATAAAAGTAAAATCTAAGTCAAAGTTTAAAAATTCTTGCTTTACTAGTCGCTTCAAAGGCCAGTACATAAAGAACACAACAACAGATGTTACAAAATTTTGGAGTAATCACATTATAACGCAAATAAAAAAAATTATAGTAATGTCATCTTTCCAAAACTTTGCATACAAATAGACATACATTTAATGTCTCATTTAAAAGTAAAATAAGTAGTGGTCACATTTCAAAAATTTGAGATATAGCATGAAATAAGCTAATTTTAGGCCAAAATTGGAGTGAATTTTTTCTTAACTTTTATGAAATATTAGCTAAATATGCCAAAATATATCGATAGAAATATCAAAATATTGGTTAAATATGTTTTTCAGAATATCATGAATATATCGTAATACATAAACTATCTAGAAGTTTGGTCTGCGCTGAAAATTAGGAAGCTAAAGTAACAGTACTCTAAAACTAGTGAGTTATGAAAATTGTTCATTTCCTTCTTGGAAACCTTCCGCCACAAAATATAGTCCCTTACTAAACTCTGTAAAAATGTAATTTTTTAAAAACAATTTTATTCAATATAGTTTATTTGGCATTGTAAAATATAAATATGCTACTAGAATTAATATGTGATGCAGAATTTTCAGACTAGAGGTGACCCAAAATGGCTACCCAAAACCTAAGGAGCGAACCTCTTTAAGTCTTAATGCCCCTTTTGAGACTATATCAATACATTTTGAAAAAAAAATGTTTTATTTCAAAGTCTCTTGATGTCGTCGATTTTAAAGCACTTTGAAAGAAATGTGTACAGTTTGGTCAAAATACTTGATCCTCGTAAATACAATTTATAATTATTTTATCCTGTTTAGCTCGATGAGATATTAAAACGAAGAACACAGATATTCTAAGATAACTTGCTCAACCGTTTTCGATTTAAAGATTTTCTCATAAGCTCATCTAGTTCAACATTTTTCACATTAAGAACAACTCGTGAGATTTGCACTAATATTTTAAAGTACTGAAAGTACTGACGGGAGTTAATTTTATTTAGAAAATTATAAATACATGTATTAGAGATTTCAGAAGGAATAAGACCCAACGGAATGAGGAATAAATGTTGGATTTCTTTCACCTTGTCATAGATAAATCAATAAAGAGATAAACTGGTTAAAATGTCTAACGTCATACTTTTACTTTCTTATTATTTAGAAAACTTTAAAATCAGTTTTTAAGTCGTTGCCCCTATCGACCTGCTGTTTATTATGCTAAACAATTAATGTCAAAAAATTGAATTCAAGTAGGTAATTACTCGACCATTACCATATTTGTTCAATAGCTAAGAGCACGCGTTCGATATGTTTTTCGGATGTATTTTCAAAACAACTCGATTCGATCGATTACTTGCGTTTGACTGCTTATAAAAAATATAAAACCAACTGAGTAAATTGCAGTCACATATCTGCTCAAGAACCTTCAAGATCAGTTTCGTGGTCCAAGCAAAGCAATATTCGCAATATTTGCTTTATTTACTCTTAATCTTTAAAAATTATGTTCTAAACAATAAAACGGCTATTCTTAATTCATAATATTAATCTCAGATCGGTGGTTTTTTTTTTTACAGACACCATGTAATCATTCTAAGGTTTGACGGGAAATCCAACGCAATCGGAAGTGTTGTAGACTAACCATTATAGCCAAAACGTCATGTAACGAAACGTCAACACGACCGCTACGTTAAGGTAGCTCACATTTCTAATGGACACCGCAGAGCATGCGGAACTGCACGGCACAATTTAGAACAAATTAATGGCCTATATGTATGGGACAGGATAAATCGAAGACTGAGACAGTTCCTCAGCATCCACATTTCCCAGAACTAAAGCACATAAACAAATGGAATAACTGTTGTGAATATATCACAATTTTAAAAATGTTTATTTCTTATATAAACAAAAATGTTTATGATTACCTGTATGTTTTTATAAGTTTGACTAATTTCCTAGTAATGTTAATTTATGTCCGTTTTAGCCAGATTAAGATATTTTGTTCATGTTTAATCCATATTTCGTTTTTGTCCGAGTGTTTACTTTTTGTCAATAGAAAACTAGAGGAAGTAAGTTTAGCAGAAGACAGTTTTTGAGAGCTGAAGTTTGAGAGCAGAAGCAAGGGTTTGAAGGAGAGGTAGAGATAGACATTGTACAGATTAGTAAATAAAGAGTGTAGCTTAATTTGGGAAGTAGATATAGGGGTAGGTGGGTTGAATTTAGCGTGAGAGAAGAGCGGTTGATTTTAGGTTACTTGTTTTCTGTGTTTTGGTGTCTGAGTACAGTGTGAGCTTATGTATTTGATTACGTAAGTAAGCGTATATGTTTCACTGTGTTGTGTGAAAATGACAATAACAAACTGTCAACCAGCTCAAAAATCCATAAAGCTTAATGCGAATTTGAAGCAGAGCAACACGGACCTCTAAAAAGATAGAGATGGGATCAGGTGCCTAGGAGGAGTAAGCATCCCCTGCCGACCGATCGAACCCGCCGTGTGCTCATTGTCAAGATCATGAAAAATGGAAAATGTGCGTGAATTATTTTTAACAATGGGGCAAGTTATTCATACTTTTATTTGTTTTCAGTCTAATCTTGTATTGTTGATTTATCTATATATGTTTATTAAATGTGAAAACAGAACTAGGAGTTTTCATTCAGGAAAGTTCATTCAAGAAAGGATTTTAAAGGAAAGGAATAGCTCGCCACAATAACCTTCCAAAAAGGTTTTTTTTATCCATTTGTGGGATCTCAATGAGATATTGTTATAAGTATGAATGGGGAACGCACGAGGTATTAATGTTGTGATTTTCATATCTTAGGGTATCTGTACCCTCTTGATTTTTAATAGATTTTTTTATAGAGCTCTTTAATAAATTTTGATTGCGTTTTTTTAAAAAAAAAAATTTTGTTATTCTTCATTCATACACTTGTCAGGGGCGTTAGAAATTTTGACAAGGAATGTGCATTTTCTTGTATCTGCAGTACAGATATTGTGCCTCGTGGCTTGGGGTTAAAAGTTTAATATCTTATGCGAAACAACTTTTAAGAAACAAATATGTGTACCTTACAAACTATAGAACTAACTAGAAAAAACTTTCAATTAACTTTGAATTAACGCACCGTTATAAAAGACAGTAAATCAGGATTGCATACAATGTGAAGTGGATAAGGATATTCACATTCCATCAATTTCAAAACAGAAAAGAAGATGGAGGAGAAATCAATACTTATTTATTCAGCTATTATAAAACCGGTGTATTTTAAATCCTGCGATATACTGAACCTAGATTCAACATATCGCTGTGAAATAATGCCCCCCCCCCTCCCCCGTGAAATATATAACCTCGGGTTCAAAATAGTATGGTCGGAAATATTAAACCTCCTTAAGATTTTCATTTGCTTTTAGACTGGTGGTTCCAGATATTTTGGCTGTGACAGGTACATATATTATGGCCGCTAAAGATAATATGGCCGCGAAATATTCCCCCCTTTTCAATTCTTAATTGGGAGGGGGTTCAAAATATTATGACCGCTAGACATTGCATTCCCCATTTAATTTCATTTGCTTTAAAACAATTTAATTTCATTTCCTCCGAAATGATGCCTAGGTCTATCAGTGTTTTCAGTACATTGATTTTCTTACGTATGGGAGTAGAGAAGAAGATTTTTGAAAATCTGGCTCTTTTGCATATTTGGTTCCGACCATGAGGCCACGGTGGTGGTACGGTCATGAATTTCACATTTTGGATTCCTCTTATCGTAGAGATGCTTCAAACCCAAAACGGTAACCATTGTTCTCAGTTTTCAAGCAGAAGTGTTAACGCACGACCCACCACGCACAACGACCGTCTGGTGCCGATAACAATTGACTCAGGTCACCTGAGTGACTCAGGTGACCTAAAAGAAGACATTTGATCGCAGGATCCAACGTTCGTCATTCCAAACGCTACCGCTGTAGAAGAAGTGTTTTTGAAATCAATGACAGCGAACCAATCTTTTAAAAAGTAATTTTAGTTTGGGGATTGTAGTTTGGGGAAACCAGATTATTGAACTCTGACGTAGGAACATATACGACTACAAAAAATATCTAAATTGTTCGTAACATTTAAAATCTAACTATTTCACGGTATTCATAAAACGATTCCTTTCCTTGGGTAACAATGTATCTAAATACATGACATCGAATTCATAGATT
Organism: Magallana hongkongensis; assembly: GCA_016163765.1. Lineage (NCBI taxonomy): Eukaryota > Metazoa > Mollusca > Bivalvia > Ostreida > Ostreidae > Magallana > Magallana hongkongensis. The sequence continues at coordinate 17,787,875 of WFKH01011925.1, read as the reverse complement.
TTTTTCAAGTACTATGTCTTGTCAGCGGTGATGATTTTATATTCATGATTTGTACTTAGATCTAAACTTCAAGAAAAATGTCATACAAATAACGAAGTTGGTTATTCAGAACTGTCATGGCTTTTTTGACATGAAGATATATATATAGCTGGTTATATATATCGATGGAATCATTCACATTTGTTTTGTTTTATTACATGTTGTATTTTCTCAAGTTTAATGTTTCTTCTCTGTTAAGTGCACAAATAAAATAAATTAAACTAAAATGAATTAGCTGGCATAACTCTGCTTTGATTGCTTGTAAACATATTAAGACTGTGCGTGACCTGATATTAAGCCGATATGCATACCATTTGGTACGCATATCATAAAATGGCAACAAGCTCTGCAGGATCGGAAGTTTACACTGCTCTATTTATTTATTCAGGTCGTATTTCAGCGGGTAAAACATAAATGTTTGAAGGGCTACTGAGTCTTCACATGTAGCGACTTATAAAATAAACCAAAACCGCATATTAATTGATATATCCTCCATTAATGAAAATCCCGACGATATGCGTACATACAACATGTTTTATTTTCTGGATATACGTACCATATTTTGATGATATGGGTACCAGCTACTTTCCTATTATAAATTGTGTGTTCTTATTTCCATTGAACTGTGCGGTTTTAAGACGTTGAATGCATTTGTATTATTTTGTTTTATAATCGATATCCCCAGAGCGTCAGTATGTTGAAAACTTAGACATATACTTCATAGTAGCAGGAAATAAATATCAAATTGTCAATATATCATGCAAAATTGAAAAAAATCGGTTTTGATATCCGTTTAATACAGAACCTCAATTCTGGCAACACTTCTTTATCGGAGAATTTAGAAACAATAATGGATGAATCCCACGTAAGTAGATGAAAGTAAAAATAAAGTTCAAATATAGTTGTAAAGAAATAATCCTATTTAATGTCAGTTGTTTTAAAATGATATTTACACTGAAAATTAACTGGTTCATGCTTTATTATTACAACGGAATTCATCATTAAACGGTAACATTTTGAAATATTTACATCTACTAAGTATTATTTCCTCTATTTCTTTTTCTTATGGAAACCTATATTTAATTCATAGCTCTATTGTAACAGCCAGACTGAAACCTCCACGCCCCGTTTAACGATTGGTCGAAATTTACAGCAGCTGCAACTGATTAGAACTGACAGGACTGAAATTGACACTCCCCGTTTATCGATTGGTCGAAGCCTACAGCGACCTAAGAAAAATCACGGACTGCACAAAATAATTATGATGATATCAGACTCAAAATCTCACAGGAGACGATTTGGCTGTTTCTTTTAGCTAGCGTACTTTTGTACATTAACAGTAATTTAGATAATTTTAACTTTTCATAATCAATTTATAAATCAGTTAAAAGAAAATATGAACAATAAAATGCTTTCTTTAATGATTCATGCGGGTTATGAAGGTAGCGATCAGTGCAGAAAAAAATTACATAACCCGCAGGTTATTATTTTTTCTGCAATGTCGCTACCTTTAATCCCGAATGAATCACTAAAGAAAGCATTTTATTGTTTAAATATACTCGTTAATTTGTTTATTGTTTCATTCTTATTATTTCTTATTTTGTGAAGTATTTTTATTAACAAACACATTTTCAAATTTGAGTTTTATTTTGGGAAAAAACATTTGAAGGACTCTGCATATCTGTATCATTCGAACCTGACTATTGAAAAAAGAATGAAAGTGAGATTTTGGTAATCTGATGATTATATACACGTAGCATGTTATTTGAATCACACAGATTTCTCATATATAGTTTTTGTTTTGTTTTGTTTTTTACGAAATACAGTTAAATGTATTTCAATTTCTTTTTTCTTAATAATTATCTGCAATTTTATTTCATATGATTAAATTGGAAATTTTCTAATCTAAAGAGATTGTGGATTTGAAGGATCTCTGATCACTAGCACGCCAAAACAAAAACAAAGAGGTATGAAAATATTTCTTTACACTGTACGGTTTTCGTTTAAGGTGTCATAACAATATTTCACAGAAGGTTCACGTCAAAACATGGCTGAGACAAAATAATTCCCGAATTCCCCTTTGAATTTGGGGCGTTTCCGCACGCGACAAGAGCTGATTTTTTTATGAGATGAAAAACAATGTGTAAGATGTCTAAGTATCCTAGTTTTGTAATAATGCGAGGTCATTTGAATTTTTGATGCGTGTTGTTTCCGGAGGGGGGTGAAAAGGCACGGGCTTGATTTTCAAGCACATGTGTAACTTCGAGGTAAACAAAGTCTCATGCCTTGCTGAATGCACATGTGTATTTTGCTAGAAAATTGTAAATAAAGCATTGTTTAAAAAATGTCAAGGTTTTTTTTTCCAGAAGTTCGTTTTGAATTTTTAATCTGTATCTAAAGTTGCGCAATTTTGGTAAGATAATATAGTAAAATTTAATACTGTAGTGACACCTGCTTAAGAGGGCTCGATGGTTGTAGCGATTGTTTTTTTAGACTGTATTGATCTCTTTTAAAAGGAGAGCGCTATATAAGAATATAGGAAAATACCCAAATTCAAAGGTAAAATATATACTTTTACTTTACTAAATAAAAGTTTATATCTAACGAGATCATATCTTAAAATTTAAGGAAGATTTGATGGCTAATTTGTTGACCACCCAGCCTTCTTAAATTATATTCCACATACTAGTATTGATTATGTTTATTCTGATTTCCAATACATTTTGTCTACTCCCTTGTCTGCAATACATAGCTATTTTTCGTGTAAGAAATATCCCTGTAAATATATTTTTTATAGATGATGACAAGGTATGTGAAGTTTGCGGAAAGTTATATGGTTCGAAGTAAGGTTTACAAGAACATAAAATATTGGAGCACACAAAGGAATTTATTAACATCTACAGATTAATTTCTCCACTTTTTCTTAAGAGAAAACGATTGTGATTCATAGCTCTGAAGAAACTGACAGGACTAAAATCTTCAAGCCCTGTTTATCAATTGGTCGAAACCTTAATCGACGTAAGAAAAATCTCGGACTACATGAAAACATCATGATTATATCAGACTCAATTACCGTCGAAGACGATTTGGCTGTTTCTTTTATATACTAGTAACAAAGTGATGTACATTAACAATAACTAAGTTAATTTTACTTACATTTTACGATCACATTATTAATTCGTTAAAAGAAAGAACGTAAATTTAAACAAGAAAATGCTATATTTGATGATACATGAGGGCTGTGAAGGTAGCGAGCATTGCAGAATTTTTTTTCATAACTCGCTAACGCGGGTTATGTTGTTTTCTGCAATTTCGCTACCTTCATATCCCGCATGAATCACCAAAGAAAGCATTTTATTGTTTAAATAAATTAAAGCATTTTATTGTTAAATAAATTCAAGACCAGATTTAAGTCGCACCTGATGCTATATCTAAATGTAAGCCATTTTTATATCTTTTTATTGATGAAGAAATAAGAACATATCTAGATTTATTATTTGTTTTATGGTACTTATATCTGTTTTTGTAGGTACGCATATCATTGGGATTTTCATTAATGGAGGAAATATCAATTAACATGCGTGTTTAGTTTATTTTATAAGTCCCTACATGTGACGACTCAGTAGTCCTTCAAATATTCATGTCTTACCCGCTAAAATACGACCTAAATAAATAAATATAGCAGTGCAATTTTGCGAATCTGCAGAGCTTGTCGCCATTTTATGATATGCGTACCAAATGGTACGCATATCGGCTTAATACCAGTGTATCCCTACTATGTTTTGGGTCAATTTTCAATCAAACAATAAACTTTTAGCAAATTGGGTAAATTATAGAACAAAAAAAAAAAAAAACGACATCAAACATTGTATTTCGGTTTTCAAATTCTACCTACAGAATTCGTACTAACGTAAAATAGCAATATTAAAACCATACACATGTCAAAAGTAAACATATGAATAGTAACGATCTTTACTAAATGGAAACAGCTTTTGAATTAAATTTCTCTTCAACTATTGAAATATAGCAAAATCAAGTATGGATTTATTTATATTTTCCATCAATTTTAAAATAATTGCTTTTTGGCGATTTTAGAGCTGAAAATATTTTGATTTTTAATTATAGTCTGCTCATGGTTTATTAAAATGCATCATTTGATTGTTATTGTGTGTAATTGTTATGAATGACATTTTAATATATTTTATTTATTTGTCCGTCCGTCCGCTCGATTTCCTTCTATCTGTCTATCCGTCCATCCATCCATTTATCTATATACATGTATCCATTAATCTATCTAAAAACATGTTTGGACACTTTCCTTTGAGATGAAAATATTCATAGCGTATTAATATTTACCTATGGCACTGTAGAGGTGGTTTTCAAATCTTGCTGATGTATCTACAAAAAATAATTTGATTTATACGAATTCACAATTATACTATAATTGCAGAAAAAAAAACGATGAATGTATGATTACCCAAATTGAATAGCACATGGAAAATGAAAATGAAAAAGTATATTTACAGAGGTGAGATGCAGCAACTGTTAATACTGTTTACAAGAGAGAAGATTGCTGACATTGCCGATGGATACAATATAGCTAATACAACAAAGAATAGCTTTATTGTTTTAATGACAACATTTTGTTTCCTTTACTGTTTTATCGGGTATTAAAATCATCGAATGCAATAACATCATTTAACTGATTGAAACACTTTAATTAAAGGATATAAAACTTCTGAATTAAAATTGATAAACTCAATTGTGGCAATTTAAATAACAAATAACAAATCGTATTATTATAATTATAAAATCTGAAATAAATAACTGTGAAGTCGGCAATTTTATAGAACTAACAAATTCCTAAAGGTATGATGTTTATTGTGCTATTAAAGGCCAAAGTTTAAAACTAGTCGGCCTATCTCAGTGGTGTCTTCCCAGTTAATCATAATTCTAGAATTTACATAGGTGACTGGTTTTGGCAAGGTGGGAATAGTATACAGGTAAGTTGAGAACAAAAATAAATTGGTGGGAATAAGAAATTCAAAATTTGGCTAGGTGAGAATAAAACTAACTACTAACTTTATCTTAATATGTAAACAATAAAAAAAATACGATAAAGTTTATTTGTGTATTAAAACCTTATATTCAGCGTATAAATTGCTTACATACGTACATGTTTATATTTTTCTTGAAACATCTTTGATATAAATAAATTCATCGACGAAAAACCTTACGTGTTTTATTATTCGGTGACAATATCTACTCTCGGTGGTTCTTGATTATTAAATCAGAATACCAGTCCCATTGTAGAAAAAGTATCTTAAAACTATTTAATACAATGTTCTCATGTAAGCTGC
>WFKH01011925.1:17764645-17782076 GCA_016163765.1 Magallana hongkongensis | reverse complement strand
TCCTTCGGAACCCCTTTTTTCTTGAAGTGAGCGACAAGCGCGCGAACAACTTGGTCATCTAGACAGGACTTAACGAGGCTAAATCTAATTATTTCTACCCTCTATATTTTGATTAGATTTCTTAAATGTTGTTCTACTTCTACATCATTTATTTTAAGATGAAAAATATTTATTTTAATTACTTTCCCAATTTCTTGAGAGATTGTCTAGAAATTTATCGATTTTATGGTACTATATGGAAATTTGTTGAAAAAACACTAAATTTTAACATTTTCTCCATATTTTCTCCTCCCCAAGTATTTTGTATTACTTCAAATATTTGAAAACTATTGTTAGAAGTCACCGAGTAATGAAAAAAAGAAAAGAAAATGTTTACCTCGTGGTTTAGTCCAGGGCTAATATCAAAATTACTCTCCCCCCTCCCCTTAAAAAATATAAAATGGCTTATTGCGGGATTTATTGGCTTATAAAAATTGACTTTTTACTAAATAACACTTTTAAAATGCTAAAGTAGTTCTCACAATTCTCTGTCAATAAACTCCTATTTTGAAAATCGATCACCGCATCGAATAAATGTACGAATTATTCTTTTTACTTCGGGTTTATGCATAGTTTACCATTCCGGGAACCGATGACGTGTTCTAAGCGGCATTTTAGCATTTTACCCTATCAAAGTCTGAAAATCACTATTTCTCAACTAAAAAACGTTATATATTATAAGTTTGTATATAAAGAAAAGTACAAAAGAAAATTATAACTTTGCACGTTCGGCTGCATGAAACTGAAAAGAGGTGCAGCCATGTGCACACGAACTGTACAGGGCCTCAATAGATCTTGTTTTCGATGAAGAACGCTTTGGCCTCGCACCTCAAAGAAAAGTAACCCCACCTTCATACACTTTTAAAATGTCTATGCAAGCTTTTCTTAGATGTGTACACACAGATACTCATGTACATGTACTGACCGACTGAAAAACACATGTTTCCGTTCAGTTGAATATGTCTACCGTCCTCATTGAAGTTTTGAGTTTCTGAAAGAAAAAAAAACAACATTCTTTTATAAACAGTATTCAGTGATTGGAGTAACACCAATCATCTGCGTTAAACTTCCAATGTCACTGATATCATATAACTACAGGTATATATTCTCAACGTTTAATCATATATTTCTTTTAAAAGAAAGATTTCATTATAAAAACTAAATGATAGCATTGTTTTAATTTGCTTTTCTGTCTTTATTTTTTTAACACGTTCTCTAAGATAGCAAACCTCAAAGATTTGGCTACCTTACCCTTTGTCTATCAAACCCTGATATATGTAATGTACAAAGTAATAAAAATTTTAACAGCTAAGGATCATTTGTTCTTCGTTTTGTTTCCTTTTTTTAATTTTCGGCAATATTATCAGCAATGTTATAAACAACCGTTGAGACCTCACTTAAAATCATAGTTAATAAATAGTCAACAATGCTATCACCTATCGCAATCTCGATATACATTAGTTGTATATATTTAGGATCTCTCATGGTTTGTGATGGTATATGATTTTTATCCAACGAGTTGTGTGTTTTCTATCTCCGAACCTTGGCGTGGGGATAGAAAACACACAGCGAGTTGGATAAAAATCACAAACCATGAGAGATTCTTTTTATCACATGTTTTAACCAACTTAACTAGTTAAACCTCGTTATTTCTACACATTAGAACTTCGTGTTATCAAGCCGCACAACACAGTTTTTTGATGTCAACAATATTACGCATGACGCATGACGAAAAAGTTCCAAGCCAAACAAACAAAAATATCATTTTTGATCAGTATTTTAATGATCTTTGAAAGAAAGTGTGCAAAACGTAATACACTGTTTTTATAATTCTAACTTTGGACTTCTGGAATTATATTATTTCGCCTTTGTTTAAATCAATGGTCTAAGTCATTCATCCGAGTCGGAGTCAAACATGACACGCGGCCTTTTTTATGGATGCAAAATTCGATTCGTTTTGGATATTAACGATGATTTTTCCACCTAAATATTTCCGTTGACCAGGTTTTGGACACCCCCTGTCTCGTTTATTGTTGTGGTTGTGGCTCCACTGTTATTTAAAGTGTTTCAAAAGGCAGCGTTGTTTTTGGTGAATTGGAAAGTGACGGATCCTGAGGAACGTTAGGGTGCTGTTGGATTCGAAAGGATTGATGAAATATTTCTGTGCTGGAGTTCATTTAAACTGCTGTAGTTGTTAATTGACTGAATATTTTTGTGTCCTGTGATTTGCATAATCTGGTTGGCAGGTATGTTATTTTCGCTTAATTTTAAAACCAGGTGTTTGCGAGCACAGTGATTTCTTATTTTTTCTCGCCAACAATCCCCGCTGAAGTTGTCATTCTTTTCATGATCGATCCTAATTTATTGACACCTATGGGTTGTCTTTTAAACCATTGGTCTTCATGTTTCATCTCGCATTTGCCAAATAAAACGGGTCATCGGGATTGCAGAAATCAGAGGGTCTTTTTTCTTTATAAAATTTGTATATTTTTATTGGACACCGATCAGGTACTTCTAAATTTCCCCATATTTTTGGTTTGACAACGCGAACGTCTCGAGGATTTACCACTTGTTGGGTTTTGGATTGACGTTCATTGAAAGTTAAAAATTCGGCACCGCTGGTGTCTTTTTGTAGAAAGATGTCCCCCCAATGACATTGACCTGTGTTCATCGGAGCCCCTTAGGCCAAAAAATATAGTGTTAAAAAGCCACAGGGAATTGATCACACTCTCGGGATTGTTTACACCCAACAGTTCTTTTTCCCATAATTGATTTATTTCTTCGCCTATTGCGTCTGATTTTTGGGATACATTGCCCCTCCCCTCGCTTTTTAGATCCTTTTGTTTTGCTTTTAATACTTCCCTAACTTTAGAAAATTTCAAACTCGATATTATTTGTTTGCCATATTTCATTCTCCGTAAATGTCTGTCAAAGCTACTCTTGAATGTTCTTAATGTATTCGGTTCGTAATTGGAACCATCAGATTTCCAAACACCAAGGACAAATTTGCATAACAAATCGCTTAATTCGGAAGAAGGAATGGTTTCAATCGTTCGCTTTTCATTTTGAGTTTCTTCTAGGAAAAATTTCAGCAAGTGTTTTTGTTTTCTTGATCATTGACAAATTTATCTATATCTGAAGCCCCAACTGATTGGAAACGTGAAGATGTACTTGCCATCGTCTGCTTTTTCGCCGGTACAATTTCAAGCCGATATTGAGAAGAAGGCAAACAAATATCGATCCCTTCGATCTCAACATCATAAATGGTTTCATCATTTTTAAATTTTGAAGATTTCACCACACCCGTACCCTTTCCGTCGATCTTCACAACTGTATTATTAGGAATTCTGCTCACCGACATAACGTATTAATTTTGTAAACAAACTACAAATGTACAGTACGTGTTCAACTATGACGTCATACGGCGTAAGAATACACAGTGGAATATCAAAAATTTATCTCATGAGTGATATCTGCCGTATATTAAGATAAACATGTGATAACAATATATTAAATACGGAGTGAAACAGATGATAAACAGATATATATGTTGTAATAAATATTTAAACAGAAAATATTTATTACATCCGCAAGACAAACATGTAAATTACTAAGAACACACACATACACATACACACATGTACACGCATGTACCCACCAACTGAAATACGCGTGTTTTCGTTTTGTAGAATACGTGCATCGTCCTCATTGAAATTTTCACTTTCTGAAAATGAAAAAAAAAGTTTTGCTTCAAACATTATAAATGGATTTAATATATTCAGATAAACTGTGTTAAAATGATTATTTTTACCCTTTTTTTCTTTACTTGACATCTTAAGATAGATTTCTTTGACATGAATTATCCACAACAGCAAATGTATTAAAAAATTGACGTTATTTGCTTTTTTTTATCAGTATTCTTTTTCAAAATATAACAATCATCAAAAATCGTAGCTATTTATCCCCTAAACATGTAATGCACAATGTACTTATGTAATATAAATTTAAAACGTTGTTATAATAAAAATCTATAATATAAAAAAAAAATACTCATTATATGATGACAGTTCATGCAATAAAAGAAGTCACACATAAAACAGCCTTGTATTGCATCATTCACCTGCATAACTGTGTAGTGATTCTCAGATTGTACTGAAATTTTTACTGTGGTCCAAAGCAAGCCACTACCGGAATTTTCAACAATAAATAATATTTTTCGTTACAGACACCTAAAGCCAGCTCTTATATTATGAATCATTTTTCTTCTTCTATGCCATTGTGTAAAGCACTTGCTAAAATATGAATTACTTTCATTATACACCTTTTGATAATAATTATTAATTAGATTGTTAATTCCTTTCATACACATGAACCAACTGCAAAAAATAAAACGCAATTTTTGCAGTCTATTTAAAGAAACATTAAAATGATTCATAACATAAAAGGCCTATTGTATGATTTTTATGTGTTTCTAAAATAAAAAAAATATAATTATAGATAAAAGATTAATGTCTTTAGTGAGAAATTTTATTTGAAGAAAATGATAAATTTATACTAAAATGCTTAAGGTATTCGATGTATAACGACCACATTATGTACCTAATAAATGAATGGTCCGATATTCTTAATCATGATATCATTTTCAAGGTGTTATCAAATAAAAATACTCCACCAAAGGAATTTTCAAAATGTTGATCATGGTCCAACTAATTACACCTTGAATTTGCATTGAAGTCTATGGGCAACGTATGTTTTATTAAGATATTGTTAAAAGTAACTTAAAATTCGTAAAACTCTCTTGTTTAATACATGAATAAACATTTTCTTTATTAAAATATGAAATAAAATTAATCATTTACCGCAGATATTTTGAGGAAATTAAAATTTTCTTTTTTTTCATCAAAGGGAGATAATTTTAAGGTGCAAAATGACCGGCTTCTTATATGTTGTTAGTCATGTGAATTGGTTAGTTTCACTTTCACTGTTATCTAGCAATACATATTTAACTAGTTTAAAATGATTCAAAATTGTTGAATATTCCTTATCATACATTGAATACCTTAAACATTAAAAATCTTATATCAATTTTAAAATGTTAAACCTTAATGCATTTTACTCTAAAAAAAATTGAGAGTGGGATCATATATCGCTAGTATTTTTAAAGACGTAAGAAATTATTGGACGATACAGAAATTTTTAATTTCTAATGACACATTTTTCTATTTATTATATTTTTTATTCTTATTTCATAAGCTTTTGACAACTATAATCAAAAGTTTAGCGTTATATTATGGATAATATGAATTCTTACATGCATTTAAATGAATGAACAATTTATGAAAGTATCCATTAATAAATGTATATTAAGTTGATTTAGTTGTAGCACCATGTTGTAAAACCTTCAGATCTCTTTACGTTAAATGCTTGTTCAAATCACTCCCCAAAAAAGGTAACGATAATAGCAGGCATTTATATCGTCTTAACTTTCCAATAGAAGTTTCCAGATTAATATATACCTGTTTTATGAGAAGTATTATATAAAAACATCTCTATGTTTTAAGAATCAAAAGGATCTTTTTAATGAAAAAAAAATTAAAACACTTTCAACCACTTTTTAAAATATCGTGACCGGTGACAGAACCTGAACATATCAATTATTTTAACAAATGCACATAAAACGATGCGTAAATAAAATGATATAAAACAACTGCATACAATGAGAAAGACAACTTTGTTACATAATAAAACTTATTTTGTCGGAAGACAATAGACAGTGTTTTCTTTTGTTAAAGGTATATATGTCGTTTGAAATGAAAATTTAAAAAAAAAGAAATGTTTGCGTTTTTCAATTAAGCTTAAAAAGTTATAAACTTTCTGCAAATTATACAGTTTAAAACAAATGCAATTAATAGTATAAAATATAAATTCTAAATAAATTATTTACTGACCGGGTCGGTCAGTAAACGCCCAACTTTGAAATATTTATAAGCACATGATGTGACAAGCTAATTTTCGAACAAACACAAGATGTCGACGTGATTAAGTGGTCGGTCCGTTGCCAGTGGAATAACGTGTTCGGAGAAAAAAGAAAGAAAAATATTGAAAGAGAACGTTGTAAAATGAGAATCTATAGTGAAGACCACTTTAAGCGGTGGACACGTGTTAGAAACTTCATGTTGAACTACGCAGCACAGTTAAGGCTGGAATTTGGAGGCAGGGCTTATTTTGATGCTATGCCGATTCAAAGTGTCTATGTAGTGCAAAATTTGCATGTAGTGTAAAATTTTGACTTCATTTGTTTTAAATGGAATACATAACCTAGAAATAAAATGAGTAATAGCTTTGAGGTTTCAAGATATGTGGTGCTATTTTTGTCTTTCATACCCTTATTAACTGATCGCCAGCCCCAAAGACTGCATACTGATTAACTATTACTTGTGTCGCTGCATAAAATTAGAGTTAAAGTCTAAATAACTGGTAATTTGACGATTTCATTTACGCTGTAGCTTATACATGTACTTCATTTTTAGACTCCTATACTAATTGTGTTGTGTAGAAGAGGTGAAAGGGGCTGTCTACCCGTGTCATGGTGTTTGATTCCATGTGTTGCATGCTCCAGTGACTCATTACAATCAACTTCTTCAGCATCTAAGTTGAATTTATACAAATGTGCTTAACATGTTTTTGGTAAGCTTTAAACATACAATGCCTTGTAATTGTAAGTGGCATTTCCAACCATTCTTCTATGTAATTGTGTGTCCATTTTGGCATCTTCTGTGTTCAGTTTTGTTTACAAAAACTTTGAATGGGCATCATCAGAGGCTAATACTTTGCTCATAGGGTTGTCTTTTATCAAAAATTAAATGAAAAAATGCATGTCTTGTTGATAAATCCCAATCTGTCACTTAAAATTTATAAATGTTTGAAATTTATAAATGCATGTTACAATTTTGCCTCAAGCAATAGAATAAAGGGAAAATATCGCAAAATGCAATTAAAATTTCCCGCAACACTATATCTACTTATATCCCTTAGTTATTTCCCTTAGCCAAAATCTAGATCGGTATTGCGTTTGAAAAGGGGTTGAGTTAAGGAAAATACATGTACATTGTAAATCATCTTCAGCGGATTTTCGCAAGGGCATAACCTGCATGGCTACTTTTGATATTTTACACAGATCAATAAGGTTTTGAGGTAACTAAAAAATGCTGCTGTTTTGTTTTATTCTCCGGATTTGCCTTATTCGTTGATGAAAAATGACGTGATACCCTAGTAAATGATGGATTGTCGGGTATATTTTTGGATATGGCGTTGTTATTAACTCGATTTCAGTACAGCATAAGTGATTTTTGGGTGAAGGAGATCACATTTAAGTTATACATGCAAAATAAATAAATGTAAATGGGGATATGCCCTTGCGATATTGAAAAAAATGTGTGACTTAGTAAAATGTTTATAAATATCGATGTCACATGACAGACACGTGATGACTCTACATGCACAGGTGTGTCATAACACATGGGTCAGTAGAATTATAATAATAGTATATTGGAAAAAGTTGTATGCAAGTTTTGATGTATACGACCATCACATTTGTAGTTTGTTTTTAATGACAAATTTCTTAGTTATATAGCAAATACAACCTTAACAGTGCTGCGTATGAGCCTACCGGCTTCTTGCTATAAACATGTGGGTCGCACAGCGATGTGTTTTCGTAGTTTTATAAGATATTTACTCATAAAGGAAAAGATCGATGTCTATGGTACGCTGTTCATTGTCTGAATATGATAAAACTTGTATAGCTATCACTCGAATATTTAAAATCTATAAATTGTATATGCTTTGAGTCGAGGGGCCCCCAGGAGGGATAATTTTTACGTTCTTCTGTATAATTATATACGTTGTGAAATGTATAAGAATAATGGTCAATTGCAAAAGAGCTCTCATCGATTTTCATCAACATCGATACTCAACCATCTTTATAAAATGCAGATGACAATGTCTAATATTTTTTTCTGTTAAAAGCACACAATCCTGTTTATATGAATTCAAACAACTGTAAACAAACCTGTTGTATAACTTCGTTCTGCAAGCTACTTTTCTGAATTACTATTCCCGCGCACATGCGCAAATCAAGATCAATCGTTAATCGTTTATGAATATGCATAGGTATACAGCCGTAATTCATTTTAAAATTATGGCTAGTACCTCGTTAATATTTATCAAAAAATTGCAACATTTTCTAGAAACTTCTTTTTCATATTTCTAGTCAGGCTGACCAAATTTGGGTCTGATTTTCAACATCGCAAAAATTCCGTTAAAAACGGCATATATACCTTTAACAGTATAATACATATTTTTAAGTATCTATTGTTTCCCTCTTTTTTTCTAAATTTACGATAAATTTCATATCATCACAGCTTTTCAATACTCACAGAAGAATAATCATCAACAGTATTTGCATTTGTGACTATAACCAGGTTTATAATTATATTGAATTAATGTTTACACTATTGACTTTGTTGAGTGAGTGTATGAGTGCATGTGAGTTTTCTTTTAGACCAGCGACGACCAACTTCATCTATAAATAGCTTACAATATCACATCATCTCTTAAACCTGTTCTTCAGCCTGTTCCCACAAAAAATACATTACCTTCGGTAAATTAACTGGACACTTTCTATTTTGTCGTTAAATAAAGCAGAAGTATAGATATGCATTGTAAAAATCTGATGTTATATTTGTTATCTGTATAAGGCGTAGCTTTCTCGCTAGGACATTATTGGCTTATGTAAAATAATAATTATATGTTAAAATAAGTAAAGGATATAAGCCGAAAACTGTCCATTCTGTGAGAGAAATAACGGATCGAAGTCTTAGATACGGTATACTAGTATAACATTAAATCTGTTTCTTTATTTGCAAATGTGATGCCTTTATTCTTTTTTCCAACTTCCCTGTAGCCGTCCAATAAGTTAACAGTTTTACACGTCTCTGTCTATTATATTGAAGAATAGACAGTTTTCTATCCAGCATTTTTAAGAATGGACACTTACAGGTAACTTATTGGGTTGTTTTTAAATTAAGAAGTATTTTATCTGGTATGAAAGCCTAAAAGAACAAGGGAATACGCAACAAAAATGTTTTAATTATTAAATTCGACAAGTATTCAAAACAATTCTATATCTATCATGTGAAATGTGGTAAAAACAAGCAGTATTCCAAAATCAAAAGTCCAAATACAAGTCAGGAGCAGAGCAAACACGGACCTCTACAAAAAATAGAGGAAGGATCAGGTGCCATCGAGGAGAGTATATAATTAATTTAAGTCCTCATTTGATTGGCTAAAAAATTATATCGTACAACATAACTTGCCTTCGTCATAGTCAGATGCGCCCGGTAAACGTATTTATCCGCTTGACGATACAATTAATTTTGTACCAACTGATTTCTTTCGTTCTGATTTTAGTGGTACAGTAAAACTCGTTTAGTACAAACACTGGTATAGCGAAATCTCGAATAAAGCGAAGTTTTTTTTTTTTGATTTCCCGGTAAAATTCTTAACAAATCATTGCAAAATTTTACAGTTATAACGAATTCGAGTATAACGAATTTACGGATATAGCGAACTGATTTTGAGTCCCGTAGAGGTGAATAAAAACGAAATTTAACACTTTTATAACGAATTTCCATACAGTTTAAAAAGGTTTCCACTACCATTTGAAATAATTTATGAATGATTTTATTTTTTTATAGATTTTCAATGTACAATCCGATTATCAAAGGTTATAAAAAGAATGTATTTTCATTCTAAACCTCAACAAGCAAAATTTGTAGTCTGGTGAAAGAAAACATGTATATAGTGAATTCGCAATCGTTTTTGTTACGAATTCGTTATTCGGTTACAACGCATCATGGATATAACGAAGTAAATCCATAAGTCCCTAGGACTTTGCTAAAACCGAGTTTTACTGTAGAAAATTAAATTATGTGAAGAATTAAATTTATTCGTACTTGTATGGTGTACGAGTATAACAAAGTTAGAAATGATAGTCTGTCCAAGGTTACACTTACCGTTTCTTTTTGACTAATATTAACGAAAATACACATATCTATCAAAATCTAAATCTACAATCTAAATCGATAAGTGGGAAAAATTCAAGATTTCGTTTTAGACAATCTATCTATTTTTACCCGGATAAATGAACATGAACGAAAACAAATTTTTACGACGATTTATATTGGGTAATGTTAACACATTTCCTTTATTTGAAAATATTCGGGACACCTCGCACAGCTTTTCAACGTTATCACCCGGATACATTTCATGTCGTTTGGAACGCAAAATCTCCGTATACTTTTTATTTTTTGGTTGTGTTTTAAAACATTAAGCAGTAGAGGGGGCCTTTCAAAGTAGATTATATGGACTTTTTTCATCCCAGTGGATGACTGTAGTTTGAGCACTATGGTATTTATGATTATCGAAATATTAGCCAAAACGTGATAGAAACAGAAACTTGGGACAGTGTTTAGTTAGCTCGAGGGCCTATACACAGCGACCAAAGGCTTATAATGGATGCGATATAAAAAATGTCATGTCCAGATTTTTATAACATATTCTTATAGAAAATATCAAATGAACAAAAAAAAAAAAAAAAAAAAAAACGAAAAAAACCCAACAAAACAAACAAAAAAAACCCAAACAAAACCACCCATCCTAAAGAAAAGAGAAATCATGTGACGAATAATTATTGTCGACAAATTGCTTCGTGTCAATATACTTATCTCCTATAAACTTTTCTGTAATTTTGCGTCAGCTGTTTGTATTCCAAGTCAACGTCGACGTAAACATTTGACGTCATACCTCAGACATCGGAATTAAACAACGCATACTGAATTCAACGTCATTAAAGCTCATGATTAACATGAAGGGGTGTGTAATAACAACCGTAAATTGCCGAAAAGGGGTGTGTGTAAGTTTTATTAAAACATTTTTTGTTATGTAATCCTTTGTTTTTGGCTTTTATACAAGATAAAATACTTTTAATTTAAAAACAATCCAATAGGTTACCTGTAGGTGTTCCTTCTTAAAAATAATGGACATAAAACTTCCCTTAAAAAATGGACAGACAGGTAAAAATGTTAACTTGTTAGACTTCTTGGACGGCTACAGTTAAGTTGGAAACAAGAATAAGGACATCAAATTTGCAAATAAAGAAACAAATTCAATGTTTAATACCTTTAGAGCGGTACAGCGGAAAAACACTAAAAAATACTAAAAAAAATTCTAGTATGTGATATATTACTCCATTTTTCAGAGTTTTTTTTTGTTTTTGTTGTTTGTTTTGGTATTTTTCTTTTTTGATTTCTTTAAAATTCAAATTACTTAGGATTGAAATATCTAAAAGTTTTATGTAGAGTTTAGAGGCAATATACATTGAAAAATAATCATAAAAACCGAACTATTCAGAAGGATTACAAAACTGAAAAGCCTGATGTTTCCCATAATTTAGTTTTTCTATTTAAAAAAAAAATATTTTTTGTTCTATAGTATATTACCTGTACATATTTATGATATAAAAGAAACATAACCTCACGTTTTTTTTTTGTCCACATCGCTTGAAACTTACCCTCTCAGTTTCCTCTCAGCGATGTGTAAAAAGAAATGTCGTTTCTAAATATTGTTTATGTCCAAATTTTTGGTAATTATCATGAAAAGAGCTTAAGTATGCGAACTCAGTCTCAAACCCTACGATATTTGAATTGCAAGGCTTCGCATTTTTGGATCTTTATCTAATTTAAACAATTCAAACAAATGGTCATACTTACATTTCAGATGGTTTGTTTTAGTTATGCTAGATACGGAGTGTTGTCCAAAGTTGTTATTAGCGGAGCGAGAGAGAGAGAGAGAGAGAGAGAGAGAGAGAGAGAGAGAGAACAAGTTTGAGACGAGCGCAAAATTTTGCAAGCTTATCACTTTTTTATTCTTTGTAATGAAAATTAAACCAATTTTCAATTGGTCTACATTTTGTACACGATCGTGTTCTTCTTAATATAAATTAGTTAACAAAAAATAATCCATTTTAAAGCTCTTTGTGCTTTCTGAGTTTGTTTCATTTCGTGAACTATAAATTCATTTATTAAATACTCGACGCTTTTTGCATTTACAATTGTTTTTATTTTTAAACCTCTATTTGTAAGTGGTATATCCAAGTATGATATTTATATTATTTGATACTTTACTATCACATTCAAAAAGCAATATATGTGTGAATTATTAAAATCACACATATTTTGTTTTTTGAATGTGATAATAAAGTATCAAATTAATACAACAGGGTTCAGTGTATATATAAAAAACCATTGAAATAAAAAGATCAGCAATTATTGCACAACAATTACCTGGGTGAAGCATCGAATTTTCATGATCGTTATCCACGCCATCATATTCTACCAAAAGAAATTCCAATTAAATTTAAGAATAGAATTCAATAAACATTTTGTTATAAAACATTATCTGATTTCTAAGACGTCTTTGGAGCAAATAAGATATTAACTTAATCCTAAATATATATTTATTTATGAAAAGAGATAATAAAAGAACATCCCTGGCAAATAGAACTTAAAGAATGAAATACCAGTTTGAGTATGAATCTTTTTATTTATTTATTTTGTATGTGTGTGTGGGGGGGGGGGGGGGGGGGGGGGGGGTGGGGGTGTCGATTTGAAACAATCATGAATGTCTGCATACGAGCCTTCATTCAATGAAGATTGTTCAACAGCAGTATGCAGCCGTTGATTACCTGAAGAAAAAACACATGGTTTTAAACTCAGTTACTAAATATCCTTAAGTCTAGAAAAAAATATGTTTCACAGTTTTGATTGGAATGAATGATGCAGCTGTCAGCTTACCTATAACTCAATATTTTTATCATCAAATGCAGAAAAAATATAAAAAGGTTCCCTTCATGTGTATAAAACAAGGAAGTGTACGATATTTGAAACATTAACATTCTACATATACATTGTGCATGTACAAGTGTGTAAAAATCTACATCATTCAAAATACATAGACACGAACGGAATAATCAGAATTTAAATTCTGGGTCCGCCGCCATAAAAGATTAAGAATTCTCAAAAAAAATTAACTCTTGAAAATTATTCAGCTAAGAATATTCTCAAAATCACTGCCATAAAGCAATTTGTGAATATTCTTAGCTGAGTAATCCTCAGGAATTGAGTTGAGAATTTTCTCAAATTATTATTCTCGCGAGACATCTTTCGCGAAGTATTTTAACAGTTTGAAGCGGTCTCATTAAACTCTTTTGTGTAAAAAAGGTGGAAAATGTCCGTTTCTACTGTAAACATATAATCCGTTATTTCCTATGTCTTTTGTCGCCTGCTATACCTGAAATTACCATGGAAACTGAAAAGAAAAAGCAGATAGTGAGAGCTCAGAACTGGACATCAGAAGAAGAAATTGCGCTGATAAAGAACGTCAAAGAAAGGTCTCTTTGGACCAATATAGGGAAGCGGGAGGAAGGGGAAAATAAAGGATATTAGGGATAGGGAATGCAGTTTTATTGCAGACAGACTAAACACAGGGATAGGGCAATTAAAAAAAAAGTAAATAAATACATTTTTCAAAGTAATTGGAAGTAATTTGTAATTGAGTCTGCCTTAAATTACAATTACTTGAATGTATTTAAACATCATGCATTTTCAATTACTTTTCAATTACATTTGAATTACTTTTTTTTAAAGTTTAAAGTTTAAGGGTCCTCCATACACCTGGAAAAAGTTCTGCATACAAGCCCATTCTTCTAAATTACCTAAAGATGTGGATTTAAGCATATGCTCGACTTTAAAGTAACCCAATAAAATTCAATTTTTAGGAAAAAAACTCATCTTTTAAATTTTCCTCTCTTCATAAAAATTCAAGTCCATGTATTCGAACTCAGGGCCTGGGTTTGGTAGACCGAAGCTACACCCATTGCCCCACAGAGAAAGACACCAAATTTTGGCAATATAAACTGTTTCCCAATGCATTAAAATAGCCATGTTGTCATAAAAGAAGAAGTCACGGGGTGTCGAGGATCCTTTAAAAGGTTTCTTATACAGTTAACAGTTTTACAGTTTATTTTTCTCTTTGGTTGTAATTTACAACACAGATAATATAACAAACATATATACAACAATTCGCCCTGTATGCTTGAGAAGAGGAAGCATAAACATATATAATCATACATAATATAATTTGAAGTATTAATGTACATTTTTGTATAGTTTGTATATGTCACAGATGACCAAGTGACCTAGGGATAATAGGAGATCCCGACCCTCAAATGATAAGAAATCCTGATTTTACATAAATGGTTGATATTTGTTTACTGTTCTGAATTATAAAATACATGAGTGAAACAATGATTTGTCCATGTATCCGGTATTATAGGCAATCGCTGCTTAGTAGGTTGATGATCCATGTAAGGCGGTTGTGGTGAGACTGTCCTTCAGATATGGTTCTACTGGTGCTTGTCTTGTAGAAGGATGATGCTCCATTCAGTGAAGAAGATGTCTACGATGTAGATACGTGAAAGACACCAGGACACTACCAGGAAGACTTAGACCTGTTCATTGTTCAAATACATACTTATGTCACAAGGTGAACACCATACTAACACGTGGCATATACACAAATACTTCATGTCTCAATGCTAGACATTTTACTGTTACGCATTACATACATGATATACATGCATTACTTTACACGTGGATACACTTACACTTACTCATACTTTACACTTACTAACATGAGACCAACGGAACATATGTCATTTTCATACATAAAGACATAAACGGACCACCATAAATAAGACTGCTTAATATAGGTAAACAGCTGGTATAGATATTCAATGATAAACGTGAATAGCTTTAAGAAGAAATTACCTGGAAACTTCGTAACTTGATGGTTTAAGACGTTTACTGCATTTATAAAACAATAACATTAAAAATACATTAATTATGACGAAAATAAGGCTTACCTCAGAGAAGCTGGACCATACGCATAATAAATAAAGAATGCTTAAAGCAAAGTAAAAATGTGCCAGGACTAGTACATGAAAAACGGGAGAAGTCTTGGTTGCGTCCTTTCCCGTGGACTGCCGTGTCCAAACTGTTGCACGGACTGGCTATAATTTTAAAGGTCCAGTGAGTTGAGGCTCGTTACAGGTGAATTGTACAGGTAACATTTCGAAAGAGGGGGCTCACCACAGGATAATTACAATTTTATAAAATCAACTGAACTAATTTTGACTTTTATGTGACAGTATACCCGTTTGGCAGGGGCTTGTGTTTTTACAACAATTAAACGTCTCATAGTGTTTAATATATAATACAACATGACACATTGCCCATGGAAATAAGTAAATCTATAATTATGTTCAGGTGTAAACCCCTCTCATACCAAGAACAAAAAACAAAAATTCACTGTAAAAAAATCTTCCACAGAACCAAACATGAACTCAATGATACTGGATGACTTTAATGTGAATGAAATCGTGTCTAGAATTTTAAAAGCAAAATCTGTAAATGATAATTACAATGAAGTGAAATCTTCAAATACTTTATCGAACATCTTTGAAAATTAAACTTAAGTAATTGAGATGTATTTAATTACATTTGTCAAAGTAATTAAGAGTAATTAATTACATTTGAAAAAAAAATCAATGTAATTATAATCGCAGGTAATTGACAAAATCATCAATGTATTTGAAAGTAATTAATAACATTCAAAGTAATGACCCCAACCCTGACCTAACTTGTATGTTTTATAAAGAAAATTTATTAAAAAGAATGATTTGAGTGGCATTTTTCTTCAATAGACCTGACCTACTAGTATTTTTGTTTTACAACGATTATGGAGACATTGCGCGGACGCTATATATATTTGAATCGGAAACACAGATGGGCAGTTCTCATGTAATGTAACATGCGTATATATATATATATATATATATATATATATATATATATATATATATACACACACACACATCCATGTTACATTATATGACAACTGCCACACAGATGGGTAACGTATTGTAAACAGTTTTATCTGCATTATAAGTTTAAAACGCTGTGGCATACAACTGGCAATCATAAAATGAAAAGGGGTTATGATCGAGATTATAAAAATAGAATCAGAAAATCCCTTGTGATCGTGTAATTGATTAGGTTTTATTTACTCTTTTAGTCAGTTTGTAACAAAGAGAAGAGGTTTGGAGCAGATAATAAGAAATATTACAACATCAAATCAAGAAGTATGTCATAATTAACATCATTACAACCCTTTTGAAAATCTATCTAAAGGCTTATCATTTTATATATAGATAATTAGCAGTAAGCTACATTGTATTATAATTGATATAATTTTTTGATATTAATATTCATTAAATGAACATATAAAGTTCATGGTAATTGAACAAATAACAAAGTTGCATTTATATTTTTCTCTTGCATGCAGGTCAAGAAAAATTAGATCGTGTTAGAAGACCCAAAACTAGAGGGAGTCCCCCTTACCACCTCTAACTTTTTTTTTATAACGCTTTATTTCTGTGCTATTGTTACAAACAGTCAAATATATTTATTATACATTGCACAGACCACCCATACAGACTTGCACACCTCACTCATACCTAGATATACAAAATATATTTTAGGTAAGTTTACACGCTATTTTGATACATAAAAAGAAAAAAAAAGAAAAACTTAGAACCTATACACACTTTTGTTGATCTCTATAGAAAAAAAATAAACCAGAAAATTTTGCATACAGTTCTAATGTATAAAGAGAGTTAGCAGAACCATCAACGATAAGACATGTATCGTCTGCATACTGGGATATTTGTGTTCTTTACCGTTAGCAACAATACCTTTTATATCAGTGTTTTGTTAAATAAGAATGGCAAGAATCTCAGCACAAAGGAGAAAAATATACGGTGAAACAGGGTCTCCTTGACGGCATCCACGGCGTATTTCAAACTGTTCTGATAAAAATCCACTTTGTAAGATAGAAGCTCTAAAGTTTGTATTTAAGATTTTTATCCAACTGATTAAGTTTTTGCCAAATTCAAAAAGATGTAAAACTTTGTAAACCACCTCTAACTCTTGGTGAAGAGACATTTCTTCAGCTCTCTGATGGGGAGCCGAATATCCATGGAATTGGAAGGGGTACACTGATGGTACATAAAGATAAGTGAGTCATGCATCGTCATTTATGTTATTTTGATAACTACAAATTTAAAGCTTTATCAATTTTTAAAAGAGAAAGAAGACGAGAATCAGAGAGAGAGAGAGAGAGAGAGAGAGAGAGAGAGAGAGAGAGAGAGAGAGAG